>CM065728.1:15960464-15965464 GCA_033310375.1 Conus canariensis | reverse complement strand
CACGATAGATATACAACAATATCAAGTTGAAGCTAGAACAGTATTAATTTAAGAATGTGACAGTATCAATTTAAGGATGCGACAAAATCAAGTTGACTAGAACAGTATGAAGTTAGACATTCAACAATATTAACTTTAAAATGCAACAGTTTCAAGTTTGAACATGCAACGATGTGCAGTTAGGATAGCAACAAAATCCAGTTGAATAGGATATTATCAAGTTATACATGCAAGAGTATCGAGCTGAAAAATGCAACAATTTCAAGTAACAAAACTGCAAGAACAGTACGCCAAGCATGCAACACTAACACTCTAAACATGCAGCAGTATCAAGTGAACAACGCAACAATATTATGTTAATTATTTTACAGTGTAAAATGCAGGAATATCAAGTTTAAATGCAAGAAGATCAAGTTATTTATGCGACAATGTGCAGTTACCATGTACTAATGTCAAGTTAAAACGCAACAGTAACAGGTCGAAAATGCAGCACCATGAAGTTAAGAAATCTAAAGTAACACGTTAAAAAAAGCAAGAATATAAAGTTTCGAATGTATGAAAAAGCAAGAACGTCTTGTTGAATTTTCAACAGTATTTCGTTAACAATGGAAGAATATAATGTTTAAAGAAATGCGACAATATCAAGATAGAAATGCAAAAATATCAAATTAACTATGCAGCAGTATCCAGTGAGAAATGCTTCAGTATTACGTTAGCAATACAACAATATGAAAAAGCACTCGTATTGAGTAAAAAGTTAAGTGGTATTAAGCTAACAGTGCAGGATAATAAAGTTAAAATGCAATGCAACAATGTAAAGTTTAAATGCAGCTATAATGAGTTTAAAGTGCGACAACATTCAGTTGATATCTACTAAAAATTAAAACGCAGGAATATCAAATTAAGAATTCAGCAAGAGCAAATTAAATATGTAACAATACGAAGTAACAAAAAAAAATGCAACAATATAACACATAACAACGTACAACAGTATCACGTTAAACATTCAACAATACCAAGTTGAAAATAGAACATTATCAAGGAAAGAATACAACAATATTACGGTAACAGTGCAACAATCTCAATGTAAAATTGTCAAGAGAAACACACAACAATGTCAAGTTTAACATGCAACAGTTTGAAGTTAAATAATTGCAAGAAGATTAAGTGAAAAACATTCGACAGTATTAAATTCAATTGGCAACAATATGGAGGTAAAATGCCGCAGAATCAAATTGAAATGGAACAAAATAAAATCGAAACACAACAACATCAAGTAAAATGATTTAACAACATCAAGTTAAAGATGCAAGAGTGTAAAGTTAAAAATATAACAATATGAAATGAAAAATTAAAACACAAAAAATTAAAAATGCAAATCTATCAAGGTAAAAAGACCACAATATAAGTAAAACATGCAAAATATCAAGTTAAGAATGTCTTGTCTCCGATTCCAACCCATCTACAGAGAATAATTAAAAACCGCTGGAGAAAAAAATCTGAAGTCGTTGTAATGTTTGCAGCAGAGCCAACGGTGGAGATGCCACATCAGAGTTGAAATGGATTAAGTGCAATAACATAAGGTTAGAATTCAACGATATCAATTAGAAATGCAACAGTATTCAGTTTATAGTGTAACAGAAGTAGGTTACCACTGCTACAATATCGAGCTGAAAATTCAACGGTCTCAAGTTAAACATATAATTCGAGTTAAGACTGCAACAGTCTCAAGGCAAACATGCGTCAGTAACAAGTTAACCATACAGTAAAATCAAATTTACAATGCAACAGTATCGGCTTACCACTGCTACAGTATCATGTTAAAAATGCAGCAATATCACGTTAACGATTGTAGCGATATGAAGTTAAGTATGCAACAATATTGAATTATAGTCCAACAATACTTATATCAAAATGTAGCAGTATCAAGATAAGCTTTGATAATATGGAGTAAAGAATGCAACAATATCAGGATTAAAACGAAAACAACATTAAGAATGCAACACTGTCAAATTGAAATGCAACATTATCAAGTTAAAAAACGCAACAATGTGAAGTTAAAAAATTCAGCAGTATCAAGCTGAAAATACAGCAATATTAGGTTAAAGTGCAATTTAAAAAAAATTCTAAATGCAGTAGTATAATGTTGAAAATGTAATGACATCAACTGAAATATGCAGCAATATCGAGTTGGAACGCAACTCCGGTTCAGTATCAAGATAAAATGTCATGACGAAAAATCCCCAGCCAAGCGCTGACACTAACAAAAGACTGATAAAAAAAAAACAAATAAGAGCACCGAAAACATTTCCCTGATTAAGCTTATGATGCAGATTGGATTCGAGTCACAGGGTTTCCTGATGTCACGAATGTTTGTCGACGATAATGAAGTGAAGCTTTGAGAAACTCTAGATGTCCGAGGAAATTAGTGTCTAGAACCAGAGCTGTTTTTGAAAGGATGGGAAGAGAGGGGTGGGGGGGGATGGAGGAGTGTTTCCTCCTTCCGTTTGAATGAGATAATGACGAGCGTCGTTTTGTGAAAGGTGTTAGTGTTGTTATTGTTTGTTGTTGGTGTGCTTTTGTCTGGGATAATTAGCTGTCTCTGATGATTACGACTGTTTTTGGATCCTCAGGCTATGCAGAGCAGTTGGCATCATTTTTGTCCCTCCTGTCATTGTCCCTGTCCGTCTGTCTGTCCGTCTGTCTGTCTGTCCGTCTGTCTGTCTGTCTGTCTGTCTCGCTCTCTCTTTCTCTCTCTCTCTCTCTCTCTCTCTCTCTCTCTCTCTCTCTCTGACTTTGCCTCTCTCGCTCTCGCTCTCTGTCTCTCTGTCTCTGTCACTGTCTCTCTCTCTCTCTCCTCTCTCTCTCTCTCTCTCTCTCTCTCTGTCTCTCTCTGTCTCTCTTTTCTCTCTCTCTCTCTCTCTCTCTCTCTCTCTCTCTCTCTCTCCCTCCCTTCTTCCCTTTCCCCTCTCTCTTGTTTTCTCTCTCCATGTTTTGATGCTTACGTTGTATTATTTAGTACTAGTTTGATAGAGTAACAGCAAGTCTGAAACATGACTAACATAGCCAATGCTCCTTCCGTTGTAAAATAATGATTTTCACTTTCATTGTCATCCTCTCTCTCTCTCTCTCTCTCTCTCCTCTCTCTCTCTCTCTCTCTCTCTCTGTCCCCCCCTCTCTCTCTCTCTCTCTCTCTCTCTCTTTGTGTGTGTGTGTGTGTGTGTGTGTGTGTGTGTGTGTGTGTGTGTGTGTGTGTGTGTGTGTTTACATCCGAGAAAAGACGGAGGAAGTACTTACGAATATTTTTACCTCTTATTACTTTAAAAAAAAAAGAAGAATATAATCTGACATTGTGGGCGCTCATGCCACGATTTACAGCAGATTGCAATGGATCATGGGTGCGCTATTATTGTAACAAACGTTGGAATGCCAGTTGGGGGATTCTTTCGTTTTGTCTCCTAGGGATTATGGCGTGGGGTTGTCCCCCCTCTACTCCTTCTTCAGCCCCCCCCCCCCCCCCCCCCTAGCCATATACATTTTGTTGCACGAGACACAAATGGTGAGATGAGACATCGCTGGGTGTAACAGGAACCCCTGTGCTCTACGCCTGAACGCCTTTTATAGGTGGGGGCTGTAAGCTGCACCTCCCTCCTCTGCCCTCCTCCTGCATTGCAACTCTCTGCTGTGGGAAGAGGGGGTGTAGGTAGGGTGTGGGGAGTAGGGGGTGGGAGCCGGGGGATGTAGAAGGGAGGGTAGGAGAGAGGAAGGAGACAAGAGTACGTTTCTGTATACCCTCTGTGTTGGAGAAGGGTGGGACGACGAGAGGGAGATCACATCGTGTGTCTCTGGTGTGGCGTTTACATTCCGTAGTAGGATCACTGGAACGGACACGAAGGGATAACAGTCTGACCGAAGCCTGTCAAACGTTTAGAATTCTTTGGGTTACGACTGAATTATAATAATGCCCCTGTCCCCCCCCCCCCCCCTCCCCCGCCCGTCCTGCTCCACCCAACCCAGGCCCCTCCCTGTATGCACTGGTTTGAATGAGAGAGTGTGTGTGTGTGTGTGTGTGTGTGTGTGTGTGTGTGTGTGTGTGTGTGTGTGTGTGTGTGTACAGAGAGAGAGAGAGAGAGAGAGAGAGAGAGAGAGAGAGATGCCGACACTGCTTTCATGAGAAGGACATGTCAAAATCAGCGAACGTGTCAGTTACTTCTCTGGGCGGCAGCGGAGTGGGAACTGGCCATGGCTGACTGACTGCACGCTGGGCTGTTGTTCCTCTGAGGCCAGAAGTGGTCAGGTGGACAAGATGGCAGCAGCAGGCCTGTCTGTATAGCCGCCCCCAAACCCTGGCTCCAGCTTCACCATGGCTGCCGGACTCTGCGGGGTCACGTTGTCTGGCTCTGTGTGTGTGTGTGTGTGTGTGTGTGTGTGTGTGTGTGTGTGGGAGGGGGGGGGATAGATCACCTCATCTCTGAGCCCATCACGCTTGGAGACGGTCTTGGCGAGAAACGGGAGCTCCAAGGAGTGTCCACAGACAGGCTCATCTAAGAGTGGTGGGCTTCCGCCATGTCTCTCCTCTGTCTGCCCCTGGAGGGTCCCGTGGTGGCCAGGGACAACGTGTTCAGTGGTCTGCTGTGCTTCTCCACAGCAGCAGAGAGGGGATGGCACCAGGTGGAACATCACACAGCTCGTCAGTTCCTGCCTGTGCACAGGCTCTACTGCCTGAACAGCGCCTAACACGGAAATAGTGCTCCCCACACGGACAGCTCTGTGGCACAAATCTCCTGTCCTCTGCTGTGGGAGTTGGCTCGTCTCTTTTCCTCCCTCTCTGACCCTGCATCTTGCCTGTCTTTTCCTCCCTTTCTGACCCACCATCTTGTCTGTCTTTTCCTCCCTGTCTGACCCACCATCTTGTCTGTCTTTTCCTCCCTCTCTGACCCACCATCTTGTCTGTCTTTTCCTCCCTGTCTGACCCACCATCTTGCCTGTCTTTTCCTCCC
>CM065728.1:15935464-15955464 GCA_033310375.1 Conus canariensis | reverse complement strand
GTGTGTTGTGTTGTGTGTGTGTGTGTGTGTGTGTGTGTGTGTGTGTGTGTGTGTGTGTGTGTGTGTGTGTGTAGTCGTGCGATCAATAAAAGAAAACCTTTGTGGGCGTGATCTGTCTGTTTCGACTCGGTTTGTTCAAGACAAGAGTGACGGAAGAGTGAAGACACGTGTGCATTTGGATGGGAAGGAGATGGAGGTGCATGTGTGCATGCATGTCTCTCTCTGTCTCTCTCTGTCTCTGTCTCTCTCTCTCTCTCTCTCTCTCTCTCTCTCTCTCTCTCTCTCTGGTTCACTCATTCACTCACTCTCACTCTCTCTCGTCTGTCTGTCTTTCTGTCTCTCTCTGTCTCTGTCTCTGTCTGTCTGTCTGTCTATCTGTCTCTGTCTCTCTCTGTGTGTGTGTGTGTGTGTGTGTGTGTGTGTGTGTGTGTTGTGTGTTTGTGTGTGTGTGTGTGTGTGTGAGAGAGAGAGAGAGAGAGTGTGTGTGTGTGTGTGTGTGTGTGTCTGTCTGTCTGTCTGTCTGTCTGTCTGTCTGTGGTTTGGTGTGTGAGTGTGGACAAGTTGGCGTGCGTGTGTGTGGGTTTCCATAGGGGAGAGGGCACGGGCACGTGCGTGCGCATAAAGAAACTCGTGTGCGTACCATATTCCATGACCTGTGATCAAGTCTTTGTGAAACAGTCGTTCCTCGTGCTCTCAGCCATTCAGTTACCTGCGGGGTTCCGTGAACGTGATTTGCCTGTTTTGATTCGGTTTGTTCTAGAGTGACAGGAGAATGTCACTTGTTTCCATAAGTTGAGGTATAGTTTTCCGTGTGTGGTCTGGAATCCGTCAGTGTGCAGTTGTTCAGTTGTTTCAGTGTCAGTGTGATCATAACCCAACGGATCTCTCAGGACGGTACCGTTCGGGGAAAATGACACACAGACACACACGCTGACGCAGACGCGGACACACACACACACACACACACACACACACACACACACACACACACACACACACACACACACACACACGAGGTGTAGAAATGATGAAAACACCTGTACACTTACATTGCAAAAGAAAGACTCTATCAGGGTAGAATAACGACTGCACAATGGACAGCCAGGGTTGGCGCTGGACAATGGTCACAGTCTCACTGCCTGGTCAGCAGATTCCGATAGGAAAAGGGCAGGTGATGGATTGTGAATACGAGAACAATGAAAGTGAAGAGATTTTAAAGAACAAAGGTGATACATATTGAATACGAGAACAGTGAAAGTGAAGAGATTTTCAAGGACAAAGGTGATACATCGTGAATACGAGAACAATGAAAGTGAAGAGATTTTCGAGAACAAAAGTCAATCAGTCCACGAAGTAGAAAAGCAGTGAATACGTCAAAGTACCCGTGGCTTGGTTTTGTCGGGACCACCGGTATCGGCAAATTCATGGGGAATGTCGTTGGACAGATGGGGTAGCAGTACCCTTCGGAGGGAGAGGCTCACTCACATTCTCTCCCCAACTAAGCAATTATTGTCGTCAGAAGGGGACTTGGTGGATAGCGCAGACATACACACGTAAGTCGATGGTAGGCAATGTCCTGCTTATGATGGATCAGAACAGGCGCCACTGAACGCCACCGCGGTGACTCGGCAGCAGTGCAGTGTCTCCTCTGGTGGGTTGCCTCTTGACGACTCGAAATTTTCTGCTCCATGTGGATTGCTGATGCCGCGGCTGTGGCGGGACGGGCCAGGTTGCGGCTGTGGATTTTCTTACGAACAGCATGTTAGAATAGTCCGATGTACACCAGTTTATGAATATTTCCTAAAGCACTGTGCTATGATTTGTCAGTAAGTAACCACGCTTTATATACATAAATGATGCTGAGTTGAGGTTATTTTTTTTTCTGTGTTTGTCTACTTTATTTCAATTTTTGGTTTGCTTTATATCTGATGTCTTGTTGCTTTTGCTGTTAGGTTTTGTTTTTGTTTTGTTTTTGTTTTTGTTCATTTATCTTCTGTTGAACAACAATAAAATCAAACGAAAATGTTTTTGAAAAAAAAAAAACGAAAAGAAAAGCAGTGGATTACGGTGTTGTGTTGTTACTACAGTCAGACAGTAACACTTCACTTGTATGAAATGTTATGGCACATTACATGGTATTTTGTAATCATTCGAGTGGCCACATCGCACATCATGTAAACAAAAATCACAGTTTTGAGGGAACCACCAAATGAGTTTTCAGCCTCGACAGACTGGTGGAAAAACCAGACTGGCCTGACTATTTCACTCAGTTGACGAGACAGACTGAAGCAGAAACACGGCGATCAAATCACGGCTATGAAAAGGCTGCCTTTTGTGTGTGTGTGTGTGTGTGTGTGTGTGTGTGTGTGTGTGTGTGTGTGTGTGTGTGTGTGTGTGTGCGTGCGTGTGTGTGTGTGCGTGTGTGTGTGTGTGTGTGTGTGTGTGTGTGTGTGTGCTTGCATGCATATCTGTGTATATGTTTGTGTATGCATGCATGCGTGCATGCATGTGCGCGCGTGTGTGTATATGTGTGTGTGTGTGTGTGTGAGAGAGAGAGAGAGAGAGAGAGAGAGAGAGAGAGAGAGAGAAATGTGTGTGTGTGTGTGTGTGTGTGTGTGTGTGTACAGCCAGTTTGGTGCCTGCGGGTAATCCTGCCTATGCTGCTAAACCCATGATGAATGCTTCTCCGTGACGCGTAAGATCTGATCATTTACACTGACAAATACGTGTGTAAGACAGAAGATGCCGCCATCAAAAGTCACAACGTTCCCTGCGGACTTTTATGATGCACGTGAGACTGCACTGTCTTTTAATGGCTTGCGATGGTCTCAAGGCCGCGATGACTACCCATAATGCTGCCGTCACAATGGCTGAGAGAGACTGTAAAGATGGAATAGTCTATGGAATGAATCTTCTTCTTCTCCTTTTAACAGGGGGTTGATTAAGTGTTCATAAACTACAATAAATGTTATTCTAGCAGAGTTATGAAAGTAGAGAACACCAAAAAAAAAAAAAGCTGACTGGGACTATGATATGCAATGAATTAGATAAAGCATGACATAATTGGAAGCGTTCAAACTTTGCGAAGGATGGCGATAAAAGGCGTGATAAACTTCAGCGGGATAACGTGTGACAGCTGGGAAGACAGAACAAAGGAGTGGGGGGGGGGGGGGGGAGCGAGAAGAGCGGGGCAGGGGGAGCCTAAAGAAAGACAGAATACAACACACAAAAAACACACCTTGAAACAAATAATTATGATTTAAAAAAAAAAAAGTCTGAACACGATAAAGGGAAATGAATCTGTAAATATGTAATAAAAAAAAAAAAAGTTAAGAGCGACATAGAAAGCAGAAAGGAAAGAAACAAAAGACGAAAGGAGGGGAAAAGAGAGAAAGAAAGGAACACATAGGAATTTCTCTCTCTCTCTCTCTCTCTCTCTCTCTCTCTCTCTCTCTCTCTCTCTCTCTCTCTCTCTCTCTAAGAAACGAAGACGCTTGAAAAGAAGACAGGGCGAAGAAGAAGCTCGCCAGCTTTCAAACCACTGTAACGGCCCATTAAAACCGTGACTGACAGAAAGGAATGAAAGCAACTGTGACTGCTGCAAAGGAGAGACGCCGGCACGCACTTCACTATAACAAAGCTTCTCGAGTGTTGAAGTGCGTGAAATGACACGGCCCTCCTCCTCCCCCCCCCCCCCCCCCCACCCCCCTTCCCCCGAGCCTGCTCCCTTCCCCCCTCCCCTCCTCCCCACTCCCCTCCCCCTCCTGTCTTTCTCAGCAAGACCTGGGTTGGGTTTTTTTGGGGGGAGTGAGAGAGTGATCCCGGCCATCAAAGTGGGAACTGTAGCCCGGCCCCCTAATCCCTCGCCACACACGATCCGTCCGTTGGCACTTCACACGGGAAGTGACGTCACCAGGGTTAAAACCCTGTGGTTGGTCGGAGAGGAGGCTGGATTAGAAAACGCTGCTTTCTCTCTCTCTCTCTCTCTCTCCTCCCCCCCCCCCCCCCCCCACCACGCCCTGCCCCTTCTCTGTTGTTGTTGTTGGTGGTGGTGGTGTTAGTTTTTGTAGTTTGGCTTTTTGTCGTAAGTGTCTCTGTCGACGCACGTTATTTTCTCCTTTTAACTGTCTGTGTCGTTCAGTCAGCTCTACTTTGTACTCCATGTGTTGATCAGTCAGCACTACTTTGTACTCCATGTGTTGATCAGTCAGCACTACTTTGTACTCCATGTGTTGATCAGTCAGCACTATTTTGTACTCCATGTGTTGATCAGTCAGCACTACTTTGTGCTCCATGTGTTGATCATTCAGCTCTACTTTGTACTCCATGTGTTGATCAGTCAGCACTACTTTGTACTCCATGTGTTGATCATTCAGCACTACTTTGTACTCCATGTGTTGATCATTCAGCACTACTTTGTACTGCATGTGTTGATCATTCAGCACTACTTTGTACTGCATGTGTTGATCATTCAGCACTACTTTGTACTGCATGTGTTGATCATTCAGCACTACTTTGTACTGCATGTGTTGATCATTCAGCACTACTTTGTACTCCATGTGTTGATCATTCAGCACTACGTTTTACTCCATATGTTGATCATTCAGCACTACTTTGTACTGCATGTGTTGATCAGTCAGGTCTACTTTGTACTCCATGTGTTGATCAGTCAGCACTACTGCAGTAACGAGATCAGTCTGAGTGGACAAATGAACACGCCACTTGGACACTTGCCACTTTCTTTTTCTTTCATTTGTTTTTTTACATCTTTATTAATCTTTGACAATGTTTATCACACAGGAAAGAAAACTTTCTTTTTCTTTGTAGATCTCTCTCTTGTTCTTCTCTTGTGGAACCACCCCCTGAAATGTGACACCAATCATCTGCAGGCTGCTGTTGATTGCCTACAGAAGATCCTGTTAACTGGAGTAACATCCAGTTTCTTTTTTTTTCCTCCTTTTTTTTTTTAGCATTAATAATCTGTGCCGAGAGCTGACTTACATGAGATGACGGCCCCGATCGGACCCTTTGCGGTCGGCTGAGCTATAAACAGCATATGTTGAAATTGCGTCCACATGCCCCTCACGCTTCACGCCTACCGTATGTCCTTCTGCATGATGTTGCATGTTTTCATCATAATAATTATGTGAGTCAGAGAGGCGAAGGGTCGTTTATGTATAGGTTATCACATAGGACGTTCAGCCAGCGCTGCTTTTCTCCCTTTTTTTTTGCAACTTATATCATTCATTCAACACTAATTTTCTCTGTTTTTGTTTCTACATGTGTCATTCAGGCAGCACTGCTGTTTTCCTACCTTTTCCTACATGTTAGTTCAGCCAGTGCTGCTGTTTTCCAAACTTTTCCTGCATGTTGGTTCATTCAGCACTGCTGTTTTCCTACCTTTTCCTACATGTTGGTTCAGCAAGCACTGCTGTTTCCCTACTTTTTCCAACATGTTGGTTCAGGCAGCACTGATGTTTTCCTACCTTTTCCTACATGCTCGTTCAGCAAGCACTGCTGTTTCCCTACTTTTTCCAACATGTTGGTTCAGGCAGCACTGATGTTTTCCTACCTTTTCCTACATGTTCGTTCAGCAAGCACTGATGTTTTCCTACCTTTCCTACATGTTCGTTCAGCAAACACTGCGTTTTCCTACAATCATGTTGGTTCAGCCAGCACTGATGTTTTCCTACAATCATGTTGGTTCAGCCAGCATTGCTGTTTTCCTACGATCATGTTGGTTCAGCAAGCACTGCTGTTTTCCTACCTTTTCCTACATGTTGGTTCAGCCAGCACTGCTGTTTTCCTACCTTTCTACATGTTCGTTCAGCAAGCACTGCTGTTTTCCTACCTTTTCCTACATGTTGGTTCAGCCAGCACTGATGTTTCTACCTTTTCCTACATGTTCGTTCAGCAAGCACTGCTGTTTTCCTACCTTTTCCTACATGTTGGTTCAGCAAGCACTGCTGTTTTCCTACCTTTTCCTACATGTTGGTTCGCAAGCACTGCTGTTTTCCTACCTTTTCTACATGTTCGTTCAGCAAGCACTGCTGTTTTCCTACCTTTTCCTACATGTTGGTTCAGCCAGCACTGATGTTTTCCTACCTTTTCCTACATGTTCGTTCAGCAAGCACTGCTGTTTTCCTACAATCATGTTCGTTCAGCAGCACTGATGTTTCCTACCTTTCCTACATGTCGTTCAGCAAGCACTGCTGTTTTCCTACCTTTTCCTACATGTTGGTTCAGCAAGCACTGATGTTTTCCTACCTTTTCCTACATGTTGGTTCAGCAAGCACTGATGTTTCCTACCTTTTCCTACATGTTCATTAAGCCAGCACTGATGTTTCCTACCTTTTCTGCACGTGGTTATCAGCCAGCCTCAACCCGCTTCTTGTAGGAAAACTATGACTGTTGTTTCAGCGGTACACCTGTACTGGACAGCGTTTGATGGGAGGATTAAGCGTTGGGCAACAGTCATCTCTGCAAATGTGAAAGTTATCATAGTGATAATAACGATGATGATGATAGTCATAATAATACTAACAACAACAATATTGTTAGTAATGATAACAATAATACTAATAATAACAACAACAACAATCATAACAATAATGACGATGATGGTGATGGTGATGACGATGATGATAGCGACACTGCTTGACAAAACCAGGTATAAAGAATTTCACGCAGAACGTGAGATTTTGTATGCAGAATTCACCACTGAAATGACTGGAAAAACTGCAGAGAACAGAATCGAAACTCTGTAGCTTTCGGTTTTTACAGTTATTTGAAGTGTGGCATATAATGATGCGCAGTCGTTGTGTCGGAACTGGGTCAATGAAATACCACAGGTATGTCGCAGTACAGCTGCGAGCCGCCGGGCAAATGCCACGAGCATGCGAGCACTTCGAGAGCAGTCCAAAAATGCCTCCGCCTGGATTCCCTCGATCAATGCCAGCCATAACCCTGTCCGCCTTGTCTGTCTGTCACAGGTGTTTTGCCAGCGTTATTCTGGGATGAACCAGTTCGGAAATCAGTCCGGAATTTTTTTTTTCTTTCACCGACAATGGATCTGAAAACTGATGAAGTAAATATAGCAAGCACTGGAAGTTTTTGGACTGTATTTCGGGTTTGCATAGAACGGATCACAGCAAACCCGAGGATTTAGAAAATGGCTATTTTCAGGGTGGTTTACCAGTTTTTTGATTCTGCTGTGAAGTGACCTGGGCGACTCATAATGCTGAAAAGGATAGGAAATTCTTGGACAGAGAAGGAACTTGATGAAAAGAATCGAAACAGATTGGCAAGGATAGGAATATTTGGGGAAGACGGGAAAATGTTCGAAAGGAGAGAACAAATGTTGGAAAGGACAGGAACACGTTAAGCAGGATAGAAACATATAGGGTAGAACAGGAACGTGTTGGAAAGAACAGGAACGTGTTGGACAGGATTGAAACATGTAGAGAAGAACAGGAACATGTTGGAAAGGGTAGGAACATGTTGGAAAGAACAGGAACATGTTGGAAAGAACAGAACATGTGGAAAGAACAGAACATGTTGGAAAGAACAGGAACTTGTTGGAAAAAGAAAACCAGGGACATGTTTGAAAGGGTAGGAACATGTTGGAAAGAACAGGAACTTGTTGGAAAGGGGCAGGGATATGTTAGAAAGGGCAGGGACATGTTGGAAAGGGTAGGAACATGTTGGAAAGAACAGGAACTTGTTGGAAAGGGGCAGGGATATGTTAGAAAGGGCAGGGACATGTTGGAAAGGGTAGGAACATGTTGGAAAGAACAGGAACTTGTTGGAAAGGGGCAGGGATATGTTAGAAAGGGCAGGGACATGTTGGAAAGGGCAGGAACATGTTGGAAAAAAACAGGAACATGTTGGAAAGGATAGGAACCTGTTGGAAAGAAGAGGAACAAATGAGAAAAGGAAAGGAACATGTTGGACAAAAAACAGGAACACATTGGAAAGGGCAGGAATATGTTGGAAAGGGAAGAACTATATGCTGGAAAGGGAAGGAAAGGCGTGGAAATGTCAAACTACAGGGAAACATTGGCAAGGATTGGAAAGGGTAAGAAATGTTGGAAAAGGTTAGAAAAGCGTTGAAAAGCTTTAAAAATATGTTAGATAGGATAGGAAAATAATGAAAAACAGTGTAATGGGGAGAAACTTGCTGGAAAGATAGGGACTATTTGGGGTGAAAAAAAAATCGCAAATGTTTTTAAAGATAGGCTTTTTCTTTTTAGAAAAGGTGGAGCAAATTAAGGGGGGAAATAGGAAAATGTGTGAAAAGATCAGAAAGGGGATGGGATAAAAGAAATCGTGGAAAGCGAGTTTATAAAGTCTTGTCAACCAGATGCTCTTACAGACACACTGCTCCTGGACACATTCCTGGGAGTCATGGAGAAAGTGAGAGCACGTAGGAATAGGTCAGAAAAATGAAGGCATGGAAATATTAAGAAATAGAAAGGTTGGAGGGAAAGTAGGGAGAAGTAGAAAAGAGGATTGTAAAAATAGAAAGAGATAGCGAGGTGGGGGTAAATGTAGGGAGAGATAGAAACAAAAGTGGAGGTAAACGTAGCAAGAGATTTAACTGGAGGTAAAAGTAGGAAGAGCCCCCCCCCCCACCCCACCCCCTTCTCCCCTCCCATTTTTTTAATGGAGGTGAAAGTAGAGAGGGTAGAGGCAAGATAGAAATTAGTAAGGAAAGATGGGAAAGAATGCGAAAAATAGGAAAAGACAGGAACAGGTCTGTAAAGATAAAAAACAAACGGCAGAGAAAGGCTGAGAAAGACAGAAAAAGGAAGAAAAGAAAGGAAATAATAGAAACAGGTGGGGAAGGGGGAAGAGGAAGAGGTTTCGACCGACAGTACAAGGGAGGAAAATACAGAGGGGGAAAAAAGGAAAAGATACAAAAGATTGCAAAGATAGGAACAGCTTGGAGGGGAAACTTGAAAAAAGTGAGAAGATGCGAAAAAATATGTACGGGTTGAGAAAGAAAGGAGAATGTGAGGAAAGATAGGAACGGTAGACGAAGATAGGGAAAGATAAGACAAAGATCAGAAAAGTAGGGAATTTTGGATGAAATCAGAAGAAAAGGTAGGAAAACGTAGTCCGAGTTTGAACGAGCCCCAGTGGTGACTTGTGCCGGGCGGAGATGCACGAGAACCCTAACTACTATGGACTGGCAACGCAGGTGCATTGCCCCGTGTTTTTTCCAGGAAATAGAATTAGGGTACGTGGAAATAAGTCAGACCTTCGCAGGAACCATTTGGGGAGAAGTCCAGGACAAAGGAGAAAGGGAGGAAACTCGATTAAAGGAGCCGGGTGGGGATGGAGGAGGGGGAAGGGACGGGGGGAAGCAGGAGGGAGATTGAAGACAACGGAAGAGAGTTTACAGCCTAGAAAGGGAAGAAGAAATCAGAAATAAACGAGTGAATCAAACGGGTGTGATGATGAAAGGAAAAGGAAGGCAAAAAGACCAAGTAAGCGAACGAAAAAACAAACAACATCTACAACAAAACTCTAGAGCCTTTAAAAAAATCTAGACCTTGGGTAATTTGAAAAGTGACAACTTAAGCAGAGGCACAGATCAATGTGTGCGCGCAAGCACGCACACACACACACACACACACACACACACACACACACACACACACACACACACACACACACACACACACATTCATTTATATGCTCTTATCAATTATGCATCCACTTCATGGGAGAATGCCAGTGAAACTAATCTGAAACAAGAAAGTCGGCTACATGAAAGGGCCATCAAATCAATTCAGTTGAAACCCAAGACCTCCACAAAGAGTGATTACAAAATTTTAAACATTCTTGCATTTTAAAGACAGACTCTGCTTCAACGAATGAGTGTGTGTGTACAGTGTAATGGAATGGATCAGCTCCGAAGAAAATCATTGAAAAGCTTTGTCGTCAGTAGAAATAGACATACACGTAAACTGTCTTGCTCCAGACCCCAAAGTAATCTTTATAGATCAAGTTTTATATACTCTGGAGGGACCGCATGGAATAATTTGACTTGCTCCTTAAAATCATGCCTTCGAAACAGACATTTAGAAAAGCTGTAAAAAGCATCCGATGGACACTGCGCAGCAGTTAAAGGTCGTTTCCATCCATACGATCTCCTTATATCCTTTCCTCTATCTCGTTGCAAAACAATCATGTTCACTTTCGTTGTCATTCTCTCTCTCTCTCTATCTGTCTGTCTGTCTGTCTGTCTGTCTGTCTCTCTCTCTCTCTCTCTCTCTCTGTCTCTCTCTCTCTCTCTCTCTCTCTCTCTCTCTCTCTCCTCTCTCTCTCTCTCACTACAAAACGCTCGGAAGATTCTAGACCTGGAAGTGTTGTTTGTTTGTTTGTTTGTTTGTTTGTTGTTTGTTTTTGCAAGTTGTGTTATTTCCTTCCAGACTTCAGAGTACAACGAGGAGTCAGTCTGTATAGTTCGACATCCCAATGATCTCTGCCAACTGCAGCGGAGCAAAAATAGTGCGATCGGAGTGGAGAGAGAGAGAGAGAGAGAGAGAGAGAGAGAGAGGTGGGACAAACGGAAAGAGGGGGGGGGGGGGGGCTCAGTTAAGTGAGAAAGTTCAGAAACTGTGGTTCGTCACTCGCGTTGGCAACAAGGTTCGGCGACCAGAAGTTCCGCACGGCCTTTCCCAGCAAGGAAAAGAGACGACACACGATGGTCTGCTCACCGCACCCGACGCGTCAGCTTTTCCAGCCTCCACCCCCCCCCCCCAACCCTCCCCCCCACCTTTCCACCCTCTGCCCTCCGTCCGCCCCCTGCCCTCTCTGCCCCCCCCCCCCCCCCCCCCCCCCCTTTTCCCTTCCCCTGCCTTCAACAGGATTACGAAGTTGGCCTCCCGGAGGTGGACCACTTGGCACACGTCGTTAAACAGTTTGGGGCGCAGCGCTTCCTCTTCTTACGTCACGTTGGCCGTGTGGGGGCTGTAGAACGGGCCACGGGTTGACACAGGCTAACAACACCACAGCGGACGGAGGCAGGGGAAAGTTTTAGGGAAGGGGGAGGGAAAGGGTCATGGCGGGGAGTGGGCATTGGGGGTGGGGGTGGGGGGATCTGTCTGTCTGTCTGTCTGTCTGTCTCTCTCTCTCTCTCTCTCTCTCTCTCTCTCTCTCTCTCTCTCTTATTGTGACACAGACCCACACACACACACCGCGCGCGCGCGCGCCACACACACACACACACACACAAACGAGAGAGAACAGAGACGAGAAAGAGAGAGAGAGAGAGAATGCATGTCTTATTACTATCAGAAAATACAAAATGCTAACCGTCTTTTAAGTGTCGTTACAAAAAATGATAATAATGGTGATGATGATGATAATGATGATTAGGAAATAATATCAAAGTGTGTTATATCTAATATATAAAGCGTCCTTTCTCTCTCTCTCTCTCTCTCTCTCTCTCTCTCTCTCTCTCTCTCTCTCTCTCTCTCTCTTTGTGTGGTGGTGTGTGTGGTGTGTGTGTGTGTGTGTGTGTGTGTGTGTGTTTGCAGCGCAGTCTCTCTGTGCTGCTGGTTATACAAACCCACAGTCTTCGTCTGATCTCCAATTTTCGCACGATGACTCATTGGCAAAGCAGGGCACTTGAAGAGCAAATCACTTTTGTGCTAGGAAATCGCATTAGTCGCATATTTAATGGGCCAAATGGCGACGTGAAGCGGTGTTGGGATTCCAGGGTGGGGTGGGGGAGGAGAGACAATAAGGAGAAGGGGGGGTCAGGGGAAGGGGAGAAGAGGATGGGGGACTGTGGAACGGAGATGGGGGACGAGGGGTGGGGGAGGAGGGCAGAGAGTGGGAGAAGGTGAGACGGATGGGTGGGAGGGGGGGAGGAAGGAAGAGGAGGGGATAGGCGTAGGGAAGGAGGGAAACGGGGAGCGGCGGAGGGGACGGGGATTCGTGGTTGACAAGTAGAATATTGAAATACTGGGAGGAAACAGGTACAGGCAAGGAAATCCTATATATGTATATAGGTAGAAGCTTGTGCATGCGCGCGCGCGGGTGTGTTTGTAATATCAAAATGATAATGGAAACAAAATTTTCTCATGAAAAAATAATAAAGTTTATAAAAAAAAAAAACCTTTTGGTGGTAGTTGAATCCGTTGGAGGGTAAACTGACGTTTCAAGCCATAGGCCCGTTGTCAAAGTGAAGAGAAGAATACAGTGTAGACAGGAAAGCCCATGTGTTCCTTTCTCCTTTTCTTCTTCTCTCTTCTTCTTCTTCTTCTCTTCACTTTGACAACGGGCCTATGGCTTGAAACGTCAGTTTCCTCTCCAACGGATTCAACTACCACCAAAAGGTTTTTTATAAACTTTATTATTTTTTTCATTTTACCACGAATCCTGCAGTCAACTTTTGTTTCTTCCAAAATTTTCTCATGTAATATTCATTACTCACCCTCCCTCCTTAACAAACAAACAAATGAAATAATAAGTATTCAAAAAAAGAAAAACGCATGAAACCAATTACTCTCATGCGTCCGACTACACTACAACGGTTCTTTGTACCTGTGCTCTTCACGTCAATAGATACTGTTGTTGCGGGGTTCATTTTCACCTATTCACGTCGCCTAATCTGTCGGAAAACCTGATAATCACAGTCGGCACTCGGAGAGAGTCGAGGCAGAAGGTGTGTGTAATAATGCGCACGGGCATGCATTCAAATCACCCGGTGCAATGCTGCACCACACAGGTAGAGCCTTGAAAGACTGGAGCCCTATACAATGGAGCTGCCCCGTCAAAGGGAAATCAGGCGGACGGACACTGGAGAGCGCAGACTTGTACAAGGTTGCAAAAAAAAAATAGAATTTGGCTTTGGATGGATTAGGTTTTCCGCCAGGGAAAATTCACCGTTAGTACGACTTTAAGCTGTAATTTTCTGCGTATTTTGTTTTAAACACAGCATACAGATATGAACGTTCATACAACCAGAAAATGTCAGTATTTCATGAGCATGTATTATTGCTTCGCCGATGACTAGTAAATCGTATAAGTCAGTGAAAGGTATGCTTGCTCATTGGAAAGTTTTGTGTGATATCGAGATGTGATCCTGGGTGGACATCTGGCCAGGGGAATAACGGTGGAAAGTGAGGTGTGGCTCCTTACTGTTGGACTTGTTCATGCAGCTGACCGATCCTGGATCAGTCCTTTGGTTTGGACATGGTCCATGGACCTGCCCTCAATTTCACCTGCTTTGTTCCTGACTCGGTGAAACTGGGTTTATTGCTTTTAGCTTAATCTTCAAGGACGCACCAACAGACGAAGGAAAAAAAGCATAACCTCCATGGCGGGTTCATAAAATTTAACAACAACAACAACAAAGCTTCCACGGGGGCTGCCATTAGAGTGTCACAAGGAGGTGATTGTGTCTTCCCTCCCTTTTGTGCGCACACCCCGTGTTTACAGCGTGACGCATGTTCAGTGCCGGTCGTGGCGAACTCGGCAGGGGAGCAGACCTTGACTGGCTTTGACTGGGTTGTCGTCTCCTTTCCAGCTGGAATGTACACCCTGTGGTTGGTGGAAAAGTCACACTAAGAGTATGTTATTTGGCTGTTAGGGAGGCTGTCTGCCTGCATGTTTACCCTGTTTGTGCAAAGCCTTGTTTGCGGTCGGCTGAGATCGTAAGCAACACGGTTCTTGAGCTGCAGGTTGATGTCTTGCTCTCAGTGTAAGTCCGCTTGCTGTCAGTGTAAGTCATTTGCGGTCCTTTTTTTCCCCCAGACTGTCACGTGGCTAGCGTAACTAGCGGCGCATCAGTTGGTATGGAAAGGAGAGAGAGAGAGAGAGGAGAGGGTAGGGGGCTGAGGAGTTGGAGAGGGGGGGGGGGGGAGGGGGTAAGAAAGAGAATGGAATGGGGCTTCTAGGTTTTCTTGTACAAGAGGCCAAACTAAACTCGAGCATAATGGTGAAAACACGACTGTGAGAAGTTTTGGGGGAAAAGGTGCAGCGAGAGAGGGCAGGGTGGATAGGCGTGGGCTGGGGGGGGGGGGGGGAGATGGGGATAAATGATAGGGAGGCGGTGAGAGGGAAGGGGAGTAGGACAGGGAACGGGGAAAGTGGCGCGGGAGCGTGTGTGTGTGTGTGTGTGTGTGTGTGTGGTGTGTGTGTGTGTGTGTGTGCGCGCGCGCGCATACGCGCAGGTGCATGCGCTTGTGTGTGTTCGTGCGTCCGTGCTCCTTTCTTCTTTTCACGCCACTCCACCCCTCGCATGTCGGAGGGACCTCATTCTGCTCTCCTGCTGTGACCAGTGGATTCTGCTCTGTGCGCTGTGAGAGGTGATCAGGGCGCAACAACGCCCTCCAGCCACTGCAAACCACTCACTGTCCATCACCCAAACCTTAGAGGTGGGGGGGGGGAGAGGTGGGGGGGGGGGGGCAGACATGAACGCTGTGTCTGGGGGCAGTCAATGCCTTACCACCAAACCCCACACGCAGAGGGGCCACATCACGTCACTTACTTTCTTTTCGCCTAAATTGCTTTCGCCTTTAACATTAGTTGACTTCATTCCTTTCGCGAACATTTCTTTCTTTCTTGTCGTGCGTGCGCACGTGTCTGAAAGCCAGATCAGTCGAACATGTCTTTATTCGGTTCTAAAAAAAAAAATTCTAACCTTGCAGTTGTTTAAAAAACAGAGTATCGCTACCGCGTTTGGACGCAGGAAACACCATTTTGGGGTTCAGTTTTGTGAATACGAATGCTGTGAACTCAATCCTGTCATCTGATTCACGAATGGTTATCGATCATCACTTTTCGAGAAGCAAAAAAAAAAAAAAAAGTTTCACAGCACAAGCTTCGCTGCGAAACGCGTGGAAGCAATTTTCGAACCGACCGTTAGACACAACGGTAAGCTTAGCAGTAGTGTGATCAATTCGTTTAACAAACAAAAAAGAAAAAGAAAGAAAAGAGAAAGAGGGGAGGGGGGGAGAGAAGAGAGGGAGATGGACAAAAGAAAAGGAAAAGAAAAGAAGAGTGTGTGTATCTGAACTTTTCAGGCAGAGCTTACTTTCATGGAGTTGATAAGTCAGGGCATTGTAACAGCGACACAAGACCCGCCCGGTGGGCCAAACGACAGTAGATAAGACATCACCGGCGGGGAAGATCGACCTCGCCAAGATCAGAGGGTAGGAGAAACGACTTTAGGCGACACGATAGATTTCCTACGGGAAAACAGCCCGATTCAGCCTGTGGCTGTTCTCGCTATTTTTGCATGTGAATTTGCCAAAACCTTTACTGTACTGCGCTGTTGCGAATGTACCCTGCCCGGAGCTCTAAACCTCTCGCGAGTAACGTTCCATTCAACTGACTACTGAGACGCAGTGTGCCTGAAAGTGTTTGTGGTGCACTGGCCAGACGACGTCATCGTTTATGGTGCATGGGCCAACAAACATGGCGGATTTCCTTTCCGACCTGTAGCGACATCGTTGTCCTTGCCTTCAGGTTGAAATGAACTTTGAACGGAAAGAAACTGAATCAGAGGCCAAGTTGTTCAAACTGTTTCCCCGTTGCTCGCCTCATTCTCTTTCATTTACAGGTATGTCGGATTCCTCACAAGTGCAGCAACAGACACATTGGTCTGTGCTTGTTCCCTGTCTAAGACTATAGACTGTGGCAATGATCTTTCTGCTGCATGTCCTAAAAGGTGTACAGACAAGCTCCAAAAGATATGCCAAAACTCAGCTGCTATGCTTGTATTCAAGGGAAGAGAGAGAAGAGAGAGAGAGAGAGAGAGAGAGAGAAGAGAGAGAGAGAGAGATCACACACATCTTTACGATCCCTGCATTGGGCTACCATTGAAGGATGCATTGAATGCAAGCTATCCCTCCTTGCCACAGTTTCTTCTCAGACTCTACTGCAGCTTACATTTCCAGTCTACTATCTGCCTACTGACCATCTCGACTTCTGTGTTAATACACACACCACCTCACTGTGTGCATTCCGCTCGTATATACTTGGGGCTTTTCATTCACAGCTAGACAATGGAACTCGCTGTTTAACGCTGTTCGCCGCATCAGTTGAAAGGCAGCGCTAGGAAGCATTTTAAACTAGGAAACTAATCAAAACACATGTTTCAAGCTGATCAATCTCTCTGTTCACCAGGTATCAGGCCTTCCTATGTCGTCATCATTCGTGTATGTATGTGTGTGTGTGCCTGTGTCTGTGTCTGTGTGTGCGCGGACGCCCGCTCACTTCGCTCGCTCGCTATACAACCAATGTCTTATTCAAGTTGCTTACACCTGATTCGGGGCGAAATGTGATGTATACACGGCAATAAAGACGGACTGGATGAAATGTGATCGGGCCAAACGTGATCGGGTGACACGTGATTGGTTGATAAGTGATTGGGCGTTTCCTTTTATGATTGGGAGACACGTGATTGGGCGACACGTGATTGGATAACACGTGATCGGGCGCCACGTGGGTAGATGAAAGTGATCGGCCAAAACATGGTGCACCGTTGCATGCTCAGTCCCCCCCCCCCCACCCCCTCCTCCCCCAGTCCAGGGAAGTCTCATCATCCAGGGTGACAGTTCGGTGACCGTCTGGAGGCGCGGCAGGAGCCAGTGCGTGTGTCAGCAGAGCCCAGGGTCGCCATGGGACGCACGAGCCACGTCCTGCGGCGTCCTTCAGCCAACGCACCTGTCGCTCTGCCCTTGGTGCTCGTGAGTCAGTGCCAGCGTTTCCTTTTCATGACCCCTGAAATCCCACCTGTAATGTTTCCCCCACAGGTCCTGTCCGCTCACAGTTCAGCCTGACCGTATACCACTCAAAACTGGCCAAGAATCTGATTGAATATAACAATGGGTAGGGGCGAACGGTTGGATGTGCAGTTCAGGGATAGGCTCAGGGGCGAGTGTAATGGCCACAAGGGGTGTGCTGGGGAGCACTGTCTAACCCTTGACTTAAGCCCCTTCCCACTGTCATCTTCTTCCTCCTGTTCCACATCTGATCCTCAGCCAGTGTTGAGTGATGTACTGTTGTCTGACTTTCACGATGACAGTGTCTGTGATGAACAGGAAGAAATAAAACGTTGACTGTGTTGTTTGGATGTGAATGTACTTAACAGACTGGCGTATCCCCCTAAAAAATTTATCGATCGTACATGGCAGAATGTACCTAAGGGGTGATGAATTTCTGAGGACCGACGATGTTATTGTACTATCATCATCATCACCATCACCACCACCACCACCATCACTTCCACAAAACTTCATTGTCATTGTCTGTATATTTATGCAAAATAATTTGTTCAACTGCATGTTGAGCTCATGATTTATATACTTTATACAACCAGTGATTAAACAACTTGGTTATACCTCTGATCTAGTCTGAGACGAAACTGTTAAAGATGTTTGGGAATAAAGACGTGGTTGAGTGAAACGAGATTGGGTGAAACGGGATTGGGTGAAACGGGAATGGGTGAACGTGATTGCACCGCGTTCAGACAGCATTGCACATCTTGTAAACCTCTCCCCCTGCTTATTCCTTTCCTACCCCTTCCCCTGTCCCCCCCCCCCCCCCCCACCACAACACACACACACACGCAGCACGCGCCGCGCGCGCGCCGCACACACACACACACACACACACACACACACACACACACACACACACACACACACACACACACACTCGATTGCTAGAGCGTGCACACTCGAACTCGCCTACACTTATTCCAAATCAAAAAGCAGGAGAAAACAGAAAGAACAAACATCTTCGCCAGTTGTGAAGGACGTTCGATATTCAATTCTGACAGCCAATAAGTTCGGCTAAAGAGCTCTGCTGGTGATCACGTTTGTTTGTTTGTTTTTAATTTTCTGTTGTCTAACGGAAGCATGTGGACTGAGACTGTGTAACGGTCAGTGCTTCCTGTCACTGATCTGGTGATTGACCTGCTGCAAGTGAAGGAGAACCTTGCCACGGCGTGCTTCCATCCACGTCAGCAGGACACGCGGGTTCAGACAGACTTTCGTTTCCATTGACAGTATTCCAGCATGTTCGTGATGGGAGACGAACAAACTGCCTTAGAGTGTTGCGCACCAACAACCGCATTAGTATAACACTCCTATTTGATTGGACTTGCTTCCTCTCCCTCTCTCTCTCTCTCTCTCTCTCTTCTCTCTCTCTCTCTCTCTCTCTCTACACTCTACCACCACACACACACACACACTCTCTCTCTCTCTCACTCACAACTCTCTCACTCACTCACTCACTCACTCACATCTCTATCTACACACTCTCTCACTCACTCCACACACACACACACACACACACACACACACACACACACACACACCCACACACCACACCACACTTCTCTCACCCTCCACAACACAACACCACACACACACACACACACACACACACACCACACTCTCTCTCACTCTCTCTCTCTCGCCATACCACACACTTCTCTCTCTCGCATACTCTCTCTCTCTCTCTCTCTCTCTCTCTCTCTCTCTCACGCACTCTCTCTCTCTCTCTCTCTCTCCCTCTCTCACTCACTCTCTCGCCACTCACTCACCGCGCCACACACACACACTCTCTCTCTCTCTCTCTCTCTCTCTCTCTCTCCCCACACACACACACACACTCTCTCTCTCTCTCTCATCACATCACACACAACACACACACACACACACCACACACACACACACACACACACACACACACACACACACACACACACACACACGACACACACACGACACACACACACACACACACACACACACACACACACACACACACACACACACACACACACACACACACACACACACACACACACACACACACACACACACACACACACACACACACACACACACACACACACACACACACACACACACACACACACACACACACACGACACACACGGTACGCGGGTGACATTCCCTGGGATTGATAGTTGCATCCATCAGGAAGATCAGAACCAGCAGTTCGTTGGCCCTCTTCCTCCAAATTGTCCGGAAATGGTCTGTTGGTTGACATCTGTTTGTGGGATCTTTCCTGTTAATGACATGGTGCGCACTTTGTTTACTGATCAAAAGCTGCTGTCCGCATTTTTTTTTTTTTTTGTTGGCGGGGAAAACGTTGGTGGTTCCTCCAATGTTTGCAGATCAATACAACCCGGAATTCAGAATGAAACCAATCCGATAAGCGACGCAACCCATGCATGGCCACAGATGAAGTTACTCGCCCTCTCCGACCCTTTTTTTTTTTTTTAGTTTTAATTTGAACTCTTTGAGGTGTAGTGTAGCAAAGAACATGTTCAGGTAATGTTGCTTAAAGCCCAGACGACCGCAAAGGATATTTTCAGGGCTATTACCGCGTTGAAACACGTTCAGGTGTAACGTAGATTTCGAGGCATAGTGTAGAGTGGAACGCATGATGGCATGTGTAACACGGAGCGCTTGGAGGTATTGTATAGTTTTGAATCTTCGAGATGCAGTGTAGCGTGGAAACACTTTTCAGTACAATTTAGCATTGAACACTGAGGCATGGTGTAGCATGAATACTTGAGGCATAATGTAGCTGGAACACTAAGGCATGTGTAGCATGGAATACTTTGAGGCATAATGTAGCCTGGAACACTAAGGCATGGTGTAGCATGGAATACTTTGAGGCATAATGTAGCCTGGGACACTAAGGCATGGTGTAGCATGGAATACTTTGAGGATAATGTAGCCTGGAACACTAAGGCATGGTGTAGCATGGAATATTTTGAGGCATCGTGTGGCATGGGTACTTTGACGTATAGTGTAATTTTGAATACTTTGAGGAATGGAGTAGACTGAAGTAGACAGAGGCATGATTACAGTGAAACACTTCCGAGTGTTGTGCAGCATAGAGCACTCTGAGTTATAGTGTTACCCATGCAGTCCTATCACCTTTCACCTGCATAGGAATGGCCTGGTTTATCACTGTTCACCATAGTGTAATGG
>CM065728.1:15920464-15925464 GCA_033310375.1 Conus canariensis | reverse complement strand
TCCCCAGTCTGTCCGCCTCTCTCATTCTCGTCTGCTGTCCCGCCTTTCCCACCACCCCACCCCCACCTGCCCCACCCCACCTCCACCCCTCACCCGCCTTCCCTCCTCCCCCTGGCGAGAACGGTCGGGCGCAGTCCGGTGCGGTCCAAATCAATGTAACCCAATTTCTCCTCCACTTCGATCCCCGGCGACTGCGAGACACTTTGAGTTAAGGGCAGGAGAGCCTGGAGATTTGGCAGTTACTGAACAACTTCAGTCATTTCACCGTCGGCCCGCCGTCTCCCTCCTCGCACCATCCCCCCCCCCCCCCCACCCACCCACCCACCCCACCCCTTTCTTCCTCGGTGGTCTCCGAGCAACTTTTTTTTTCCAGTTGGAAAACGTACGATTGTTGCAAATACGACTTCAATCAACTCGTATCCATTCTCCCGTCTCAGCGCACTGTCTTTCCATATTCCTTCCAATATTCTTGTCTCCCCCCCCCCCCCCCCCCGACCCATCGCTTCTCTCTTCCAGGCATTGCCCTTACCCGTTTTCCACCCCCCTCCCTTCCCTCTGCATGGTCCCCAAGCAACAACTTTTTTTTTGGTCCATTCCGGGCCGGTCGGTACAGTGTGGAGTGAGGCAGACAGGAAGTGGAGGACGATGTGTAAATCATGCCCCAACGTCTTCCGCCTGAAGGAGCCCACCGTTGCCAGCCTCCCACGATTTGGTCCTGACCGCCACGCATCATTGAGCACACACACACACCCGCTCTCCCCCAACCTCTCATCCCACCCCACCCCACAGCCACACTCTCTCTGCAAACGAGAGAGGGAAGGGAGAGTTGGTATAGGGAGGCAGGAGGGGGAGGGGGGAGGCAGGAAAGGAGAAGGGAGGGGAGGGTGTGATGAACTAGCTGGGCTGGGATGGTCGTTGCGGCACTGCTGGTAACGCTGCTCTGTGAAAGAAAAGAGACTTCACTCGCTCCGTCATCATCCATGGGCCGACATGTCTGTCCACGTAGAGTTCAGACTCCGTCCAGAAAAGACAGTGCTATACTTTCTAGGTGGCGGCAATCCAGCAGAGAGACTCTTAAGGTTTACACAGAGGATGCACAAAGGTTCGGCAGAATTAAACCAGTTTCAGGAACCAGCGGGTCGCATGGTGAAGATGATTAAGGGGGGGGGGGGGGGGGGGGGGGGGAGGAGGGAGCGAGAGACGGGAGAGTTGTTTCTGAAGATGCCATTTGGCTGGAACTGCCCCGTTGTCGTCGTCAGTAAACAGGTCAAACCTGCGACCTTTCGTCTTCAGCGTTGAACAGAGGGTCTGGGTGTGGGCTGATGTCCTGCTGGTCGTCTTCGATTCAACTTGGAGCCTGCGGCCTTGCGTCTGACACCGACTCACGTGATGCAGTGTTGTGTCATATCTACACGAAGCATTGAACTGATGTACAGTTGTGTCAGGTCTACATCAATGATGTGATGCCTTGCTTCATCAGTTCTGTAATCAGAAGACATTGGTGTATATGATAAAGCACTGTATGACGATGGACCTCCATGGTGAGCTCCAAGCTTGAAACGTAACGACAAAATAATTCCCGAAGAAAAGAAATTTGAAGACAGAACGTGGCAAACTGTCTGTCCAATCGGCTTGACATCTGATCCTCCCAAGCCACGGAATGCACGCGGGTTGGGGGCGTTGACTTGTGAGGTTGCTTGTCCTGGGCGAGTGGCAGCGTGTTCAACGAGGGTTCATTAACCCACCAACCTGGTTATCGATGGACTCTTCTTCGGCCCACGTCGTAGCGGTGACGTCTCGCTGTAAACGACTTCTTTCACTTCACTTGATGTTGATCGTGGCACAGACGCCTACTTGTAAACGACTTCTTTCACCTCTGTTGAGGTTGATCAGGCCACAGACGTCTACTTGTAAACTGTTTTCACCTCTGTTGATGTTGATCAGGCCACAATACGTCTAGTTGTAAACTATTTATACTTCTGTTGATGTTGATCATGCAACAGACGTCTCGTTGTAAACTACTTTCACCTCTGTTGATGTTGATCATGCCACAAACGTCTTGCTGTAAACGACTTCTTTCCCTTCTGTTGATGTTGATCATGCCATAGACGTCTTGGTTGTAAACGACTTCTTTCCCTTCTGTTGATGTTGATCGTGCTACAGACGTCTCGCTGTAAACGACTTCTTTCCCCTCGGTTGATGTTGATCATGCCACAGACGTCCTGTTGTAAACGACTTCTTTCCCCTCTGTTGATGTTGATCATGCCACAGACGTCTTGTTGTAAACGACTTCTTTCCCCTCTGTTGATGTTGATCAGGCAACAGACGTCTTATTGTAAACGACTTCTTTCACTTCACTTGATGTTGATCATGCAGCAGCCGACTGTCGAGGCTGTACGTGCACCGAGGCTGAGGAATGTACCAAGGAAGTCCATCAGTATGGTGACTCACCCCCTGCAGCCCAAGACCCCAAACAGGTTTCCTTGTGGGCTGCATCAGTTGTGGTGTGGCCCTGCTGCCGGCTCACAGAAAGCAGACCTTAGTCCTGCTGTGATGTTATCATCATTATACAGCCAACGGCTGTGTACCGCAGTCCACGGGATTATAGGAACAACAACGGTCTTCTCGACAATCCACGGGCAAGCTTCGACAGGTCTGTGAGGTTAGGAAGAAAAGTTTGGGGAGGGGACAGCAATATGGGGGAGAAGTGACGATACGGGGAAAATATTTGGGGAGGGGTCAGTTATGATGATAGGAAAGGTTATAGGAGGGGACAGCGACAAGAGGCGGTGACGATGAGGGAGAAGGTTAGGCGGGAGGGGGAGAGGGAGTGTACAGTGACCATAGTGGGAAAGGTTTGAGGAGGGGACAGTGACGATAGAGGGAAAGATGTGAGGAGGGGACAGTGACGATAGAGGGAAAGATGTGAGGAGGGGACAGTGACGATAGAGGAAAGATGTGAGGAGGGACAGTGATGATAGAGGGAAAGATGTGAGGAGGGACAGTGACGATAGAGGGAAAGATGTGTGGAGGGGACAGTGACGATAGAGGGAAAGATGTGAGGAGGGGACAGTGACGATAGAGGGAAAGATGTGAGGAGGGGACAGTGACGATAGAGGGAAAGATGTGAGGAGGGGACAGTGACGATAGAGGGAAAGATGTGAGGAGGGGACAGTGACGATAGAGGGAAAGATGTGAGGAGGGGACAGTGACGATAGAGGGAAAGATGTGAGGAGGGGACAGTGACGATAGAGGGAAAGATGTGAGGAGGGGACAGTGACGATAGAGGGAAAGATGTGAGGAGGGGACAGTGACGATAGAGGGAAAGATGTGAGGAGGGGACAGTGATGATAGAGGGAAAGATGTGAGGAGGGGACAGTGACGATAGAGGGAAAGATGTGAGGAGGGGACAGTGACGATAGAGGGAAAGATGTGAGGAGGGGACAGTGACGATAGAGGGAAAGATGTGAGGAGGGGAGGGGGGAGACAGTGACGATAGAGGGAAAGATGTGAGGAGGGGAGGGGGAGACAGTGACGATAGAGGGAAAATATGAGGAGGGGGGGGACAGTGACGATAGAGGGAAAGATGTGTGGAGGGGACAGTGATGATAGAGGGAAAGATGTGAGGAGGGGACAGTGATGATAGAGGGAAAGATGTGAGGAGGGGACAGTGACGATAGAGGGAAAGATGTGAGGAGGGGACAGTGACGATAGAGGGAAAGATGTGAGGAGGGACAGTGATGATAGAGGGAAAGATGTGAGGAGGGGACAGTGACGATAGAGGGAAAGATGTGAGGAGGGGACAGTGACGATAGAGGGAAAGATGTGAGGAGGGGACAGTGACGATAGAGGGAACGATGTGAGGAGGGGACAGTGATGATAGAGGGAAAGATGTGAGGAGGGGACAGTGACGATGGTGGGAAAGATGTGTGGAGGGGACGGTTGAGGATGAAAGGGAGGATTTCGGAGGGAGGAGGGGAGGGGGAACGGTGACAGTACGGGATAAGATTAAATGGTGCTGAGGAGTCTATGGTGTGTGTGGGGGGGGGGGGGAGTGGCGATTGGAGAGAGGTTTGGGGAAGGAAATTTAACAATACATCATTCTCTCTTCCTCGCTCCCTCCCTCCTTCCCTCCCTCCCTTCCTCTCTCTCTCTCTCTCTCTCTCTCTCTCTCTCTCTCTCTCTCTCTCTCTCTCTCTCTCTCTCTTTCCTGCTATGCTGCATTGACCAGCCAAGTAGGAAATAGGTGTGCATTATAAATAACGAGAGCAGCATGTCCTTTTTGCCTACTTTGACAAAGCATTTGATGGCATTGTTCGCCTTGTGCTTCAAAAACTCGTCAGTCAAATAAAACATTAGAACTCATGTCATCATTTGTGGACGACGAAAGACAATGTTTTCGTGGACATGAATGTTCTCTTCTCTCTTCCACATGGTGTCCCTCAAGGCTGTGTCTTTTCTAAACATTATACTGATCGTTTCATTTTAAAGCACGCTCTGTGAAATGTTTGCAGATTACCCTGCCGTTCATGCATACGATTTCAGAGTAGAAAAGAACTTTGTTTGCTTACGAAAGTATTTGTTATAAGAATGGCATGAAAGAAATCATAACTGTAGTATGTCTAAATCCCTACAAAACCAAACATATTATGATAACCACTTGACAGAGCTGACAAAATCTGTTATACTCTTTTGCTCAACTCGTCAGCAATGGCAGAATGGTTGAAGAAATAGACTGCAGTAAAATTCCAGGGGTAATTATTGACAATACTCCATCGTGGTCGAATCATATATGGACTGAAGCTTAATCCATCTAAAAAGAAAAAAAAATATCTAAAGACACTTTTGTGGACTCCGATTCTCGAAAAAAAATAATTTTCATGCTTGTATCAAATCCCATGTAGATTATGCATCCACAGTTTGGTACTCGGTTTGTGATGGTACTCTTATACCATTACTGAATTTTCAAATGCATGTTACAAAATTAGCGTCGTTTGATT
>CM065728.1:15907964-15912964 GCA_033310375.1 Conus canariensis | reverse complement strand
TATTTTTAGCATCACTTAGAGAAATGTGAAGTGTGTGTGTGTGTGTGTGTGTGTGTGTGTGTGTGTGTGTGTGTGTGTGTGTGTGTGTGTGAGGGAGGGAGGCAGGGGAGGTTATGTTTTGTATAATAGTGATATGTATAACTTATTAGTGTGTGTGCGTGTGCGCGTGCCTGTGTGTATATGTTAGAGAGAGAGAGAGAGAGAGAGAGAGAGAGAGAGAGAGAGAGAATGATTTTTGTAAGCTGAAGGGAGAGAAACGGAATAGGCATCTGATACAGTTTTTGCACCCGACGTTTGGAAAAGGAAAATTTGGAGAAATTTCAAAGGACGACAACTTTCACCTGAACATAAAAATTGTGAAGTCCATTAAGGAAGTTCAGCAGTGCAAAGAAGGAATTACGTAAACACCAATTCTTCAAGGGAACACCATGATGAGAAAAATTCAATATACACGAGAGAGAGAGAGAGAGAGAGAGAGAGAGAGAGAGAGGTCATTCAACAAGGCCGTTAAGACGTCGGAAGACCAAGGCCAGGATTTAAACCACAGTGCCAAGGACATCCACGCTGTTGGTTCGGATGAGGAATTTGCACAGGCCCTCGATGCCAGGCGCCTGAAACTCAACCTGCCACGAGCAAACGAAACTGAAGATTGGGAGAAACTGGATGCAAAAATCGTCCAAAGACTCGATGCACTGATAGGGAAAAGCACCCTGGAACACAAACTAGCCACATATGGGGACATTGTGTATGCCACATGTAGAGACGCCTATGGAGCAAAACTACCCAAAGAGAAAACACCTCCAACGAAATCCAGACGCCAAGAAAAGATGGACAAGATCAGGGTCCAAAAGAAAAACCTCAAGATGCAAATGAAGACCGCACTGCCAGCTGAAAAACAAGGCTTGGAAAAACTGTGGAAAGACCTGAAAGAAAAACACAGTGCCCTCAGCAAAGCGGAATCTGCGAGGAAGAGGAAGAGCAAAAAGAAGAAGACACAAGAGCGCTTCTTCAGAGACCCCTTCCAGTTTGCCAGAACACTGTTTGAGCAGCCAAAATCTGGGACCCTAAGTGTGGACAAAGGAGTTCTTGAGCAGCATCTGAGAAAAACATACTCTGACCCACAGAGCAAAGCACCACTCGACATTCAAGGTCTGGTGCGGCCAACCAACCCTGAGGAACAGTTCAATGGCAAGCCTCCAACGTTGGCGGAAATCAAGAAGGTGGTCGACAAAGCCAGAGCCAAATCATCACCAGGGCCAAACGGAATACCTTACCAGCTTTACAAGAAATGTCCCAAGGTGCTGGAGTGGCTCCACAGGCTGCTGCGATCGGCTTGGAGAAACCAGAAGATCAGCGGCCAGTGGATGACGGCAGATGGTGTGTACATCCCCAAAGAGCAAAACTCAACTGACATTAGCCAGTTCAGGCCAATATCACTACTGAACGTCGAAGGGAAAATCTTCTTCTCTGTCATGGCAGCAAGGCTGACCAAGTACCTGATGGAAAACAAGTACTTGGATGTGTCAGTCCAGAAAGGTGGCATCCCAGGCGTGGCGGGCTGTGTAGAACACGCCACAATGATCTGGGACGCAATCCAAAAAGCAAAAACAGAAAAGAGAGACCTGGACGTAGTGTGGCTTGATCTGGCAAACGCATATGGATCTGTGCCCCATGAGATGATACAGTTGGCTTTTGAGATGTACCATGTGCCAAAGAACATCCGCGACATGCTCAAGAAGTACTTCAATGGCTTCTCAATGCGGTTCTCTACCAAGGAGTACACAACAGACTGGATCAACTTGGAAGTGGGTATTGCAATGGGCTGTGCAATTTCCCCAATACTGTTCGTGCTGGCAATGGAACTCATCTTGAAAGCAGCAACAAACAACGCGAGACAAACAGACCTTGGCGATGGATACAAGATGCCTCCTCGCAAGGCCTTCATGGATGACACTACAGTGATTTCATCCAGAGAAGACGAGACACGTCATGTGCTGGAGAGGCTGGACGACATAGTTGCCTCATCCAGAATGAAGTTCAAGCCAAAGAAATCACGGAGTCTCTCACTGAGGAAAGGAAAAGTGGCCGGATCTGTGGTCTTCAGTGTTGCCAACCAGGCCATTCCAACAGTCACAGAAGAACCAGTCAAGAGCCTTGGAAGATGGTATGATGATACGCTGAAAGACACACAAAGAGCAAAAGAAACCAAGCAGATGGCGGAGGAAGGCTTGGAGACCATTGACCAGTGTGGGCTCCCTGGCAAATACAAGGTCTGGTGTCTGCAGTTCATGCTGATACCAAAGCTGCTATGGCCTCTGATGATATACGACATCTGCACCAGCATAGTGGAGGCAATGGAAGCCAAAATCAACAAGTTCACAAGGAAATGGCTTGGTGTCCCACCCTGTCTGACTGACATAGCGCTGTACTGTCGCCAAGCAAAGCTGAAACTACCCCTGAAATCCATCCTGGAGGAATACAAAGCAGGGAAGATCAGACTTCAAAGCATGCTGGAGGACTCAGGAGACAAGGTGGTAGAAGCAATTAAGCCCCAGCTGAAGACAGGCAGAAAATGGAAAGTTCAAGAGGCGATGGATTCTGCAAAAGAAAGTCTCAAGATCAGAGAAATAACAGGACACACACAGACCAACAGACAGGGACTGGGGGTGACCAAAACTGAATGGTGGTCAAAGGCCAAAGGAAAAGCCAAAAGAGACATGATGATTCAGGAGATGAGAAAAGAAGAAGACCAAAAAAGACTCCAAAAAGCAGTCCAGCAGAGCCAGCAAGGGCAATGGACAACGTGGGAGAATGCACTCCAAAGAAGTCTCACTTGGAATGACATTTGGCACATGGCCCCTCTCAGGATCAGCTTCATTCTCAGATCTGCATATGACCTTCTGCCCTCAAATGCAAACCTGGTGAAGTGGGGGAAAACAGACGATCCTGCATGCCCCCTCTGCCATGAAAAACAAACAGTGGAGCATGTCCTTAGCTCATGTAAAGTAGCCCTGGCTCAAGGAAGGTACACATGGAGGCACAACCAAGTGCTCAAAGAAATTGTACAAGTAGTCTGGGCTAGTACCAACACCACAAAAGGGAAAATCAGGACTCCAAAAGCACCCGCAACATTCTTCACGGCAGGAGGCAGCAAATCATGGCCAAGAACAACAGTGCCACTCGAAACATGCAGGCAGAGTCTGCTGGACGGGGCAGATGACTGGGAGTGCACTGCAGACCTCCCAGAATGGAAGAGTCACCTCCCAGAATGGAAGAGTCACCCAGAGATCATCAGCAAGAGTGGCATGAGACCAGACATAGTAGTCCACTCTAAGTCAACCAAGCAGCTGATCATGATCGAGCTCACGGTGCCATATGAGAACAGAATGGAGGCAGCTCAAATCTACAAGACTGAAAAGTATGCTGATCTGGCAAACAGCCTGAGGAGAGAAGGCTATCAGGTCAAAGTCCTCACTGCAGAAATTGGAGCTAGGGGGTTTGTAGGAACGTCTGCATACAGCCTCATGAAACAGCTCTCAGTTGCAGGGAAGGAAAAAACCAGAGCCCTGAAAGCAATGGCAGAAGCGGCAGAGAGGTGTTCAAGCTGGATCTGGTCAAGGAGGAACAAAAGTGAACTTCATAAGGCTTAATTTCCCTACAAATATCAGGTGTCCCTGTGGCTCAGTGGTTAAAGCGCGAGTCATTAAGTGGAAAATGAGCATGTCCAGAGGGTCATGGGTTCGAATCCCAGCCATGGCTCGTCCCAAGATGGGAAAAAAAGGGGCAGCAGAGGGACATCCGGAGTCATGAACCGGGTGTGGCCCAACCCCCTAGAGTGTCAGGAGATAAGGGCCGAAACACTTGCTTGAAGGGGGCTTCTCTTCTGAGGACTCTCTGCTGCCACGCTCTCCACGAGTTTCTTTCTACCTTTATAAATGATTTTCAATATTTGGCGGGAACTCGAGGGCAGGATGGGTAAGGAGAGTGTGTGTGTGTGTGTGTGTGTGGGGGGGGGGTAGAAAGGAAATCTTTGCTGGACAGAGCGACAGAAGTGGCCTCTGAGGCTGGTCACAACACAAATATTTGACTTTTTTTTCTGTTGGTTTGTTTTCCTTTGTTTTCTGTTTGTTTGTGTTCATGCCCAGAGCAGTTTAAACAGCTATCGCTGCACGAGCGGGCTGATTGCGTCTCCCGAGTGCACACGGAGCGCGTGACGTGCGTGCTAATGAGGGAAGGGCACTGGGTGGAGGGAGGGCAGGTCGAGCACTGAGCGCTGCTGTGGAGGCTTGGGACAAGGCGCTTGACCCCCCTTTGGTTCACAGTCTTGGTGTCTGTGTCTTTCTCTGTATTTGTTTGACTCGCGCTGTCCTCTCTCTCTCTCTCTCTCTCTCTCTCTCTCTCTCTCTCTCTCTCTCTCACACACACACACACACACACACACACACACACACACACACACACACACACACAATCTCTCTCTGTCTCTCTCTATCTCTCTCTCTCTCTGTCTCTCTCTCACTATCTCTCTCTGTCTGTCTCTCTATCTCTCTGTCTCACTCTCTCTATGTCTCTCTCTGTCTTTCTCTCTCTCTGTCTCTGTCTCTCTCTCTCTCTCTGTCTGTCTGTCTGTCTGTCTCTCTCTCTCTCTCTCTCTCTCTCTCTCTCTCTCTCTCCTCCTTCCAACTTTCCCTATGTCTGTGTGTATCTGGCTCTCTTCTTCATCCTAATTTCCCTATGTCTGACTGTCTCTGTCTCTCCTCCAGTTCTCTGTCTTTATTCATGTTTTATCATTATGCTTATCAAATGAAAAACCAAAAGTAACCAAAGATTTTTAGTTACTGGCGGCTAATCACTCCAAAAAAACAAATGAAAGTGATGTACAAACAAGGAAAAAAGAACATGTCTCTTGGAAAATTCTGTTGAAATACCAGACCGTGTAAATTAAACTGAATGGTCACATACACAGCAAAAGCTAAACCAGTGATTAGAACCTCAAACCT
>CM065728.1:15887964-15897964 GCA_033310375.1 Conus canariensis | reverse complement strand
TTTTGACGTGAACGTGATTTCAACTCATGTTAAGCTGACATGTCAGTGTAAAGCACACAATGCAGGTATTGTGAAGATGGCCATTAATCAGGGCAAGGAAAGAAGCTGCTGATGGTTAATTGATACAGACAGGACATGAGCCAAGCCACAGGATTACACTCTAACACTGTTCAGCTCCAGATGCAGGATATGATCGGACAGCCATCACCACATGCCCGGGACTGGCAATTTCCTGTCTGTCTTCTACAGCAATTCACTGATGAAGATGGTTTCTTCCTTTCTTTTTTTTTTTTTTATCTCAGCTCACTACCATCTTTCCAGCTCAGTGAAGGAGGCAGGGTGAGTGGGAGAAATGAAAGCGTTAGTGAGTGGGTGGGGGTTGGAGTTTGGGAAAATCCCTGAAGGTGCAACATTTTGGTTTAATGATCAGCTACATATTTGTATTGTGGTCGGACGTTTAACTCCATTTTGTGTGTGCTAATAGAAAATCTATTTAACCCTTTCACTGCTGCCTTTGTGGAAGCCCGTGTTTCCCAGCTTCAATTGATTCGGCAGTCACTCTCGTTAAACGCGTGGCTTTTTATCATTTTGAAAGAGTTTTTTTCTCTACCCTTTTGTATATAAATTGCTCGTATCTTCAAAGCTGCAGTAGGTTTCAGTTCTTGTCTATATGAAGGCAAGAACTCAAAATAGTAGTGGTTATGGTATAACACGAATGGCCTCACATTATTCTAGATATCTTTTTTTTTTTTACATTTCCAAAAAATCAAAAACAAACAAAGAAAAAGAAGTAATGAAGGTATCATAGAGAACAAATTACTCATCGTCTAATCTTCTGTAGGAGCCTTCAAACAGCGACAAGGGAATGGCAAGTTAATCTTCAAGCATTCACCACTAGCTTTTTTTCATTTAGCTGGCGATAAATGACCCACCCATAGAGTTTAATTTGGCCGCTCAATGCCCGGTGTGTACACAAACTGGATGTATTTGACTTGAGATAAATGTCCGGGTAAAGAAATGAACACTGTTCGGTATGGAATGTCACGACAGGTGTCGGCCATCACGAAAGGCATGAAAGACAAAACAAGATGCGAAGCATATAAACGTACTCCCAGTTTTCCAAACCGCTTATAAATCGGCCAAGTGAGATAAGAAATAAAGGCAAAATAACGGTTTTAACGGTTATTTAACCGATGTACACTTTTGAAACTGGTATTTTAGTCCTCACTGGGCTAAAACCTGTGTACATACCAAATTTCATCCAAATCGGACAATATGTCAAGAATAACGGTTTTTAACGGTCAGATTTTGAAACACTACATGGAAGTGCCATTTGTGTGTGATAACCTTTCTATATACAAAATTTCATTAAAACCCACCAATATATAAAAAATAACGGCAAAATAACGGTTTAACGGTTATATAACCGATATACACTTTTGAAACTGGTATTTTAGTCCTCACTGGGCTAAAGCCTGTGTACATATCAGATTTCATCCAAAATCGGACAATATGTCAAGAATAACGGTTTTTAACGGTCAAATTTTGAAACACTATATAGAAGTGCCATTTGTGTGTGATAACCTTTCTGTATACCAAATTTCATTAAAATCCATTTATATATAAGAAATAACGGCAGAATAACGGTTTTTAACGGTTGTTTAATCCATTTTCAGCATTACATCACTTACACATCGACAGAGGCTCCGATTTGTCACAAGATCATCCAAACCGCTTATAAATTGGCCAAGTACTTTCTGATATATTCCATAAAGAAGAAAACCGTTATAGGCCGTTACAGCCTTAGTAACGGCTATAGCGGTAAACTAAAACATCGGGCATCATCCGTGGCCCATAATGAACATACCTACAAATTTTCAGAAAGATCGGCCCAGTAGTTTTTGTCTGGAGCGAGTGGAACACATTTTGACCACAGACACACACAGACACCATTTCTTCGTTCCCATTCTAAAGTACTCCCTGTTCTATAAGAACTGGGAGTACAATAAGATTGACCTTACCAACACATCCTATTTTTTGCCACTTACTTTAACCACAACCTTTTTCAATTTTGCTTTAAACACAAACCCTACAATAGTGACCTCAGGGGCGGTGTGTTTCTGAATGTGATGTTCGTGCTATGGTGCTTCAGGGCTACCTTCGTGTGGAGAGAGGGAAAGGTTTTTCTTCTTCGCTGCATTTACATTCAAAGTAAAATAGATTTTCCTTCCTGTGCCTTTCTCCAGCATGATGGTATACTCGACACCGTTTACATTTCCAAGAATACTTAAGTGATTGGGGTGGCCAGTGTGAGCGTTTGTCTACGAAAAAGAGAAGGTATTATGTCATAAATGATGCAAGATAAACGCAGAAATCGGCAACAGAAAAAAGAGGAATGGATACACTAGAATGAACAAAATACAGGAAGAGAACAACATAAAATAGGGAAACAGAGCGAAAAAAAGACAAGTTGCTAAGAAGAAATGGAGACAGCATAGATCAACTGAGATGAAGTAAGCGAGGATATGAAAACAATGAGACATCGGCATGAATGAACAGTGGTAAATGGACAACGAGAATAAAGAAGAAAACACACGAGAGTCAGCAAAGGAGAAGAGGAATAACATTGAAAAAAACCATGGGCACTGTAATCGTATAACAAAAAGCAGAATTCGGTGATAAAGCACCATACCCCAACCATAATGAACGTCAGAAATCCAGTCAGCTAGCTAGTACTGCCTCCAGTCATGTTTCTATGCAGGCGGACACTGCCAGACTTCCACAATAAATGGCCGTAGTCTGTTGAACTGGAACCCCATTTGTCAGGTGATTGTCAGGGTGGCTGGGGGAGAATTCTCCAGCTTAACATTGCCACACAAGGGATCCTCTCTGGAGACGGTCCTCGAGCATCACAATATGTCATCCGTGGGTGGCACTTTAATGCAGTTTACCAAGACACACTGTACAGAACATCACGGGATCTAACTCCAAGGGGACAGACGACCAGACAGCCTGTACTGTACATGAAGAAGTCGCCGGTCGATTGGATTTCAAACGGCAGTTACTCGGGGTCCCTGGCTTTGATAGTGGTCCTGGAAACAACTCACAGGTGACGTCTAACTGACGATCTTTGCATAATCATAAGCACCTAAAATGGGGCAGTGAATCACAACTCATGACGTTTATTTCTCCTCATCAGTGTGTAAGAGCTTACAGGGAAGTCCCTCAGTCTCCAGCCATTTGTTCACCCACCCCTCTCTCCTGCCGACTCCCCACAACACAGATACATACATACAGTTATTAAGTGTTCCCTACATGGCCTCCCAGACTCCAGGACATGGAAATGTGGGTGAAATTTGAAGAGATAAACAATGGATTCCTTCGGAACGTTCAACTCATGGCCCCAGGAATCATATGTTAGCTGTGATGATGGGAGCCTCCTTGACACTACACCCCAAAGGGGACAGAAAGGGACGGAGATGGCACAGGACAAGTCTTGTAAAAAAAAAAGAAACACCACACCGTACATCATTACAACGACCAGGACACGAAGGAGGGCACTTTTCTTGAGCAGGGTAAGAAAACCCCACATGTATTAGAGTGAGGGAGAATGCCAACAGCGCTCCTGATTTTAACGTGTAGAAGACACATTTAACGTGATCGTGATAACAGCAATTGTCACGCTGACGTCAGCTGAAGCCAAACTGTGCGGGCATACATTGTGACATGAAAAGGAAGCTGTCGATTGAGACATGGAATCAACTTAGCCACAGGATAAGTATGGAGAACTCTACAACCCTTGACGCATGGTATGACTGGTTAGCAATCGTCACATGTCCAAGCTGACCATTTTCTGTCTCAGCCTGAGCAGCTGTAGGAAAAACCCAGCAGCAAGTGTCTGTCAAAGATTCTTTCATTTTGTCCTTACCTCCGTCCATCACTGTCTTACCAGCACAAACCAGAAGGGAGAGGTGGGTGGGTGACAGAAAAGGGAAAATGGAGTTGGGCGGGGGCGATTAAACCCTGAAGCTGTGATTTTCTCTAACTGGATCAGCAACATGTGTGGTGGTCAGACGATCAACTCATCTCTGTGTGTGCAAACAGAAAATCCATTTAACCCTTTCATCGCTGGCTTTTGCGGAATCCGTAATTCCTGGCACCAGTTGATTTGCCTGCCACTCTCACAAAGCGCTCGTCACTTTTGACATCTGAAACCCTTTTGTTTTAACTTTTATGTAAGATTAAAGGCTCATATTTTAACATTCTGTCATGCGCTTTTATCTTCTTTCCATCAAAAGCAACAAGTCTAAAAATGGTGCCCACAGGGGGCGATGTGTTTATGACTGTGAGATCAGTGCAGTGGTGCATCAGGGCTATCCTGTTGTGGAGTGAGGGAATTTTTTTAAATAGCTGTCACTACATTCAAGGTGGAGGAGATTCTCATCCTAATGCTTTTTGTCAGCACAACACTGTTTACATTTTTGAGAGAGTTTTCATTTTGGGGATGGCCAATGTGAGCCTTTGTTCCTTGGAAAACAGAAGGTACTAAGTTGACAAATGGAGCCATTGAGAAAGGAGAACACAGCGACATACAAATGCAAGACAGAATACACCAGAAGGAGTGAAAGAAAGGAAGAGAATAAAACGAAACAGCAACTCAGAAACTGACCGAAACAAAAACATGTGGCGAGAAAGAGTGAACAACACAAAGATCAGACGAGAAGAAGAAAGCAAGGATATGAAAACACAAAGATATTGACATGAATAAACAGCTGTGAGTTGAGAAAGGCAAGAAAAGAGGAAAAAGAAAAAAGAAAAATAGAAGAAGAAAACATTTTAGAGATAAATGGGCAACTGAAGACAGGCATCTAAAATCCAGTGGTTGAAAAATGATGTGGAAAAAATAAACGTCTTCCGTCCATTTATGAACATCTATTCCCCTACACCAATAAACATGAAAACCAGTGACATACAACTGAATCCCATTTACAATAAACATCCAAACCCCAGGATATAGCACAGTATTCCAACAGAAGAAAGATGGAGAATGCATTGATTAAGCACTTTATCATAACAATGAGTTTCCAGAAACCAGGGTTAAAGTACTGTATCCCAGCAATGATACACATGCACAGTCCTGTGATAGACAACTATCTCTATGATAATGTAATTATGCAGAATCCAATGTCAAAACGCTGTATAGTAATAATTATAAACATGCCCAGTGCAATGATAGAACACTATATCCCTATAACAATAACTTTGCAGAGTTCGGTGATAAAGCTTTGTACACCAGCCACAGTGAATGTTCAAAAAACCCAGACAGCTGCAATAACTTCAGTCATCTCACTGTGCAGCCAAACTCGCCCCGCCTCACAGTAAACAACTGTAATCGTATAAACTGGAGCCCCATAAGTCATGAGACAGTTAAGGCTGCCCTGGGAAAACTCATTTTTGAACACCACCACAGAAGGAAGCCTCTCCGAAGATTGTTCCCAAGCCTTACTATATGTCTTGTTCATCCTTCTTTGACAGTTTCATACACTTTTCACAAATTTCATTGGACTCGACACCAAGGGGATAGATGATTTAGACAGCCTGCTCAGCACAGGGATAGACTGTTGGACAACTGATACCCTGGTGAACCCTATTGTATGAAGAAACTAGCAGCTGATTGGCTTGTAGACGTCAACTCCTCTGGGTCTGTGGTTTAGACAGATGGAAGGGGAAACAACTCACAGGTGACGTCTGTGCGTCTAACACGCGATCTTTGCATAACCATTAGAACACGGATGGCAAAGCGAGGCAGGACTGCCGATGTCTGTTACTGTTCCCTGGCAAGCTATAGGAGGTCCTAAGGGAGTCCCTCACCCCTCCACCACTTCCCCCACCATCCCTCCCACCCACACTTCTGACACAGATAAGCACACATCAAGTGGTCCCTGTTCGGCCTGTCAGACTCCAGGAAATGGAAAGGCAGGGGAGGGGGCGCAGGGGGGGGGGGGAGGCGAAAGAGGCGGGAGGCGAGTGGGTGGAAGGACTTGAGGGCATAAATGATTGTGTCTAGATTCCTTCAGAACATTCAACTCGTGGCCCCAGGGGTCCTGTTGGAAGTGATGATGGGAGCTCCCGTGACACTCTACCCCAACGGGGACAGAAACGGACAGAGATGGCACAGGGCACACCTTTCATGTTCCTGCAAAAGTAACACTACACCATGCATGATTATGAACGGGACACGAAGTAAGGCGCCATTGTTGTGCAGAGAAAGAACACCTCACATGCGTTAGAGTGAGAGGGACCAGACTGTAGAAGACACGTTTTGATTTGAATTTGATGTGAACTAATATCATGCTGATATCAGCTGAAATGAAACAATGCAGGCAGAGTGAAGATAGCCATTAATCACGGCAAGAAAAAGGGGGTAGATGGCTAATCGATAGGGACAGGAAATGGGCCTAGCCACAAGATTGGTATCCAGCACTCCCAGTCCTAGATGCAGGTTATGACCGGTCAGCAATCACCACATGTCCAGGGATTGCAATTTCCTGTTCGTATCCTCCTTATCCTGCACAGCTATCGGGAAAAGCCCAGCAGCAAGTCGCTGACAAACTTTTTTTTTTCATTTTACCCCCAGCTCACTGCTATCTCTCAATCTAACACTAAAATAGAGAGGTTGAGTGGGTAGCTCAGTAACAGATATGGGGAGACAAGATATTGAAACTTTGACATTTCCCTTGGTGATCAGCGACATATTTGTGTAGTGGTCACACATTCAACTCACCTTTGTGTCTGCTGACAGAAAATCCCTTTCATCCTTTCATTGCTGACTGTTGTAGAATCCAGCTTGTGTCACACCATTGATTTGGCAGTCACTCGTCAAACGCTCGTCACATTACTACTTACAAAAAAACAATATTCTCTTCATTTTTGCACAATAAAAGAGCTTGTTTTAGAAGCCCTCCATGGGTTTCATCTCCCACGGTGAAGAACAAAATTGAACAATAGAGATCCTAGGGGAAGTGTGGTTATGAATATGAGATCAGTGCAGTGGTACTGGAGGGTTACAATCGTGTTTGTGCCTGATTTCAAGAAAAGGTGCTTTTTCCTCTGATGCTTGTTATCCGCACAATGATACACACAACACTGTTCACATTTCCAAGAATGTGACAGTCATTTTAATGTCCAGTGTCAGCTTCTGTCTTTGGAGAAATAGAAATTACTTTGACCCCAAATGGCTCCAGGATGAAAGGAAAACTTATAGATAAGAAAACAGAAGAAAGAATTCACCAGGAGGAGCACAAGAAAGGAATAAAAGAAACTAAATGGGGAAAAGAGACATCAAAAGCACGTGGCGAAGAAATAAACAAAGAACAAAAGGTATTAAGTGGGCAAGATATCGAAAACCCCAGGCTGCCTGACTGCATATCATGCAGGTTTCAGTTTTGGTATTTGTATCTGCCCACATACGTATCTCATACATACAAACTCTGTCAACAAACAGAAGGTGGGAGTGTTCCAGCAGACTAAGATCTGATAGCTGACAGATTTACTTCAGTTACGCTAGACCAGTGAGACTCAACTGCAGTGTCATGGATCGTTTTGTCATTTGGAAATCGCCACACCTCATGTCAGCCTTGGCCAAGCACCAGATGATGACAGCTGTCTGAAAACTTACAGGCACAGAATGGGCGGTTCTAACGGTACCAGAGGTAGCCAGTGAACGTTTATGTCGAATGGGTGTCAGAGAGCAGAGGATGATTGATAGTGACCCCACCTGTCAGGTGTGGGTGTGGCGCAAAGATTTCGTTCGCTCAGTACTGTTTGAGGACAGAATAGTGAAAGTACATTGCTTTTTGTCTCAGATATGTCTATACAAATAATGGATTGGCTTCTTGTTTTTGTTGATGTTGTTATCTGAGAGCCATTCTCACGGCAGAGGGGTCGAACAGAAATTCAGCCTTTTCTCTGGCGTATAGAGCGCATCAACTCTCCTGCAAGGTCAGGAGTGTATAATCGTGGGGCATGATTTGAACGAACAGTTGTGAGTGATGAAAACGGTAAAAGAAGAAAACGTAACACGCTAAAGTTCGGAATCGAAAAGAAGAATGAGACATTAAAGGACGGTTAGGCAACTGAAAAACCTAAGTATCTAGAATCCAATAATAAAAGAAATAGTGTGCAAGAAGGTAACGTCTTAATCTAGAATCTTGTGATTTAGATAAAGTGTGCAAGAATATCCATGACTACAATCCAGCTATGAACATTTGTATTTAAATATCAAAGGATATGAAGTCCTGTGGCACACAACTATACCCCCAAAACACTAAACATCAAGAATTCAGTGCTCAAGTACTGTTCCCCAGCAAGAGTGAACGTGAAAAAAATCTGTCGGTCAGACCGCCTTCAGTCACTGAACTATGCATGCAGAGAGACCAGGCACTGAGCTAAACAGCGTAATCCTACACAAAAGAGCTAAACAATGTAATCCTATATAAGGTAGCAGCCCATTAGTCATGTGAGAGTTAAGTGCTGTGGAGGACGCCTCAGTTTAACAGCGCCACATAAGGAAGCCTCTCCGGAGACTGCTCCCGAGCTGTACAATACGTCTTGGCCATCCGTCTGTGGCAGTTTGATAGACTTTACCATGACTCTTCACAACCCCGTCCCGGGACCCAACGTCAAGGGGGACAGGGGATTGGACAACCTGAACAGTAAGGGGATAGACGAGGAGACCGCTGATACTCCCATGAACGCCATCGTCTGAAGAAGCCGACAGCTGATTGGCTCGCAAACAGCAACTCCTCAGGGTCTGCGGCTTTGATAGATGGAAGGGGAAACAATTCGCAGGTGACGTCTGCACGTCTAATGGACGATCTTTGCATATCATTAGCACATAGATGGCACGGTGAGCTAGCACTTGGGTCGTGTTACTGCTCCTAGGCGAACTCTAAGAGCTCCCATGGGAGTCCCTCACTCCTCCAACGCTTCTTCGACCCTCCCGACTCTCCCCCCCACACACACACTCTGTCTGTCTGTCTGTCTCTCTCTCTCTCTCTCTCTCTCTCTCTCTCTCTCTCTCTCTCTCTCTCTCTCCACATGCACCCACAAACACCCCTTCCACACACACACACACACTCTTCTGTCTGTCTCTGTCTCTCTCTCTCTCTCTCTCTCTCTCTCTCTCTCTCTCTCTCTCTCTCTCTCCACACGCATCCAAAAACACCCCTCCCACACACACATTGTTCCCTACTCAGTCTGCCAGACACAAGCGCGCGCGCGCACACACACACACCAACACACACACACACAACACAGAGATAGAGAGATAGAAACACGCGCGCATGCACACAGAGAGAGAGAGAGGAGAGAGAGAGAGTTCCCTGCTCGGTCTGCCAGATGCCGGGAAATGGGACCTTGAGGGCCAGCTGAGCCAATAAACGATGGAGTCAGGATTCCTTCACAGCGTTCACCACACGGCCACAAGGGTCATGTAAGAAGTGACGACGGAAGCTTCTCCGACACTGTACGCCAGGAAGGCCAGCAGAGAAAGTGGGGAGGTTACAGGACTATCTTCCAGGCTCCTGTCAAAGTTACTCGAAATTATTACATGCAGAGACCTCGTAAGGGGGGGGGGGGGGGGGGGGGGGTAGTTGTGGCAGGAGTCTTTGTCATGTCTGTTTGCGCTTGCTGGGCAGGGCTTTATGTGTAGGATCTAAAAACGACGTCACGTTCACGTCACCTTGGTCACGTGTCACAGATGTAGGTCATCTTTTCCACTCCTGGAACCCGTGCGTTGTCTCCCATCCACGGCCGTGCACTGAGTGAAAACGCTGATTGTTTAACATTTACTTGTAGGAGATATAAAAATTTCAGTAGACAGACAGGAATTATGAAATATACAGTATAGATAGATGGATATGTAGGTAAGTAGATGGATGGATGATAGATATAGATTTTTCCAGAGAGCGAGAGAGAGAGAAGAGAGAGAGAGAGAGAG
>CM065728.1:15882964-15885464 GCA_033310375.1 Conus canariensis | reverse complement strand
CTCTCTCTCTCTCTCTCTCTCTCTCTCTCTCTCGCTCTCTCTCTCACACACACACAAGCTAAACCTCATTTTGCATACTTCTAGTTTTATTGCCTTTTATTATTCTGCATGGTTGACCCTAGACAGGGCGAGGACTGGATGTATAAAAGCATACCAGAAACTTTACCCTTGTAAATAAAGAATTTGTTTTGGCCTCTCTCTCTCTCTCTCTCTCTCTCTCTCTCACACACACACACACACACACACACACACACACACACACACACACACACACACACACACACACACATTCCTCTGGATGTCATTTATACATGAAAGATCTGATAGGGAAATAAACCTGACACCGGCACCTCTGTGTTAGAAATTTTCAGAGAAGAGAAAGTAGTGGGTAATTGACACTTGCAGCTTAACTCGGTGTGAACTGTCCAAATGTTGTAAACAGACACTTCTACAGGGGCCACATAAAAGCAGAAATGATATGCATTAGACAGGAATTGATTGGACGATAGAAATCATGGCAGGCTGAGCACATGACAAACACAGCGCGCGTTCTCTATTGTGTGTGTGTGTGTGTGTGTGTGTGTGTGTGTGTGTGTGTGTGTGTGTGTGTGTGTGTGTGTACGTACGCATGCACGAATGTGTGTGTATGTGTATGATGCAGACACAGAGAGAGAGATAGTCTCAGTGCGAACAAGTCTCTCTCTCTCTCTCTCTCTCTCTCTCTCTCTCTCTCTCTCTCTCTCTCTCTCTCTCTCTCTCTCTCTCTTCAGCATTTCAGCCCCCACCCAACGTGGTATTCAATCCTGGGCTAACAAATCCCCTCTAAGCCATGAGACGTCTCCTCTCCGCTGCCTTTGGGCTTGTCCCTTGCCTCTCCCCTTCTTCGTGCTTCAAACGGATTCCTCTTTCTGTCGTAGCTTCTAGCAGTGACCTGCGCCAAGGAGGATTCGGGCGGAAATGTCAGGAGGTTGGGAGGGGCAGTGTCCTGTGCAGTTTGAAAACAAACTATTCTGATAAGGGGCTACAGTCACCCACTGAGAGAGATCAACATTTTTCATCTGATCTAAGATTTCATAGAAGAAAGGGTTTTTTTAACAAAATATCCGGTGTGTTTTCTAGATGTATTAGAAAGGGGTTGTATGAATAACTTCTTTTTTTTTTTTGAATGACTGGCGAGTTGAATTGAACCCGGTGACAGTCCTGATAGGGCCCCTTATCTTGCAGGTACCCGCTCGCCTTCAGACTCTCAATTCCTCCTTCGCCCCCCCCCCCCCCCCCCTCCCCCTCATTCCTCTCCTCCCCTTTCGTCTCTTCCATCCGCTCCTGTGAGCCGTCCCCTCTCCCCCCCCCCCCCCTCCTCCCCCTTCACCCATCTCTCGTGGTCATTCTTCACAATCAATCGTTCATTCATTCAGTCAGTCAGTCCGTCAGACAGTCCATCGGTCAGTCCCGGAAGTCCCATCCGGTGCATCTATTCGCTCCACACGCTGTGCCCAATGTGCAGCGAGTGAGGTAGTTGTTCCGCCTGACATCAGTCCTCTGTGTAAAGTCATCTTATCCACACGATGTACCCTTTGTGCAGCGAGGGAGGAAGTTGTCCCCCTTGACATCAGTCCTCTATGTTAAATCATCTACTCCACACACTGTACCCTTCGTGCAGCGAGGGAGGAAGTTGTCCCCCTTGACATCAGTCCTCTATGTTAAATCATCTACTCCACACGCTGTACCCTTTGTGAAGCGAGGGAGGAAGTTGTTCCCCCCTGACATCAGTCCTCGAGAATAAAGTCATCCGCTTCACACGCTGTGCTCTGTGCGCAGTGAGGAAGGTAGTTGTTCCCCCTGACATCAGTCCTCTGAGTAAAGTCATCTGCTCAACACGCTGTACCCTTTGTGCAGTGAGGGAGGAAGTTGTTCCCCCTGACATCAGTCCTCTGAGTAAAGTCATCTGCTCAACACGCTGTACCCTTTGTGCAGTGAGGGAGGAAGTTGTTCCCCCTGACATCAGTCCTCTGTAATAAAGTCATCCACTTCACCTGCTGTGCTCTATGTGCAGTGAGGGAGGACGTTGTTCCCCCTGACATCAGTCCTCTGTACTAAAGTCATCCACTTCACCTGCTGTGCTCTATGTGCAGTGAGGGGGGACGTTGTCCCCCCTGACGTTAATTCCATCCAGTGGGTCCATCCGCTCAACAAGCTGTACACTCTTGTCCAGCGAGGGAGCAAGTTGTCCACCCATCCAGCCGGTGAAGTGGAATGGGGAAGGGGACGGGGCATGGGGTAGACGTGCCGAGGTGGGATCGTTGGGGGGAGGTAGGAGGGGAGGGGGGAAGGACAGGGAGATGTGGGGGGGTGGGGGTAAGGAGGGGAAGTAGACCAGCAACCCGTGCTTCTTTGGAGGTCCAGGATTTATCGGACAGCCGGCCTTGTGCACTGAAAGCGTTAATGGCGGCCACGGCTCCCGGCTAGCGACAGCGGTGCACACCATGAGCCTTGTGCCACT
>CM065728.1:15875464-15877964 GCA_033310375.1 Conus canariensis | reverse complement strand
ACAGAGGGAGGTCACAGGCGTATTGTAAAGATCTGTGACCGTCTCTTGTGGGGCTCTTGGCTTTTCCTTGGCTGGGTTCACGTTGATGGATCCTACTGGCCTCGGACTGAAATTCCTGATGGGACTGTGTCTAACTGGATTACCGCCCTTTACGGCCCAGGTCTGGCGGTGTACTGGCCGGCACTAGAGTGACCCCCCGTGCCCTTGGTTACAGCTGATTGGATTCCAGACGTTTATCATGAGGAGATTTCGCGCTCGTGTGTGTGTGTGTGTGTGTGTGTGTGTGTGTGTGTGTGTGTGTGTGTGTGTGTGTGTGTGTGCGGCGCGCGTGCATTTTTACTTATCTCCTTTCTTTAGAAAGCGTGATTAAAACAAATAGAACACCACAGGAAAAAGAGGTATGAAACACAACATTGATTAATACACAAAAAAAGAAAACCTGCATGTGTGCATGTTTGTAGCACATTTTATATCAGTTTCAAGGAACATTGAACAGAATTATTGCCTGTCTTTGCCTCTCTCTCTCTCTCACACTCTCACTCTGTCCTCTTGTGTCTGTCTTTCTGTCTGTCTGTCTGTCTCTCTCTCTCTCTCTCTCTCTTCTCTCTCTCTCTCTCTCTCTCTCTCTCTCTCTGGAGTCAAGCGCTTCAAGCAGGGATAAGCCTTCAGCTGACCGCTGACCACTGACCAAGGGTCTATTAGGTCACCTCCTTTGACCCGTGTGTGTGTCCAGTGTCCACAGAACAAGGGGAAAGGGTGGAGGGGGGTCAAGACGTGTGAGGAACTCCTAAAACTGTGACGTAACTCTGGCATCATGTGCTGATTATATTTCTAAAGTTGTGACGTAGATCGTGGACGACGTGAACAGTGACATAGCTAGTCAGTGACAGAGATAATGAATGACAAAGAATAGACCGGGTAGTCTTTGGCACCGCGCTGTCACTTTGAGGTCATGTTGGACTGTTCTCTCTCCTCGCCCAAAGCCCCCTAGATGAGTTCCCATCGGATTTGTCCACACACACACAGCCAGAAGACACAGTCATGGGGACTACTGTCGCAGACGTCAGTCATGGCGCCTCCCAGAAAAGGGAACACTCGCTTGCTTCGCCACGAAGCGTCAGGTGCGGCGGGCGCGGTAGGTCGTGTCCAGCGTATGATGGATGACACTGGGCCCCATCGGACACCGCCGTCACTCGGCGGCAGTGCAGTGTCTCCTCTGGTGGATCGCCGCGTGACGACCTGATTGCTCCCGTGGACGGAGCGTGTCGTGGGGGTACGACAGGACACGTGTGGGGGTAGGGGGTGGGAGTGGGGGGTGGGGGTGGGGGGGAGCCTGAACGAGCGGCGAGGGAATGCAGTCACTGACGAGGCGGGGAAGATAAGACAGAGAAAGACGAGTCCAATAAATAGTCCGTGAAATCTCGTGTCCGCTGGGTTTTTGTTTGTTTTTGTTTTTTTCATCCCCAGTGGAGAGAGAGGATCAAGTGTTGTGAAATGCAGGACCATTTGAACATTGGACAGCCATTTTTGTTATTGGGAGAACGGCGTTTATCTCTGTTCTCTCTCTGTCTCTGTCTCACTCTCTGTCTCTCTCTTTTTCTCTCACTCTCTCTCTCTCTCTCTCTCTCTCTCTCTCTCTCTCTCTCTCTCCACACACACACACACACACACACACACACACACACACACACACACACACACACACACACACACATTCTGTCTGCTTCGCTCCCCAACTCCCACATCTCCACCAACCAATTCCATGCCCTTGTCCCTCCATCCCTTCCCCCCCCCTCTCTCTCTCTCTTTCCTCCCCCCTCCACCCCCGCTCTCTCTCTCTCTCTCTCTCTCTCTCTCTCTCTCTCTCTCTCTCTCTCTCTCTCTCTCTCTCTCTCCTCTCCCTGCCTTTTTTTCCCTTTTTCTTTCAGCTACATCTCCCTCATTCCCCTCCTTCCACCACCTACTCCATCCCTTACGCATCCTTCTCTCCCTCCCTCTCTCTCCTTCCCCTCTCTCTCTCTCTCTCTCTCCCCCTCTCTCTCTCTCTCTCTCTCTCTCACTCTCTCTTAACTCCAAGAAATATTTAAATTAATGTCATTTTTTTTTTCATTTATTTTCGACGAATTGATTAATTTCGTGACTTGATTAGCATGTGATTTGCAGCGGATGACGAAGTGTCGTGTGGTGGTGCCTTCTTCCATCGGGTCCTAGTCTTTCGCTTTCTTCTTCTTCTTCTTCTTCTTCTTCTTCTTCTTCTTCTTCTTCTTCTTGTGCTGCGTCTGCTCTCTTTCTGTTTAATTCGTCTGCCTGCTTTATTTCACGTGTTTTTTTTTTTTTTCTTTTCTGCTGTGTGCGTGTGTTATCTGTCCACTCTCTTGCCAGTTCCTCTGCCTGTGTGCCCTTTGAAGTGGTTTCTCCACTCTGGCGTCTTCGTCGCTGTCGTGTCTTTTTTCTTCTGCCCTGTCTGTCTTTCCTTTTTTTTCTTTCTTTCTCTCGCTCT
>CM065728.1:15847964-15862964 GCA_033310375.1 Conus canariensis | reverse complement strand
TCTCAGTGGAAGGGGAGGAGAGGAGGGGACAGGGAAGACTGACCGTTCACTTTCTTTCAGAAGGCCAGCATGTTGTCAAATGGACAATACCGTTTCAGTTTCAGTTTCATCAAGGAGGCGTCACTGCGTGCGGACTAGTCCATATACGTTACACCACATCCGCTAAGTTTTGAGACCGCACTACGCATGTAGTACCATTTCAGTGCTGGGCGTTAACACATTGGGATGTGAAATGGGCAATGCCATTTTAGTGCTGGGCGTTGGCACGTTGGAATGTAAATGAACAATGCCATTTTAGTGTTGAGCGTTAGCACGTTGAGATGTGAAATGGACATGCCATTTTAGTGTTGGGCGTTAGCACGTTGAGATGTGAAATGGGCAATGCCATTCTAGTGCTGGGTGTTAGCACGTTGAGATGGGAAATGGACAATGCCATTTTAGTGTTGAGCGTTAGCACGTTGAGATGGGAAATGGACAATGCCATTTTAGTGTTGAGCGTTAGCACGTTGAGATGGGAAATGGACAATGCCATTTTAGTGTTGGGCGTTAGCACGTTGAGATGTGAAATGGACAATGTCATTTTAGTGTTGGGCGTTAGCACGTTAGGATGTGAAATGGACGCTGCAGTTCAGTGTTGGGCGTTAGCAAGTTGAGATGTGAAATGGGCAATGCCATTTTAGTGTTGGGCGTTAGCACGTTGAGATGTGAAATGGACAATGTCATTTTAGTGTTGGGCGTTAGCACGTTGAGATGTGAAATGGACAATGTCATTTTAGTGTTGGGCGTTAGCACGTTGAGATGTGAAATGGACAATGTCATTTTAGTGTTGGGCGTTAGCACGTTGGAATGTGAAATGGGCAATGCCATTTTAGTGTTGGGCGTTAGCGCGTTAGGATGTGAAATGGATGCCGCATTTTAGTGCTGGGCGTTAGCACGTTGGGATGTGAAACGGACAATGCCATTTTAATGCTGGGCATTAGCACGTTGAGATGGGAATTACCATTTTAGTGCTGGGGTTGACAGGATTGGAACTGCCAACATATGACTGCGATCTGGAGGCTTCACGACCGAGCCCACCGGGCCCAAGGCTCACAGTGTCAGTGCTCTGTACTCCCCGCCAGATCTTACTCCACAGACTTACACTAACCCATGAAAGGTATTTCGATCTCCATCTTTGCAGCAGTCAAGGTTCCTCAAATGATCCTCTTAAGCTTGACTTCCTTTCTCGGAACACTACAGGTATCATGTTGAGGCACATGCGCATAAGACACACAGAGAGGGCTTAGAATAAGGGGGAGCGGATAGGGAGAGGGACAAAGAGGGAGAGAGACAGAGACAGAGAGAGAGACAGAGAATCAACTACCAAGGGGAAGAAAAACCACACTGAAAATGTCCATTGTGCCTGTCCAGGTATACTGAAGCCTTTATTCAGCGATCTAGGAGTATGCATTCTGCGCATGCGTCCCGTGTGTTGGCGACATGCGCAGTGTGAGGTGCCGGAAAGAGCTGCACAGTAATGGCCCTTTGTCGGCGTAGCGCTGCTAATTTATTGACCCTTCTTGTTTGCCCGGCATTGTCCATGCTGTCAGGTGGGGGATGGAGAGAGGGGGTGGGCAGGCAGGCAGGAGTGACGGAATAATTAGTTCGGCGATTAGGGTTGCTGAAGAGAGAGAAGAGAGAAGCAGACCACAAGCGAAAGAAAAAAAGGTAGGAAAGAGTGGGGTGAGGAGGGGATGGGAGGGAGGGGGAGAGAGAGAGAGAGCGAGCGAGAGAGAGAGAGAGCGAGAGAGAGAGAGAGAGAGAGAAATTGTGTTGTCACTGTCAAAAGGCTTTGTAACAATGCGGGTGGGAGGAGGAGGGAGGATATGACAACAAAGAATATCTAAAGGAATACAGAGGTATGTCAAATGTAGGGAAAAAGACATCGTGATGTGAAGTCAGTCGTACTTGTATGTCTGAGATAGACGATGTTGTTGAAACATTTACAAACCACGTCGATTCAGCTCTAAATGTCACATTAGAACATGCACAGTTAAATTCGGCGAAGAAAAAAAAAAAAAACAAGAAGCAAAAACAAATTCTTTAGAACAGCTCAGCAATCTGAAAAGTGGAAGATCTCAATCTTCCCATTCAAAACGACTCACACTTTTGTCTTTTTTTTCTTTTTTTTTTTTTTTTTTTTTTTGGGGGGGTCTACCTTTTCATGCCTCTTAGAAGAATGTTGCCATAGACTGTGTAACTATGACATCTTCTAACGAAAAAAAATTACCTCAGCAGCTCCTGGTATGGTTGAATTCCATGTTGTCCTTTCCTCGGTCGTTCCACTGCTAATTCATTTAAAAAATTAAAAAAAAGTAAGAGGGCTTAGAAGATATCGTTGTTTTACGTCACGTGGGCAGTCAAAATATTTTGTGTACTCTTACCTCCAATACATGCATACACCAAGCCATGAATACTTCACAAAGTGGTGCACAGCTTGGCTTCCATACCATTTCTAAGACTGAGAGAGACAGACAGACAGACAGACAGACAGATATATATATATATAGAGAGAGAGAGAGAGGGAGAGGGTAAGTTTAGCAGCTGTAAGATAACTATTTTCGGTTAAGAAAATGTGAAACGTTAAAATCTCAAATACCTGCTTATGAACTGACTGGCAGACGGACCGACTGAACGACTGTGGACGACCAGACCAACAGTGACCTCCTTCCCCCAGTTCTTTGTCAGTGTTTGGCCGTGAGTCAGTCTCTTACAGTGGGCTGCAGCCCTATGGACGCCATTCGTACCGTTGTTGGTGAGGCCACACGCCCCACTCTGGACTGTGTACTAAATCACTATGTAAATCATACAAGCGTTTTGAGGCCTACCACGATTTTGTGCCAGCATTTGATACTAAACTGACAGTTCACCAAAAGAACAAATCCCCGCCAGTTATTTTCCGTGTTTTATGGGATTTTCACTGATGACTTCACCTACAATCTTCAAATACATAACCTTCCTCGTAGTTGGCGTCACATTTCAGGTCTTTGTGCTCACCCGTAACCCTATCTTTGCGCCAGGTGGAAGCCCCCAAATAATCCCATTCCTTTGATTTCAATCTGCCTGCTTGCAACCACCTGGCTTTTACCTTGATGGCCATATGAAAGAAAATGAGGAGAATTCACTTTCAGACACAACAAACATTCTCATAATTGCGCCAGTCTATAAATACTGCCCTCCTCTAGCAAAGCCTTGGCGCATTAAGTTTTTGGCGTGCACCCTGTGTGGAGTGTATGGCAGCCATCAGTACCATTGTTGGTGTGTGGAGTGTGCGGCAGCCATCAGTACCATTGTTGGTATGTGGATTGTATGGCAGCCATCTGTACCATTGTTGGTGTGTGGATTGTATGGCAGCCATCAGTACCATTGTTGGTGTGTGGATTGTGCGGCAGCCATCAGTACCATTGTTGGTATGTGGATTGTATGGCAGCCATCAGTACCATTGTTGGTGTGTGGAGTGTATGGCAGCCATCAGTACCATTGTTGGTATGTGGATTGTATGGCAGCCATCAGTACCATTGTTGGTGTGTGGAGTGTATGGCAGCCATCAGTACCATTGTTGGTGTGTGGATTGTATGGCAGCCATCAGTACCATTGTTGGTGTGTGGATTGTGTGGCAGCCATCAGTACCATTGTTGGTATGTGGATTGTATGGCAGCCATCAGTACCATTGTTGGTGTGTGGATTGTATGGCAGCCATCAGTACCATTGTTGGTATGTGGAGTGTATGGCAGCCATCAGTACCATTGTTGGTGTGTGGAGTGTATGGCAGCCATCAGTACCATTGTTGGTGTGTGGATTGTACGGCAGCCATCAGTACCATTGTTGGTGTGTGGATTGTGTGGCAGCCATCAGTACCATTGTTGGTATGTGGATTGTATGGCAACCATCAGTACCATTGTTGGTGTGTGGATTGTATGGCAGCCATCAGTACCATTGTTGGTATGTGGATTGTATGGCAGCCATCAGTACCATTGTTGGTATGTGGAGTGTATGGCAGCCATCAGTACCATTGTTGGTGTGTGGATTGTATGGCAGCCATCAGTACCATTGTTGGTGTGTGGATTGTATGGCAGCCATCAGTACCATTGTTGGTGTGTGGATTGTATGGCAGCCATCAGTACCATTGTTGGAGTGTGGATTGTATGGCAGCCATCAGTACCATTGTTGGTGTGTGGAGTGTACGGCAGCCAAAGGGCGGGGTCCCTGCGGACATGCCGGCGTCTTGTGTAGTGTCTTCATTATCATGTTTCTCCCATCTGTCTGGCGCTGTATTGCGGTCACTGCCGCCGCCATTAACCACCGCCGCTACCACCACAACCTCCATCACCACAACTACCACTGCCATCACCATCACAGCTACTACCACTTCCCTGTCCCTCCCTACCCCTCTACCAGCACCAGCAGCAGTCTCTCCCTACCCCTCTACTAACACCAGCACCACTGTCGATCACTCCACCTCCATCGTTATATCCCCCACCTATCATCACCATCACCCTCACCCTCACCGTCACAGCCACCACCACCACTGCCACCACCACCACGATGACCATCATCACCATCAATATAACCACCACCACCACCACCACGACCATCACCTCCACTCTCACAGTTTAAGCTGGCTACAGGTCAGAGATGTGTATGTATGGTAGCAAACCAGCTTCTAAAGAGTGTAATTCTTTTTTCACACCGCTTTCACGTCGGAGCTGCCATTGTCACTGCGAAAATAGTGTTCATATCTAGGAGAAATCGCGTATTATCACATGAACATGCCCGTTTTTCGGCAAAATTAGCTAATCGTTAATCTGAGGCATCATCATATCAAAAGTCATTTTCACAGCTAAAGAGTTATTTTCGTTTTATGATCAGCTGCCTGCCTGACATATGACGCTAGCTAAACAGAATATAATTTTCACATGATAGTGGCTATTATCATGTGAAAATGAGCATTTTCGGATGACAATTTACTGTATTCCTGTGGGGAAGAAACGGTTATGACTAATAGCATGTGTGTGTTTTCTCTGCGTCTTCTTTTTCGTCGCCATTCGCCAAGATAGCGACTCCGCTGGCCCCGACAAATGCTGCAGTACCTTAGAGACTGTCCAGGGGTTCTAAGAGCTTGTGCCTCAACGGTGGAGTGTAGGGCAGCCATCACGGCAGCCGAGCTTCTGCTCCAAGCCTGTGGTGTGTTGCACAGTCCTGGAGGAAGCAGTGAAAACATCCTCATGACGGTGTTCACGTGGACACCAATCACGTCTTTTGAACTCTGCGTCTCCCATATAGGTCCCTGCTTGAAGCAGGATTGAAGTTCAGCTGTGGACAACGTTCGCATCGTTTGGCTAACAGGCGAAAGTCGGACACGAATTGAACTGACAACTTTAGGATCATGAGGTCAGACGAGCAGTCATCAAGGCGACAGGTTCTCTAGGCTGTGCTTTTTTCTGTGGGGGGTGGGGAGGGAAAGGAGGAGGGGTGGTTTGCCAAGTTAAGGAAGCAGACATGAAAGTGATGGACAGTCAGATTGTGACCAAATAGATTGGCACTACACGGTACAAGGCAAATGACATTCTGACAAATGACATGACATGGTAAGGTATTAAGCAATGACATACTGACAAATAGTGTGACACTACAAAGTACTGTACGGTGAATTAGACGTTTCTAAATATTGCAGTTCTCCTTCATCCTCCTATAGTTTTTTTTCTTACAAGTTTGACGCTGACTTTTTTGCTTAGAAGTTTTTTGTGAAGTTGAACTTGTGTGTACTTCTACAATCTGTGCAGATAGTACGTTCTCAACGGGTCCGTAAAGAACGCTGACAGAAAAGCACAAAGTCAAGTGACAACATTTCTGTTGCAGTCAACCACAAAGGTAATGATGCCCCAGTTATCAGCGCCTATTGAGCCTGGTTAAATTTGCAGCAAGTTGTCACACTGACGCTCAAGACTGTGTTCAGAAGAGCCAAGACAATAAATAGCCACGATAAATCGGGAAGATTTGACACTTACCATGGATGTGTTGCACTGGAAGTTGAATTATCCTGACCAGCTTGAAGCCTCACGAATAGTGAGTGAGTGCAGGGAGCAGTTATAATCTGTTCTTTACTCACCACACAGGACAAGTCTTCCAACAGAGAAGAAAGTGTTTTGCTAACCTGACGTCGGACTTCGCGCTGAGGTAATGAAAACCGCTCGCTCGGTAACGTTTTTGGTTCTCGGTCCCCAACGTTTTTTTTTGGCCGTGGAATGGGTTGCTATTTGGCCAATTGGCAAACAGCATCGAAGCATTAGCCCCTCGCCCCTGTCCTTCCCCCCTCATTTCAATCACCATAAGCAACACCCATTAGCGGGGCTGTCAGCCTCCGTGCAGCGGGCGCCACATCAAAGAAAAAAGAGGCTGGAGCTTCAGAACCAAGGACCGTTCTCTCCCCAGCGCTCCTCGGGTTTATGACACACTGAGAGAGTGGAGCAGGAGGCTGGAGAGGGGGGGGGGGGAGAGAGTGGGTGACGATGAAGGAGGAAGAAACGGGGGTGGGGGGTGGGGGTGGGGTGGAAGGCGTCCATCTTCAGAGGAATGGTCGATGCGTGGAGTTAAATACAGTGCACCCCTGTGTGTGTGTGTGTGTGTGTGTGTGTGTGTGTGTGTGTGTGTGGTGTGTTAGTGCGTGCGTGCGTGCGTGCGTGCGTGTGCGCGCGCGCGTGTGTGTGTGTGTGTGTGTGTGTGTGTGTGTGTGTGTGTACGCGCGCGCGCGTATGTGTTTGTGTCGGGGTGAGAGGATGACTCAACCATATAAATTATGTTCGTAAGGCGTGTTACTAAGTTGTTATTTTCTTTTTCCGTCCGTAAGTGGATAATTAGGTAGAAAGGACAATGTATGTGCTCTTGCGAACACGTGCGCACGCGCCTCAGTCTGTGTGTGTGTGTGTGTGTGTGTGTGTGTGTGGCGCGCGCGCGCGCGTGTGTGTGTGTGCGTGCGTGCGAGCGTGCGTGCGAGCGTGCGTGTGTGTGTGTGTGTGTGTGTGTGCGCGCGCGCGCGCGCGCGCGCGCCTTCGTGTGTGTTCACGAAGCGAGATAGGTCTTAATTGTGAAAATTGAATGATCGTGATCATCACCCGAAAGCGACTTTTTCTGTTTAAGTGATCTCTCTCTCTCTCTCTCTCTCTCTCTCTCTCTCTCTCTCTCTCTCTCTCTCTCTCTCTCTCTCCTCTCCAAGATGACGGTCCTAACTGGATCCAGGATACAACCAAGCCTGGGACCTGACTCTTCCTCTTCACGTGACGATATCAGATGATACAGTGGTTCCCGTGTTTAGTCTGTGATGCCTTCACAATGGAATACCCAGGGCCAGTGCTCTCTGCACCGTCTGGCGCTGGAGGCCATGGCGAAGGGTTTCCATCTCTCTCTCTCTCTCTCTCTCTCTCTCTCTCTCTCTCTCTACTGCCGCTCTGGGGTCCCCCGTCTCGATGAGAGTCCCGTCCTTTGCCCGTCGGCTCTCTCCACTCAATGTTGTACGCGGCAGATTTCTTTGGGTCGCATGGAGGGGGCTCAGCAGAATCATATTTTCTTGCCCTTTCCGCTCTGATCTATGTCTACATCATCTACATCCCACCCACTCCACACCCCCACCCACCATCCCCTCCCCCTGCCATCCTGCGTAGCCCTAGTTCCCTGTCGAGCTCCACCAGTCCTTGTGTACGTGACGCTGTTAGCGGTAAGTGTTCTGTCCGAGCCGTGTCGTTGTTGAACTGAATCGTCTGAGAAGCTCCGAGTTTCCTCACCGGCCCTGTTCACCCTTCGCTGCCAGACCACATTAGAATGATGTCCAGACCTGTCTCCAATGGTCTCAAAAAGTCAGCTGGGGGAAATTCGGCTGGACTTTGTCTAAAATCAAGTCATCTGGTTAGAGTTGCTTCCTCTTTCAGTTCTTCCCCATCAGCGTTGCTGTATGAGTTTCTGCTGCTTAATTTTGAGTTTTTGAAAAAGAAAAGGAAGGGGTGGGCTGTGGGGGGCGTGGCATGGCGCACACAATGGCAGTGGAAGGGTGTCAGTTCGTGTGAACCCTTTCAGCCCTGACTGGCTGTGTTAACCTTCACAGCATGGCGCATTTGGGCTGTGTCACCTTCACAGCATGGCGTATTGGGGCTGTGTAACCTTCACAGCATGGCGTATTGCGGCTGTGTAACCTTCACAGCATGGCGTATTGGGACTGTGTAACCTTCACAGCATGGCGTATTTGGGCTGTGTAACCTTCACAGCATGGCGTATTGGGGCTGTGTAACCTTCACAGCATGGCGTATTGTGGCTGTGTAACCTTCACAGCATGGCGTATTGGGGCTGTGTAACCTGCATAGCATGGCGTATTGGGGGCTGTGTAACCTTCACAGCATGGCGTATTGGGGCTGTGTAACCTTCACAGCATGGCGTATTGTGGCTGTGTAACCTTCACAGCATGGCGTATTGGGGCTGTGTAACCTGCATAGCATGGCGTATTGGGGGCTGTGTAACCTTCACAGCATGGCGTATTGGGGCTGTGTAACTTTCACAGCATGGCGTATTTGGGCTGTTCAGCTGAAAGATCGGGGCTGCTTTACGCGAACTATCATGGCTCTGGGTCGACACATAAAAGGCCACACGGCTTCAGAAAAGTAATTTTCCTGTAGGACGTTAAGTGTCCATTCTGTCCTAATCATCCTATGACGCATGCTCCCTTGGTGAATAAGCGCAGAATAGAGTTTTCGCCACTTCGTCAGCATTTCATTTTCCCACAGGTTGTGTAATTGTATTTGCGATAAAAAGAAATGCAATTAAATCTTTGTTGTGTCATCCTCAGTTATACTTTGTACAACTACGACATTCTTTTTTGTATTTGCGCTTTCAAACTTATTTGCTAAGATCGTCCACCATGATTTTATTTGAAACTCGCCTCGCTGTGATTTATTTCTTTGCAAAGTAAGGTTATTTCATTGACTCGTGGCGTAAGGGGGGGGGGGGTGTAGGCTGAGGAAGAGAAAGTATCAAGTCGTTCGAAATTCGCTTATTCAAAGAAACACACGATACAAGGAAATAGTTTCGAAATACTCTCCATAGACTTACCATTTATTCACAGTATTGGGGTTGAATCGCCAGATTTGAATTTAGATTGACGCCACACCGATCGACCTCTGGTCGGGCGCAGGCGATCATTATCGGTTCGTGTGCGTCCGACCAGAGTCGGTCGCTGGGCGGAAAGTCAGCAGCCTGGCCATCGTCCTGAGCATCCTGATCATCCAGGCTGGACCTGTCTCTGCTGGCAAAGATGACGGAGTAGAGGGCTGAGGATGCCACAAGGGCCCAGCTGCTGACTGTATGGGGACTTTTGTTTTGTTGTTGTTGTTGTTGTTGTTGTTGTTGTTTTGTCTCCCCATCCCCATCAAATAGCCATTCCTGGCTGACTGAACCCATCTTCATTTTATTGTTGTTGTTGTTGTTGTTGTTGTTGTTGTTGTTGTTGTTGTTCATGATGATGATGATGATCTTCTTCTTCTTCTTCTTCTTCTTCTCCTTCTTCTTCTTCTTCTTCTTCTCTTCCTCGTCCTCCTCCATCTTCTTCTCCTTCTCCTTCTCCTTCTTCTTTTTCTTCTTCTTTTTCTTCTTCTTCTCCTCCTCCTTCTTCTTCTTCTTCTTTTTCTTCTTCTTTTCTCTCCTCCTCCTCCTCCTCCTTCTTCTTCTTCTTTTTCTTCTTCTTCTCCTTCTTCTTTTTCTCCTCCTCCTCCTCCTCCTCTCTTCTTCTTCTTCTTCTTCTTCTTCTTCTTCTTCTTCTTTCTTCTTCCTCTCCTCCTCCACCTTCCTTTCCTATCGTCTTGCTTTTTTCATCTCCTTCTTTCTCCCCCTCCCTTCCACATCACTGTCTTTTTTTCCCTCCACCCACGCTCTCCTGTCCTCCGCACTTCATTTTTTTTTCTTCTTGTTTTCCAGGTCCATGGTTTTCCCTGCTATTTTGATTTCTTTCCAGTTGACACAAAATTGAAGACAGTGGTAAGCAGACAACGAGCCATAAACAACACCAACACTAAGAGGCCATTGCCGATCGCTGGTCGAAGAGAAACCGTAGGGGTTGACAGGAAAGTCTGGCGAGAGGACAGGAGGGTGGCCCTCCACAGCTAACCAGGCCGAAAAAAGCCTGGGCTGTTCCTCCTCCCTGTGGGCCCTGCAAGGGGCACTGCATTACCAACAGGGGGCGGCCAGCACGTCGGCTGGAGGGGAGGAAATGGTCACGACTGTTCAGTCCCTCAAGATAGCCCCTTCCAGCCACTCACGGCTGTATGAGTGGAGAGTTTGCCTGGAGGAGAGAGAGAGAGAGAGAGAGAGAGAGAGAGAGAGAGAGAGAGGAGGGAGGGAGGGAGGGAGAGAGACAGAGACAGAGAGAGAGAGAGGATATGAATGTTTTGTTAAAGGTAAAATGGATAGATAGCGAACACCTTTTTTTTTTTTACACCACGCCCTCACAAAAAAAAAAGAAAAAAAGAAGAATTGCAAGATATCCCTTGCTCTTCCATCATTGCCTCCAGCTTCCTACCTACCCCGACCCCTCATTCAAAAGAAGAAAAAATAAGCGATCGAAAAGCAAAGTAGTCATGGCAAAGAAAAACAAATGAGCAAACAGTAGTCATAAGTAAAGAAACGTACATAAACACTCACACGTAAATCATTATCTTCAGCTGATGGAGCAAATAGACAGCAGAGCAACAATCAGAATAAAACATTGAGGTCAGAAACGTACATAAACACTCACACGTAAATCATTATCTTCAGCTGATGGAGCAAATAGACAGCAGAGCAACAATCAGAATAAAACATTGAGGTCAGAAACGTACATAAACACTCACACGTAAATCATTATCTTCAGCGGATGGAGCAAATAGACAGCAGAGCAACAATCAGAATAAAACATTGAGGTCAGAAACGTACATAAACACTCACACGTAAATCATTATCTTCAGCGGATGGAGCAAATAGACAGCAGAGCAACAATCAGAATAAAACATTGAGGTCAGAAACGTACATAAACACTCACACGTAAATCATTATCTTCAGCGGATGGAGCAAATAGACAGCAGAGCAACAATCAGAATAAAACATTGAGGTCAGAAACGTACATAAACACTCACACGTAAATCATTATCTTCAGCTGATGGAGCAAATAGACAGCAGAGCAACAATCAGAATAAAACATTGAGGTCAGAGCTCCAGATTACACAACAATAGAGCTTAGGTACACATTTTTCCATTGAATGTTTGTGATAGGATGCATTGGAAAAAGATATGCTGTTTATATTTTTCAAGTAATAAGGGATCTCATTTCCACAAGGATAGGTAGGAGAAGACATAAAATGATCAGTTCTGAGATGAAAGGTATTCACTGGACATTTGACTCGTAGATAAGCGAGTGCTAGATTCTATATAATTTTCAGATAAACATAATCTTTATGAAAACATTTCACGTTGAATGGGAAGAAATTTAGGTCTTTACAGTCAGTAATGTGCAGAGAAGATTTTAGAAGTGTTTCAGAGGTCTGTACAAGCGATCCAATGGTTTTAAGCAGCTTTGAATGGCCAAGTCTCAGTTAAACGATAATCAATATCAGGTTGAATATATGCATGGAAAAAGTGTTTCTGAGTATGTTGATCAAGAAGACCTTTTAATTCTGTCCAAATTAAATATTTTTTTTAATCATCATGGATAAAACAGGAACATGGTCACACTAAGAAAGGTTTGTATCAATAGTGAGTCCAAGAAGTTTGTGAGAATCAATTTCCTCCACAACTTAAATAATTTCAACCCTGGTAATCTAGATTTAATGTTTTGACATTCTGTCGCGTTGAAACCAACAGGAATGTGGATTATAATGGATGAAGGGCCGTGTGATTGAGTTCTGATTATTCAACAAATCTATTGAAATCTTTCTGCAAAACACATTTCCAATTTTACCTTTATTGTGAATAGTAGTATCATCGGGAAAATGTTAGCATAAGGAAGAAATACTCAATGGTAGATCGTTAATATAAACTGAAAACAGAATTGGACCTAGGACCGATCCATGAGTGACTCCGTTTTTAATGGTAAGAAAGAGGGTGTTTCATAGCCGTTTCAAACCAGTTGTCTTCCGTTATTCAAGAAGAACGGCATAACATCGATAGATTCATTAGGTAGACCATAAAATCAAAAGTTTCAAAATGGTGTGACTGAGGGCGGAAAATGAAGCAAAATTTAGAAAGAGAGAGAGGGTTAGTTACCGCCAAGGACATAGACAAAGTACAGGACAAGACACAATGCATTTCGACCTCTTGGGTCTTCTTCAGGCAAAAACAAATAACATTTAGGACAGTGAAAACGAAGAACGAGAAACCACTTATCTTCTCATATTCGCGCACGATCAAAATGGCTGCCGGACGGAAACCAAAGAAGATATGTGGTTTCTCGTTCGTTTACACTGTCCTAACTGTTATTTGTTTTTGCCTGAAGAAGACCCAAGAGGTCGAAATGCATTGCGCCTTGTCCTGTACTTTGTTTTGTCTGTGTCCTGGGCGATAACTAACCCCCTCTCTTTCTAAATTTTGCTTCATAAAATGGAAAGTTTTTTTAAGAAGATCGTGACCAGTAATATCAAAAGCTTTGGCTAACTCGACAAAAAGTATTTCTATGAAAAGATTACTATTAGTGTTTTAATGCCATGGCCCAACTAGTCTTGTTAGTGCAGTATGAAATGATTCTCTCTTAATCCTCTTTTTTTTCTTAAGAAATTAATCATAATCCGTAAAAAGATATCACTGCATATTTCGTTTAAGATGCCTTTCGAGAGGTTTAGGCAGGACAGATAGAATTCGTACTGGTCTATGATTTTAAAGACCATTTGGATCACTCTCTTCACTTCCCCTACCTACCCACCGCCTTATACCCCTTTGAAAAGATCTAAGAAATACACTCCCTGATCTATTGACAGGCTACAGACGGTGTTAAGCAAGGGCGAGTTAGGGAGGTAGAGGGGGTAGAGATGGAGTGGTAGCGGCAGCAATGACCGCAAAGCAGCAACTTACACCGCTGATTGATGGAGAATCAAAGATGCTGGGGGGTACATCTGAGCCGGCAGCCTTTTCTCCGTGGAGCCTCGCACAGTGTGTTCAAAGACGAAGAAGAAGAAGAGCAATGAGGTGGCCCGCCCTTTCACTTGCCCACCAAGATGGCCTCTTGGTTTATGCCCGTGCGCCATTGACTTGGCGTCACTTCCGTTCATCCGGGGCCCGATTTGTGGCGGCTGTATAGGGCGGGGAGTTCATAACTGGCGCGTGCGGTGCCGTGCTGTCCCAGATGGAGGGACAGTGAAAAACGGTTCCACGGGGTGTGGGCGGTGAATGTAAACGGTCTCTTGTCCTTTCGCTTCGCCATACGTCTTCCTCTTTTTTCTTTCCCATTTTTCTTCTTTTTTTTTTTCTCTTTTTTTTTTTTTTTTGGTTGTCTTTTTTTAAAGATTTGTTGTCTCTTTCTCTCTCTTTGATCTCTGTGTTTTCCTCTGATGTCTGTTCTGTTGTCATCCCCCATCCCACTTATCTGTCTCTGTTTCTTTCTCTGTTTGTCTGTCTGTGTCTGTCTGTCTGTCTCTCTCTCTCTCTCTCTCTCTCTCTCAATCTGTCTGTTTCTCTCTCTCTCTCTCTCTCTCTCTCTCTCTCTCTCTCTCTCTCTCTCTCTCTCTCTCTCTCTGCCCGCCCCGTGGCTCCTGTCTTTCTCTCCATGTATCTCTGTCGACGATGTGCATGTACTAAAGATGGAAATAGGCGACATCGTCCATATTTCGACCAGTGCAGTTCGCAATACCAAAGCTGGAACACTAAAGCACGTGCGACATGGGTTTTGCCCACACACACTTTCTTCAGCAAGCTTGCTGTGATTATGATAGGCTTTGTTGTTGTCGTTGTTGTAGCTGCTTTCATACGAATCCAGAATTCTTAGCTGCTTTGTAAAGTATATGATATATCCAAGAGTCTATCACCCTAAGGTCATCTACACAAAAGTATCACATGGTTTATGGACATGATCACCATAATTAAACGAGCGTTATGACATTCTGTGAAGTACGTGTACATGCGTTGAGAAAATGTGTGTCTGTGCGTGCGTGCGTGCGTGCGTGTGGTGTGTGTGTGTGTGTGTGTGTGTGTGTGTGTGTGTGTGTGTGTGTGTGTGTGTGTGTTTCTGGACGATCCGTCCCCTGGCTCAGTCACGAAAAGGGAGTTTTGATTGAAAGACAGCCCCCCCCCCCCCCCCCCCGCATCCCCACCGACTCCCCCAACACAGGTGCAGCAGCGTCGTTTCTCCTGTGGTATGGGCTGACAGGGGTGGTGGTGGTGGTGGTGGTGGTGCAATGAATAGACCATGAGGGACGTCCTTCGGTGCAGGGCCACACCGCTGCCAACAACTTGGCCTCTGTGATCAGCCATTCCGCTCCTCTTTAATGCATGGCCCCCTAACTTGCTAATGGCGGGCTGTCTTGCCGTCGCATCGCAGGTGGTGCGCTACGTCCGTATCTGTTTACCTTTTCTGGCTTTTACTTGTTTTGTCTCTTGGGTCTGTCTGTTGCTCTCTGCCTTTGTCTGTCTCTGTGTGTCTGTCTGTGTCTGTGTGTGTCTGTGTCTGTGTCTGTCTCTCTCTCTCCCTTTCTCTCTCTCTCTCTCTCTCTCTCTCTCTCTCTCTCTCTCTCTCTCTCTCTCTTGTATGTACTGTGTGTGAGTGTGTGCGTGTATGTGTGTGTGTGAGAGAGAGAGAGTTTGTGTGGTGTGTGTGTGTGTGTGTGTGTGTGTGTGTGTGTGTGTGTGTGTGTGTGCGTGCACGGGCTCGCGCGCCCGTGCGTGTATGTGTGTGTGTGTGTGTGTGTGTGTGTGTGTGTGTGTGTGTGTGTGTGTGTGTTTACGCGTGCGACCTCACGTGCTTAT
>CM065728.1:15835464-15842964 GCA_033310375.1 Conus canariensis | reverse complement strand
TAAGATGAGAGACTTGAAGAAGAAGGTCTCACGGCCTTAGCAGATGTAGATTAACGACTTAAGATGAGAGACTTGAAGAAGAAGATCTCACGGCCTTAGCAGACGTAGATTAACGACTTAAGATGAGAGACTTGAAGAAGAAGAAGGTCTCACGGCCTTAGCAGATGTAGATTAGCAAGTCAGATGAAAGATAACAGATGTCTGACCTGCGCATTAGCCCAACGCGCTGGGAGAAACGTGGAACGATGTAATACAAATATAGGTTGCATGCATGCTTACCAATGACGACAGAGAGAGAGAGAGAGAGAGAGAGAGAGAGAGAGTAGAGGCCCTCTGCGATCAAGTCTGGTCACGGATGAAGCGCACTAATTGCCCTGGCTGACTGCCCGGCTTCATCAGCGTGGCTGACAGCAGCTGTGCCGACTCACCGGTACGGGAGAGGACAGTGTCTGTGGCAAAGCTGGCACCTGGTGAGGAGTGCCCGCTACCTTACTGCCCGCGCCGTTGTCTGTTAGCCGCTGTCAGCTTCTCTCATGTCTTGGGGTGTTGTTGGTTCAGGGTACCTGTCTTGGAGTGTTGTTAGTTATGGGTACCTGTCTTGGAGTGTTGTTGGTTCAGGGTACCTGTCTTGGAGTGTTGTTAGTTCAGGGTACCTGTTGTGGAGTGTTGTTGGTTCAGGGTACCTGTCTGGAATTGTTGTTGGTTCAGGGTACCTGTCTGGGAGTGTTGTTGGTTCAGGGTACCTGTCTGGGAGTGTTGTTGGTTCAGGGTACCTGTCTTGGAGTGTTGTTGGTTCAGGGTACCTGTCTTGGAGTGTTGTTGGTTCAGGGTACCTGTCTTGGAGTGTTGTTGGTTCAGGGTACCTGTCTTGGAGTGTTGTTGGTTCAGGGTACCTGTCTTGGAGTGTTGTTGGTTCAGGGTACCTGTTGTGGAGTGTTGTTGGTTCAGGGTACCTGTTGTGGAGTGTTGTTGGTTCAGGGTGCATGTCTGGGAGTGTTGTTGGTTCAGGGTACCTGTCTTGGAGTGTTGTTGGTTCAGGGTACCTGTTGTGGAGTGTTGTTGGTTCAGGGTACCTGTTATGGAGTGTTGTTGGTTCAGGGTACCTGTCTGGGAGTGTTGTTGGTTCAATTGGTGGTTCAGGGTACCTGTCTTGGAGTGTTGTTGGTTCAGGGTACCTGTTGTGGAGTGTTGTTGGTTCAGGGTACCTGTCTTGGAGTGTTGGTTCAGGGTACCTGTCTTGGAGTGTTGTTGGTTCAGGGTACCTGTCTGGGAGTGTTGTTGGTTCAGGGTACCTGTCTGGGAGTGTTGTTGGTTCGGGGTACCTGTTGTGGAGTGTTGTTAGTTATGGGTACCTGTCTGGGAGTGTTGGTTCAGGGTACCTGTCTGGGAGTGTTGTTGGTTTGGGTACCTGTCTTGGAGTGTTGTTGGTTCAGGGTACCTGTCTTGGAGTGTTGGTTCAGTGTACCTGTCTTGGAGTGTTGTTGGTTCAGGGTACCTGTCTTGGAGTGTTGTTGGTTCAGGGAACCTGTCTGGAGTGTTGTTGGTTCAGGGTACCTGTCTTGGAGTGTTGTTGGTTCAGGGTACCTGTCTTGGAGTGTTGTTGTTGGTTCAGGGAACCTGGTCTGGGTAGTGTTTGTTGGTTCAGGGTACCTGTCTTGGAGTGTTGTTGGTTCAGGGTACCTGTCTGGGAGTGTTGTTGGTTCAGGGTACCTGTCTTGGAGTGTTGTTGGTTCAGGGTACCTGTCTGGGAGTGTTGTTGGTTCAGGGTACCTGTCTGGAGTGTTGTTGGTTCAGGGTACCTGTCTGGAGTGTTGTTGGTTCAGGGTACTGTCTTGGAGTGTTGTTGGTTCAGGGTACCTGTTGGAGTGTTGTTGGTTCAGGGTACCTGTCTTGGAGTGTTGTTGGTTCAGGGTACCTGTCTGGAGTGTTGTTGGTTCAGGGTACCTGTCTCTGGAGTGTTGTTGTTCAGGGTACCTGTCTAGGGTTAAGACGTCGGAGTGGTCCAGTACCATGTCTGAGTCGCTGCTGTCAGGACCGCTAGATCGGCGCTCGGTCGTATGTGTTGCAGGTCTCTGGCGAGTGTCTGTGTTGTTGCCCAGAGGTTGCATGTGTCTGTCTTGCTGGTACTACTGTATCATGGCTGGTGGAGGTCAGTGGCTTTCCGAACGCGCACGCGCGCTAGCGCTCACGCACGCGCACACGCACATGCATACACACAAACATCACACACCACGCACGCACGCATGCACACACACACACACATAGACATACGCGCGCGCGCGCGCGCGCCACACACACACACACACACACACACACACACACACACACACAAACACACATAAACACAAACACACACACACGCACGCACGCACTCACGCATTCGCGGACGCACGCGCGCCTGCGCGCACAAAACACACACACACACATATACAGAGAGACAGACAGACAGACAGACACAGAGCGCATAGCACTGGCGGAACGGTTGCAAGGCATCCCCCCATTAACAGTGTATGGCCAGGTGCATAAAAGAGGAGCGGAATGGCTGATCACAGGCGCCATGTTGACAGCCGTGTGGCCCTGCACCGAGGGACGTCTCTCACGGCTCTGCTGACTGCCCAGCAAACATGGCCACACTCATTAGCGGGCACGGGCCAGTGGGCCAGCGTCACGGACTGGCGGGCGGACAGGCCGGAAGTGATGCTGCGGCTCTGAGAGGTTTGCTCTCACCGTTCCTGACCAACACTGCAGGTATCTGTCTCTCCCGGGCGTGGTTGACGCAGAGATTTACTAATGAAAGGAATTGCGAGAGTACAGCCCTGTGCCATGTTGACTGATGAGATCTGAGTGGAACTACATGGCATCTTCGTTAGTCTAGATACTCGTTGATGATCGAAAAAAAAAAGAAAAATGCCTCGAAGCTGTAGCCCTTCATGCCCTGCTCTCGGCATAGAGGCCTTTCCACGTCCAGGTCCATAGTACTGGTCAGTCTGTTGACGTCACCGCTATCAGCAAGCTCTTGGCACCTCCTGCAAGGGGATGCGTGTTGATGCTGGCTCCAGAACTAATCAGTTATTGTTGTCAACGGGGGGGAGGGGGGGGGGGGCTTAGCAGGCGATGCTCTGCGTTGGTTGGGTCAGAACAGACACCCCTGACCACCAGCGAAGTGACTCAGTGGCAGTGCTGTGTCTCTTCCAGTGGGCTGCGTCATAACCACTTGACATCAATGGCTCCCTGAGGACGCCTGGTGTGGGCCTGTTACGGGACCACCTGGGTGTGGGTGTGTGCGGACAGGCGGCAGAATGAGCGCCGTGGGGTTAATATAATGCCACTGAGGAAACTCGTAAGGTGAGACAGAAGAAAAAAAAACAAACATTGGCAGACTTGTTAAAAAGAAAGAAAAACCATCGCAGACTGGTCAAAAGAAAGAAAAAAAAACTTTGCAGACTGCCTAAAAGAAAGAAAGAAAAACAAAAAGCAAAACTTTGCAGACTGGTGCAAAAGAAAGACAGATAAAAAAAAACTTTGCAGACTGGTCAAAAGAAAGAAAGAGGCACTTTGCAAACTGGCCAAAAGGACAAACAACATTGGCAGACTGGCCAAAAGAACCACTGGTACCTGCCCGGAAGGAAAAGGTTGCATGGGTGGACAGGCCAAAAGGAATTTGGTTTTAAATTGGTACGGTGGCCAAAAGGGGAGCAGGGCTGGGGGGGGGGGGGGGGGGGGGGGGGGGGGGGCACTTGCAGACTGGTTGAAAGTAAAAAAAAAAAAAAAAAAATGAACATTCTCAAAGTGGCCATAACAACAAAGAAAGTACTGGCGGATTCACCTCAAAGAACAAAACAAAAACAAAAGCAAAAAAAAAAAAAAGAAAAAAAAAGAAAAAAGAAAAATGATCGGGAAAAAGGCAGATGAACAAAAAAGGGGAATCACATGCTTACAGCTTCAATATGGCGAATAGTCTCTCTGTCAACACCCGTTTCTATGGTGAGAAAAAGAAATAACAAGGAAAGCAGGCAAAAAAAAAAAAAAGGGGGGGGGGGGGGAATACTGTTACACTGTCTATGATGAGTTGTCTTTCCATTAAAACCTATTTGTATAGTGGTGGAATGCTCACTTGACCATATCGTGTGTGCCATCTCATAAGCACTCTCTCTCTCTCTCTCTCTGATCTCTCTCTCTCTCTCTGATCTCTCCTCTCTCTCTCTCTCTCCTCTCTCTCTCTCTCCTCTCTCTCTCTCTCTCTCTCACACACACACACACACACACACACACACACACCGGGAGCCGGAATAGCTCAGTTGGTAGAGCGCCTGACTCGTAATCTTGGTGATCCTGGGGTTGCGGGTTCGAATCTCCGCCGGGGCGTTTCGGTGCAGGGGGATTTTTCCCTCGGAGTTAACATTAGTTCTGACTCCATTTCCCATACAGTCCTTCGAATGAGACTATAAACCGAGGTTCCGTGTGTGAACGCACGCATAATATCTTAAACATACACGTAAAATCCCATTACCAACTTTCGGAAGAGTAGGCCAGTTTGGCCGTTGGTATGGATGACACGTTACACACAGCATGCACCCTGCGTAAGAAATGGAAAGAATGAAGGAAGTAAAGAAACTGAGTGAACGATATTGAACGATATTGACTGGATGACACGGGAAACGACTGAATGAAGCGCCAGCTGGCATCTCTTCAGTCGGCACTACCCAGGTAGGCAGCCCGTTGTGTAAGCGAGTGCTGATTGTAAAGCGCTTAGAGCTTGGTCTCTAGCCGAGAATAGGCGCTATATAAGTATTCATTATTATTATTATTATTATTACACACACACACACACACACACACACACACACACACACACACACACACACACACACACACACACACATATGCGCGCGCGCACACACGCATACACCAGACCGACATTGGTGCGTGCGTGCAGATGCTCTCTCTCTCTCTCTCTCTCTCTCTCTCTCTCTTTCTCACACACATGCGCGCGCGCGCGCGCGCGCGCACACACACACACACACACATACACAACACACACACACACACACACACACACACACCACACACACACACGGACATAGGTGCGTGCGTGCTGATGCTCTCTCTCTCTCTCTCTCTCTCTCTCTCTCTCTCACACACACACCCCACACACACACACACACACACACACACACACACACACAGAGCATGGATAAGACAGACAACCAGACAGAGGGAGAGGGGGAGGGCAGAAAACTGAATCAGGCTGATTACATAGACTAACTTTATTTAGGAACGTGTGACTGGAAAATCACACATTGGCTCCGGTTTATTTCATAAAGGGAGCTAACTGTGTGAAGTGTCATTGAGAGTGCCGTCCCTTGGCTGGTAAAAGGAAAATAGATGGTACTAATATTGACGTTTTCTTTTTCCAGTGCAGGGTTTGGGCAACTACACTATTTTATTTACCCAGATAACTTTGTTCCTCATACAACATTTATGGCCACACAATCGGACACTTTTCCACGCTGCTCTCCGTTGGGTTCACAGCAAGCGAGACATTGTCCGTGCAATACAAGCAAAATGGAAATGACCAAGTAACGGAGAATAACGAATGTCGTGTGCGTGTTGGTCTACTGGTGTTTGTGTGTCAGTATGCGCGCGCTGTTTTATCGTGTGTGGGGCTGCTTCCTGGGTCCGGCACTTTTATTTCTCTTGCTGCCTGTGTCTGTCAGTTTCTGCATTCCTCTCTCTCTCTCTCTCTCTCTCTCTCTCTCTCTCTCTCTCTCTCTCTCTCTCCCCACACACACACCTCTCTTTAATGGAACGGTAATCCGAAAGGTTAAGGGTTAATAGATATGATACATTCTTTACAAATATCAGATTAACTATCCGTGTATGGTTGCAGTTGATTGTCTACTAATGAGAGCCAAAAAAAATGAGAGAGAGAGAGAGAGAGAGAGAGAAAGTTCACTCGTACATTATTTGAAAATCAGTCATTCACTCCCGCACAAGAATCAAGGGAGGTAAACGTTTGCCGTGTCCCTTGGTCGGCGAAAGCAAAAACAAATGGCGTTAACTTAAACATTTTTTGTTGTTGTTGCAGTGCTGATTTGTGGTACTTCTCGTGTCCTAAAGCAATTATGGGTTTTTCCCTGAGAGTTTTCAGAGCAAACCAGAGCTTTGTGTCTCTAAAACACAAGGTGCAGACAGTATTGCAGCTGAAGATAACGAACATCTCTGACCCACGAGTGACCCTGGACGGACATTCTTCTCATGTGCTTACACAGTACACACAAAAGCCCGCATACATGGGACTGGGAGAAAAAAAAAAAGAAGAAGAAGAAGGAGAGTTAACGTACCACGTAGGAGAAACTGTGAGGTCTGCCATTAGCGGCTTGTGGAAACGTGCATGAAAGACGAGCGGAAAAAATCTGGTGTGACCCCCATGGTGTTGGCAGTGGTGTGGTGACCCTCAAGGTCTATTCATTGCACCACCACCACCACCACCACCCGTCAGCCCACACCAGAGGAAAACAAGGCTGCACCTGTTTGGGGGGGGGGGGGGGGATGTTTGCTGTCTTTCAATCAAAACTCCCTTTCGTGACTGGCGTTGAGAGAAGGCTCACAGAACTGTTGTGATTATGTGTGTTGTTGGTGGTGGTGGTGTTGTGTTGTGTGTGTGTGTGTGTGTGAAGCGCTGTGTGCGTGCGGGGACAGTGTGTGCGTGCAGACACGCTATGGCGTGTGGGGCTTTGTGTGTGTGTGTGTGTGTGTGTGTGGGGTGTGTGGTGTGTGCGGTGGGTGGTGGGGTGGGGGTTGTGTTGTAGAGGACGTTGTTGTGTGTGATGTGTACGAGCGTATATGTCACCATTCCATGTGCGGTCCTTGTCTGCAGTGTCTGCCTGTGCGTGCGTTGCTCTACAATCTGTTGTCTCATGTGCCGTATGTCACAATACTCAGCTGTCTTCTCTCTGCTCACCTCGGTTGCATCCCTCTCTCTCTCTTCCATCATCTTCTCTCTCTCTCTCTCTTCTCTCTCTCTCTCTCTCCTCTCTCTCTCTCTCTCTCTCTTCTCTTCTCTCGTACGGCAATCAAAGCAAGTGAAATCAAATTCAAGTAGCAAACAAAAGTACTTCTTGTTTCAACAATAACAGCTCATTTAAAGAAAGGAAAAAGTACAGGAATACATCACATATTTTACGTGGTGTCCCAAATGACAGACGATAGGCTCAATCATGCGAAAATCCGGAAGGAATGCATCCAGTGAAATCAGAGGGCTGGTATGTTCTGTCACAGGTGATGGCAAAGTCTGTTCATGACGCCCATTTGGACTACGTCGGCATGAAGGCGCAGCTGTCCGTTAAGAAGACCATAGTGAGGTGGGACGCAAACAGGACTCTAGATGGGCCTTGGAGGGCGAGGTGGGGGGGGGGGGAGAGAGAGAAAGGGGGGTGGGGGGCGATGAGGAGAGACTGGGGAGTCAAAGAAGGAAATATGACGAAAGCACTGTAAGAA
>CM065728.1:15815464-15825464 GCA_033310375.1 Conus canariensis | reverse complement strand
TTTTTTTTTTCTGCGGGGCGCGTTGACCTTGTTCTTCTTTGTTTTTGTTTTCGAATCTCGAGTGCTTCGTTCGCTTTGTTTCTGTGGTCTGCTTTTTTTTTTTTTCAGTGATTGTATTATTAGGCTCTTTCTGTCACTGAAAAGAAGCATTCGTCACCACTGTGATAAGAGCATGATGGCCCAAAACATTAATGTGACATGGCGTCTCTCTCTCTCTCTCTCTCTCTCTCTCTCCTCTCTCTCTCTCTCTCTCTCTCTCTCCCATTTGATGTACGTGAATTACACACACACACACACACACACACACACGCACACACAACGCACACACACACACAAACACACACACACGTGCGTGCGCGCGCATGCACACACGCGCGCGCGCGCACAGACACACACACACACATACACACACACACACACACACACACACGCACACACATACACACACACACACCACACACACACACAAACGTGCGCGTGTACGTTCGCTCGTTCCTACGCACAAATTACACACACATACACACACACATGCACACGTGCTTCTGCACACGCACACTCACGCGCACATACACGCAGACACACACACACACACACACACACACACACACACACACACACACACACACACACACACATGCGCACACGCACACAATGGGCCCGTGCTCACACATCCATACACACATGTGTACATTCACTACACACAACAAGCTTGTAAGTTAGGCACTCAAGGTCTTAGGTAGGCACTCAAGGTCTGACTAGCGTATTGGGCTAATGTGTAGGTCAGACATCTGCTAAGTCGTAGCCACGAGATCCTCTTCTTCAATTCTCTCATCTTAGTTGTTAATTCATTTATCCATCAGCTTCAAATCATGCGTAATGTGGTCTCAAAACTTAGCGGATATGGTGTAGCGTATATGGACTAGTCCGCACACAGTGACGCCTCCGTGATGAAACTGAAACTGAAACTGTACGTGATTGATTTCGTTCTACTTTTCTATGCGCTGAATGTACGATTTCTTGTACTCATAACTGATATTCTTTTTTTTTTTTTTTTCTTTTTTTTTTGGTTGTATTGGATGTACAATTCTTCTATTCATGCATTGTATGTATTCATCATCCCCTTAACGAGGGGCTATGGCCTTTTTGAATAAATTCTCTCTCTCTCTCTCTCTCTCTCTCTCTCTCTCTCTCTCTCTCTCTCTCTCTCTCACTCTCTGCCATTTGCTGCATGTGACTGATTTTGTTGTACTTTTCTATGTGTTGAATGTACGATTTCTTGTACTCATAACTGATATTGTTCTCTTTTTTCTTCTTTTTTTTTCTTTTGGTTGTATTGGATGTACAATTCTTCTATTCATGATGCATTGTATGTATTTATAAGCCTTTTTGAATAAATTATCTGTATCCGTCTGTCTGTCTGTCTGTCTGTCTCTCTCTCTCTCTCTCTCCTCTCTCTCTCTCTCTCTCTCTCTCTCTCTCACCCGGGGTGGGCCGTGTCCCGTGCAGTGGTCTGGAAGCGAAGCGACGGTCCAGTGAGCAGATGAGCTAATGAGCCCCCTCCCCCCTGTCAGCTGCTGACGTGTGTTCCCCCCCCCCCCCCCCCCCCCTCCGGCAGCTGGCGGGGCTGGGGGTTACGACATGTCGCTGTTGTCACCACCCGCCCACTGCACTGGGGACAGGCGCCTAGGGGCAGTGCGCACACACGTGTGTGTGTGTGTGTGTGTGTGTGTGTGTGTGTGTGTGTGTGTGTGTGTATGGCTCTTCGTGTGTGTGTGTGTGTGTGTGTGTGTGTGTGTGTGTGTGTGTGTGTGTGTGTGAAACACACTGAGAGTGAGGATACGGATTCAGATGCCAATATTTCTGTTAGTGTAAAAGGGATAAGCTTACTTTTCTTCATACCATGCCCTCCAGAGGGAGGGTGATGTGGGAAAAAAAAGAAAGAAAAGGTATGAGAGAGAGAGAGAGAGAGAGAGAGAGAGAGAGAGAAGCAGGCGCTAAGAGAGAGAGAGACAGAGACAGAGAGAACAAAAAAGAGAAGCAGGCGCTAAGAGAGACAGACAGACAGACAGAGAGAGGAAAGAGAATCAGGCGCAGAGAGAGAGAGAGAGAGAGAGAGAGAGAGAGAGAGAGAGAGTGTGTCTCTGTGAAATGAGGCAGGAAATCAGACAGGGAAAGAGTCTTTTTACACCTTGCCGTCAGAAAGACAAAGAGAGGGAGAGAGACATAACAGCCGTACGTGACGGACACTGAGGCAAGAGAATCCCTGATCAGTCTTGAACTGTCATTGATGAACATTCCAGATCGGTAGCGCGTCATCACACACACACACACACACACACACACACACACACACACACACACACACACACACACACACATTTCCATACTCACTTACGCAGGTCTATGAGACCAGAGAAGATGATTTTAAACGCCTTGCAAACAAACAGCAGTAGACCGTATCGGTATCATAGACCCCCCCCCCCCCCCCACGTCACCTCCTCACCGACCCCACCCCCACCATTGCGGGTCATCACATGGCAATCTGTAGACATTCATATCCACTACCCCCTCCCTCCCTCCCTCACATCCCCCCCTCCCCCCGCCTCCTTTCCCACACTGTACCAGACCCGTTGCACGTGCCAGTGACCTTGCAACAAGGCGCGTGTCACGCTGTTTTGATCCCTGCCCTCCTCCCTCTGTCGTGACACCTCACTGCTGTTCAGCCAGGCAAGGCGGGGGGCGGGGGGGGGGGGGGGATTAAGTCGCCTCGTTGACCTCGGCATACTATGATGGTCAGTCCTCCCGCTGCCGTTTCCCTTCCCGCCCTCCCCTCCCCCTCCCCCTCCCCCCCGCCCCTGCACTGCCCGCCACCACCCCACCCACCCACCCTCCTCACAGTCCTTCCCCATCCACTGGTCCTCGCTGCCCTCCCCATCCTCAATTTCCACACACTTTGGGTCACGGGGAGAGAGAGAGAGAGAGGAGAGAGAGAGAGAGAGAGAGAGAGAGAGAGAGAGAGAGAGAGAGAGAGAGATTTTATTCATAAATAGGCCATTGCCCCTCATGAAGGGATACATCTGGAAACCATTCAATTATTTTAAAACAGTCAAAACTGACTCAATACCATACATTAAGAAACAAGAACATAAATGCTTTAACATAGGTGAACGGACAGATTTCTAATTGTTCGTTCATTCGCTGAGAGAGAGAGAGAGGGAGAGAGAGAGAGAGAGAGAGAGAGAGAGAGAGAGAGAGGAGAGAGAGAGAGAGAGACTTTATTAATAAATAGGCCATTACCCTCACGAAAGAATGCATCCTGAAATCATTCAGTTATTTTAAACAGCTGACTCAATACTATACATTAAGAAACAAGAACAGACCGTAACTTCAATGCTTTACATAGGCGAACGGACATTCGTTCATTCACTGGAGAGAGAGAGAGAGAGAGAGGAGAGAGAGAGAGAGAGAGAGAAGAGAGAGAGAGAGAGAGAGAGAGAGTTGGGAAGGTAGAAGGGAGGCGGTTGATTTTGTTTTTGTTGGTGGTCTCCACACACCACAGTGATGACAAAGCACTTCTTCCGGACAGTGCCCCCTATACTAGCAGCAGCGACGGGCGTCAACATTGAAAGAAGTTGTGACTGCTGCTTGTGGCGTCTCTTCACAACATCATTAGCGGACACCGTGTCTATTGCTGTCCCTTAATGGCAACGACAGACTTTAACAGTTGAGAGTGTTCGCATCTTACGATATATCAGAACGACCAGCACCTCCTCCCCCCTTCGTTGGTCCCAAGGTCCTACTGTATATTACACAGATTTATTGACCTTGGGACCAACGGATCTTGGGACCAGTGGACCTTGGGACCAATGGCATGACCCCCTAGGGAACAGTCCAGGCCAGAGGCTGTGCCAAGTCAGCTCTTGTTGTTCAGAACAAGCGGACGCAGAGACATTTGGAGAGATGGAAGGGCGGTTGGGGGGAGGGGGGTGGGGGGTGTATATTAGGTCGAGAAACACTTCTAAGGGGATTTGAAAAATGATTGCTAAAGCTCCGGCCTAAAAAAACGTTGACAAACGAATCACAAGACAAAACACGACGCGTTTCGACCTCTTAGGTCTTCTTCAGGCAAGACGCACAACACTCGGGACAAGGAAAATGAACGAGCAATCACTTCTCTTCATCCAGTTGGGCGGCAAGATGAGCGTTGATTCAACGGGTTTTTTGTTTTGTTTTGTTTTTCTTAGGGGGGGGGGAGCTTTAGCAAGAATTTTTCAAATTTGTTTACATTACCGCCTGCGGTCGCCTTCCTTTGCAACTAGATCTAACTTCTAAGGGTTTGTTGTTTTGGGTTTTTTTGGCAGGGTGGGGGGTCCCTATTGGCGGGGGGGGGGGGGGGGGGGGGGGTCCCTATTTAATACGACACACGATAACTTATCATTGAATGGGAGCCATCTTTCTGTCCCATGTTCAGGCCAGATTCGACTTGACGATGAATATAGCAGCTTGCTGTCTTTTAATTAGGATACACAGACTGTTAACGTAGAACTGACTTCACGCTGAGGATTGACGGAAAGAGCATGCAGCTGGAAAAAAAAAACCAAGGTGTGAAGGCCAGTGCGCGGCAGCTCTTCCACACGTTGAGTGATTCTGGCGGGTGTACACTATACATCTGACCAGTGACGGGGGGGGGGGGGGGGGGGGGGGGGGGGTGTGGGTGGGCGGGGGGAGAGGGTAGGGTTGGTGGTAGTGGTCTCTCACAGGGAGGTCAGCCGACGGTGGTGGCGTAGAAATTCTCTGGGGGTCAGTTCAGGTCAAGGCCTTGTGTGTGGGCCGACTCCAGGGGGCAGTAGTTTAGAAGACGAGGGAGGCGGTCTCGCTCATTTAGTCTTGCTCTCTGAATGAAGCAATTAGTCATGTAAGCCGGAATGCTGGTTGGGGGTGGGGGTGAGTTAGGGGGGGGGGGTTAGTTCGTGATCCTCTCAGTGTTAAAGCAGTATAAACACAAATCAGTAAAAGCAGTATAAACACAAATCAGTGTGAAAGCAGTATAAACACAAATCAGTGTTAAAAGCAGTATAAACACAAATCAGTGTGAAAGCAGTATAAACACAAATCAGTGTGAAAGCAAAAAGCAGTATAAACACAAATCAGTGTTAAAAGCAGTATAAACACAAATCAGTGTGAAAGCAGTATAAACACAAATCAGTGTGAAAGCAGTATTAACACAAATCAGTGTTAAAAGCAGTATAAACACAAATCAGTGTTAAAAGCAGTACAAACACAAATCAGTGCGAAAGTAGTATAAACACAAATCAGTGTGAAAGCAGTATAAACACAAATCAGTGTGAAAGCAGTAGAAACACAAATCAGTGTTAAAAGCAGTACAAACACAAATCAGTGTTAAAAGCAGTACAAACACAAATCAGTGTTAAAAGCAGTATAAACACAAATCAGTGTGAAAACAGTATAAACACAAATCAGTGTGAAAGCAGTATAAACACAAATCAGTGTGAAAGCAGTACAAACACAAATCAGTGTGAAAGCAGTATAAACACAAATCAGTGTGAAAGCAGTATAAACACAAATCAGTGTGAAAGCAGTATAAACACAAATAAGTGTTAAAAGCAGTACAAACACAAATCAGTGTTAAAAGCAGTATAAACACAAATCAGTGTTAAAAGCAGTATAAACACAAATCAGTGTGAAAACAGTTATAAAACACAAATCAGTGTGAAAGCAGTATAAACACAAATCAGTGTGAAAGCAGTATAAACACAAATCAGTGATAAGAGCAGTATAAACACAAATCAGTGTGAAAGCAGTATAAACACAAATCAGTGTGAAAGCAGTATAAACACAAATCAGTGTGAAAGCAGTATAAACACAAATCTTGGGAGGTAAGAAGGCGGGAGGAGAGGAAGGGAGGAGAAGAGGGAAGGGGGAAGGGGGTATTACTCCAAGTGTCCTGTGTCTGTGCAATCAGAATGAAAAAAAAAACGTTAAAATGTCATCCAACTAACTCAGTATAGCAGTGCTGGTTCTCCTGTTTCGGGTGACCTTCTGGTGACTTGATGTTGAGAGCTTCTTGTGGACTGTCGTGGTGGTGGGTTGTTGTTGTTGTTGTTAGAAGAGCGAGAACCTGAATGTGGCTTTAGATAGATGGAGGAGCCGGAGCGAGCTTCGTAAGAGTCGGTGCCACCACTGGCTGTTGCAAGAAAGTGGTGTGCAGTCCTGCAGTGTGTGTGTGTGTGTGTGTGTGTGTGTGTGTGTGTGTGTTGTGTGTGTGTGTGTGTGTGTGTGTGTGTGGTGGAGTGGCAAGCCGCGTCACGACATGGTGCCTATTGTAAACTGGAGCAATGGTTTGCCAGTCAGTTACCGGGGCCTTTGAATCGTTTCTTGTTGTGTAGTCAACACAAATCCATCAGACAAAAATGAGCGGTGGTTGTGGGTGTGGTAGACGACATCACGAAAGAAATGCATGTTAAAAAGCTTTTGTTGTGTGTGTGTGTGTGTGTGTGTGTGTGTGTGTGTTGTGGTGTGTGTGTGATGTTTCTTTTTACCACCACCTCTCTCTCTCTCTCTCTCCCTCTCTCTCTCTCTCTCTCTCTCTCTCTCTCTCTCTCTCTCCTCTCTCTCTCTCTCTTCGCTCATCGTCTCCTACTCTCTCGTGTCTTCTCGCTAATTCCGTTCAACAATAGCCTGCTGTGGGGTTTGTGACATAGCGCTAGATGTTGAACATACGAGTTGACAAACAAAACGGTAGACAGAAAAAAAAGGTAAGAAGAAGAAAGAAAGAGGAGGAGGAGGGAGAAGGGAGAGGAGAAAGAAGAAGAAAGAAAGCAGGGAGAAAGAAGAAGGAGAAGGAGAAAGGAGGAACAGAAGGAGGAAAGGAAGAAGAAGGAGAAGAAGGAGAAGAAGAAGGAGAAGAAGAAGAAGAAGGAGAAGAAGAAGAAGGAGAAGAAGAAGAAGGGAGAAGAGAAGGAAGGAGAAGAAGAAGAAGAAGGAAGTTATGAAAGAAGAAAGGAAAGAAGTTAGGAAAGACAAGAAGGAAGAAGAGGGGAGAAAAGAAGAGAGAGAGAGAGAGAGAGAGAGAGAAGAAGAAGAAGAAGAAGAAGAAGAAGAAGAAGAGGGGGGAAAGAGGAAGTGAAGGAGTGCAGAGGAGAGAGAGAGAGAGAGAGAAAAAAAAAAGGGAAACCGAAAAATGATAAGAGAAATCTAAACAGAAGAAAGAAGCACGTAAAGAAACAAAAGGACAGAAGGTAGTAAGGGATAAAAAAAAAAGAAAAGACAGACAGAAAAGAAGGAAACACGAAAGAAAGGAATGGAAAAAAAAAAGAGGAAAGATAGACTAAAAAAAAAAAAAAAAAAGAAGAAGAAGGAGGGAAGACAGAAAAATATAGAAAGGGGGTGGGGAGGAAAGAGACGAGAGATAAAAGAGGGAAGAAATAAAGGAGGAAAAAAAGTAGGAAGAAAAAAAAAAAGAAAGTAAGACAGAAAAAGAACAAGAAAGAGAAAAAGACAACAAAAAAACCCCAAAAGTAATGAAGGAAGGAGAAAAAAAAAAAAAAACAGAAAAAAAAAGAAAATGACAGGAATGAAAGAGGCGAATAAGACACAAGCAAAGAAAAAGGAATAAATAATAACGGAAAGGCGTGTAGGCAGAAAAAGGCAGGAAAACACTTTAGCCATTGGCGCTATACTTAGCGTTGAAGCAATGGACGTATTAGTGTGTCTACTGGATTCATGATGTCTGCTCGCTCTCGCTCGCTCTCTCGCTCTCGCTCTCTCCTCTCTCTCTCTCTCTCTCTCTCTCTCTCTCTCTCTCTCTTTGTGTCTGTCTCTGTCTCTGTCTCTCTGTCTCTGTCTCTCTCTGTCTCTCTCTGTCTCTCTGTCTCTGTCTCTGTCTCTCTCTCTGTCTCTCTCTCTCTCTCTCTCTCTCTCCTCTCTCTCTCTCTCTCTCTCTCTCTCTCTTCTCTCTCTCTCGTGTCTATTGGATTGCTGTGTTGACATTGATTTTCTTTCATCCTTTTTTTCTTTCTCTGTAAATATTGTTAGGTCTTTATTCTATTGCTTTCCAAAAAGTAACTTGAATATATTATATATATATATATATATTTTATATATATTATATACGCGCGCGTTCGTGTGTGTGTGTGTGTGTGTGTGTGTGTGTGTGTGTGTGTGTGTGTGTGTGTGTGTGTGAAATTGAGATTAAAACGAGTTGGTGATCTTTTCCCACATGGACAAATTTAATTAAATTTAAGCTTTCGCCACATGGGTTCTTCATTTTCCTTTTCTTTTTTTTTTTCCTTTTTTTTTTTTCTTCCGCTGCAAGACGTGTCGAAGTCGTTTCATGTGGAGCGGTGCCGGCTTTGTTCGAGAATTTATCTGTGAAATTGTATGTGTGTGGTGTGTGTGTGTGTGTGTGTGTGTGTGTGTGTGTTGTGTGTGTGTGTGTGTGTGTGAGGTTCAATCGTTTAAATAACACAGAAGCACGATAACTACTATGTTTTATGGGTAAACCTGGTTTGTTTTGTTTCGTCTGAACTGGTCGATAGCAGGATGATACGCTTTTTGTGTACATTGATGATCTCGGGTGATTCCCAGTATCCTTCTAAATTACAGTATGTTCTTTATGATCTAGATGTTAACCGTATGTATCTTTCACCATGAACGGATCCCCATGAACGGATCAGTTTTAGTTAAAACTGCTGTTGACTCCGTCTGGAAATCACAGGGCTTGTTTCTGAACATGCAGTTTGGGAACCAGTAATGTTAACTCTTCACGATAGTTATAAACGTGGGTGGGAACGTGAGTTAGAACGAAGAAAAACTCATGTCATGGGCAAGAACAGAACATTATGTAGTGACTGTATATTATGTTCATATTCCCGTTTTGGAGTTAACTGCCGTAAACTTGGACTTCCCCGTAAAAGTCGTCTTTGTAAAAACTGTGACACAGGTGCGTTTAAAATATATTCCATTTTACCCTGGGATACATGGAATTTTGGAATATGACCTCCTAAATCAAGGTTGGATCTTTGCAGTTTCTTGTCGCATTCCATGTCATGTCCCACTCGCAATGAAACATATTCTTTTAGAGCGTTGGCACTTGCATGATGTGAGATACAAACATTTAACAGCAGACTCCATGAAAAACCTTGTTCAGGGATGTTCCGTCTGATGTGATTTTTTTTTTTAATTTCTGAGGGAGATTAACATTTTTTCATCTGTTTCTGAGATTTACTGTGGAAAGATTTTTTTTTTTTTAGAAAATTTCCGGTGTTTTTTTTAGCTGTATTTTAAAGGGTCGTGTGAAGGAATGACTGGTGAGTTGGTTGACTTCAACGTGGTGACAACCCTGCAACATGACCTTACCCTACCTTAACAAATCTTAAATAAATGTTAGCGAACCGCCCAGAGAAACGTGGACAAACGAGTCACAAGACAAAACACGACGCGTTTCGACCTCTTAGGTCTTCTTCAGGCAAGACGCAAACAAATAGGACAACGAAAATTCACTTAGCTTTGATCGCTTCCTTGCGCTGAACTCTGCAGCGATCAAAGCTTAGTGAATTTTCGTTGTCCTATCTGTTCGTATCTTGCCTGAAGAAGACCTAAGAGGTCGCAACGCGTCGTGTTCTGTCTTGGAACTCGTTTGTCCACGTTTCTCTGGGCGGTTCGCTAACATTTATTAAAGATTTGTTTAGATTTCCGCCTGCAGTCGTCTCACTTTGCAACTAGACCTTACGCTACCTTAGTTTCTTGTCAGCCGGTCACAGTTCTCATCTACAACGAGCAGAATCCTCCCCTGTCTGGTACAGCTGCATTACAATTTCTGATCTACTGTCTGCTCATTTACTTTGTCGATTCACATGCAAGACTTTTTTTTTTTTTTTTGACAGACACTATTTTTTTTTTTTTTTTTGACAGACACTATTTCACACCCATAACAGATCTGTGTCAATATATGACCCTTTGCTTTTGCTTGTGATTCACT
>CM065728.1:15805464-15812964 GCA_033310375.1 Conus canariensis | reverse complement strand
GGAACCTTGTTGTTCCTCCATCAGGGAGGGAGAGCAAATGAACGTGTCTGCTGGTGCCCCTTGTAACGAGGGGCGAAGCGAATGAAGGCCGAGGAGGAGGAGGAGGAGGAGGAGGGGGATAGAGGTGTGGGGGGGGGGGGGGGGTATGGAGAGGTCTTGAGGACGGTCAGTGGGGGGTGTGAGGTAAGAAGGGGTGACGACGACCAATCAATACTATAAACACCACTGTGTGTGCTGGTGGCGCCAGTCCTCTTCACACATACAGTTGTCGTGTAGCAGGAGTGCGCTGTCTGCCGGTGTCTACTACCGTCTCTCTTTTTTTTTCTCCCCCTCCTCCTAGTGCATTTCGCACCCTGGGATGAATCGACTGTTGTAATTGTGATGATCGTAGTAGTTGTGGTAGCGGGCAGAAGATCAAAAGTAAATAGGAAACAGAAAAATGGGAAATCTTTCACTTGCGTTCTCCAGAAATCTTTTCCAAGAGCTCGAAGGAAACGAAGAAAGAAAAAAAAAAAAAGAAACAAGTGTACCAGTCCAGTATGTGAAAAGAACAACACGGTATGTACCAGCCCAGTAGGCTATGTGAAAAGAACAACACGGTATGTACCAGCCCAGTAGGCTATGTGAAAAGAACAAGATAGGATGTACCCGCCCAGTAGGCTATGTGAAAAGAACAACACGGTATGTACCAGCCCAGTAGGCTATGTGAAAAGAACAAGATAGGATGTACCCGCCCAGTAGGCTATGTGAAAAGAACAAGATAGGATGTACCCGCCCAGTAGGCTATGTGAAAAGAACAAGATTGGATGACCCGCCCAGTAGGCTATGTGAAGAGAACAAGATTGGATGTACCCGCCCAGTAGGCTATGTGAAAAGAACAAGATAGGATGTACCCGCCCAGTATGTGAAAAGAGCGAGATGGGGTTTACCAGCCCGGTTCATGAAAAGAAGAAGACAGTGTGTACAAGCCCACTATGTGAAAAGAACAAGACATGATGCACCAGCCTAGTATGTGAAACAGAACAAGATGTAGTGTACCACCACAGTATGTGAAAAGAACGCAAGTGTATCAGCCCATGTATGCGAAAATAACACAAGTGTACCCGCCCAGTATGTGAAAAGAACAAGATGACGAGTACCAGCCCAGTATGTGAATGGAATATTTATTTAACATCCGTGGAGAAACATTCTAAAAAAAAGTGTATGCTGTATTGCAAAACAGTTTCAAGCTCTTGGAAAAGATTTCTGGAGAACGCAGTGAAAGAATTCCCATTTCCTGTTTCCTATCTACATTATATTTTCTGCCGCTACCACAACTACTGCATTCCACAATTCACCATCGCAACAGTCATACAATCAATCATCCAGAAAACAGTTCAGGTATTCTATCTGAATGGATTAACATCAGAACCTGCAGTAGAACTTTATCGTCATTGTGTTCCACAGACCGTCCAAAGCACCTGACGGTCTGGTTGCCACATAACGACGTCATCGAAAAAAAAACCAGCCATCATCTCTGATATGGAAATGATTCTTTTCATCTTCTGAAACTGTAATAGTTTGTTGTTGTTGTTGTTGTTTTTTGTTTTGTTTTTTTTGGCTCAAAGCGTAAAAATTTCAATCATATGCTTTGCCATTAAACAGACACATGCACTTTCTCTCTCTCTCTCTCTCTCTCTCTCTCTCTCTCTCTCTCTCTCTCTCTCTCTCTCTCTCTCTTCTCTCATGCACGTACTCTCTCTCTCTCTCTCTCTCTCTCTCTCTCTCTCGTGCACGTACGCACGCGCATACACACACACGCACGCACGCACGCACGCACGCACACACACACACACACACACACACACACACACACACACACCACACACACACACACACACGCAGTTGAATACTTGTACTATTCCCTATACTGTATTGTAACGACGAATGAGTTGAAGATTAAACGCTTATGTAAGGGGAAAACACCAAAAAAAAATGGGAAAGAAACCCAATGGACTGACAACAGTGCGGAATGGACAGGGAAATCAGTTGTGGAGACCAAAGCCTTGGCCCACAGGCGACAGAACTGGAACAACCTCCGAAACAAACCATTCTTGAGTCACGTAACCCAGTGATTCCGCGGTCACATAACCCAGTGATTCCCCGCGGACTGAGGGCAGAAGAGGAGGAGGATGTGCACCTCACTTAGGAAGAAACACAGTATTTTTTCCCGGTCATGATACGAAAACAGCTCCACGAGTTTCAATAACAACGAACGCGATCGCACATATCTCAAGACTCTCTAAAACGCAACCCAGTTATATTCACGATCCAGCTATTATGCATTCTCACGTTCAAGCTCACTGTGTTCACCAGCATGTTAACTGTGCTCACCGACTATGCGCAACCACCATGTGCTTGAGTCAGATACACGTGTCAACCCCTCCCCCAAGATGCCACGTTCTGTGCGTTTCAGGGAAGCTAGATGCCACGGTCTGTGCGTTTCAGGGAAGCTGGATGCCATGTTCTGTGCGTTTCAGGGAAAGTAGATGCCCCGTTCTGTGCGTTTCAGGGAAGCTAGATGCCATGTTCTGTGCGTTTCAGGCAAGCTAGTGCATGTTTGTGCGTTTCAGGGAAGCTAGATGCCATGTTCTGTGCGTTTAAAGGAAGCTAGTGCCATGTTCTGTGCGTTTCAAGCAAGCTAGATGCCACGTTCTGTGCGTTTCTGGGAAGCTAGATGCCATGTTCTGTGCGTTTCAAGGAAGCTAGATGCAGTTCTGTGCGTTTCAGGAAGCTAGATGCCATGTTCTGTGCGTTTCAAGAAGCTAGATGTCCATGTTCTGTGACGTTTCAGAAGCTAGATGCCACGTTCTGTGCGTTTCAGGGAAACTAGATGTCATGTTCTGTACGTTTATGGAAACTAGATGCCATGTTCTGTGCATTTCAGGGAAACTAGATGCCATGTTCTGTACGTTTCAGAAAGCTAATGCCACGTTCTGTGCGTTTCAGGGAAGCTAGATGCCACGTTCTGTGCGTTTTAAGGAAACTAGATGCCACGTTCTGTACGTTTCAGGGAAGCTAGATGCCACGTTCTGTGCGTTTCAAGGAAGCTAGATGCCATGTTCTGTGCGTTTCAAGGAAACTAGGTGCCACGTTCTGTGCGTTTCAGGAAGCTAGATGCCACGTTCTGTGCGTTTCAGGGAAGCTAGATGCCACGTTCTGTGCGTTTCAAGGAAGCTAGATGCTACGTTCTGTGCGTTTCAAGGAAGCTAGATGATACGGTCTGTGCGTTTCAGGGAAGCTAGATGCCACGTTCTGTACGTTTCATGAAAGCATTCCACGTTCGACTTCGAAGCTAGATTCCGTTCTGTACGTTTCAGGGAAGCTAGATGCCATGTTCTGTACGTTTCATGAAAGCTATATGCCACGTTCTGTGCGTTTCAGGGAAGCTAGATGCCAGTTCTGTGCGTTTCAGGGAAGCTAGATGCCACGTTCTGTGCGTTTCAGGGAAGCTAGAGGGCCATGTTCTGTGCGTTTCAGGGAAGCTATGATGCCACGTTCTGTGCGTTTCAGGGAAGCTAGATGCCACGTTCTGTGCGTTTCAAGGAAGCAATGCCAGTCTGTGCGTTCAGGAGCTAGCTGCCACGTTCTGTGCGTTTCAAGGAAGCTAGATCCACGTTCTGTACGTTTCAGGGAAGCTAGATGCCACGTTCTGTACGTTTCATGAAAGCTAGATTCCACGTTCTGTACGTTTCAGGGAAGCTAGATGCCATGTTCTGTACGTTTCATGAAAGCTATATGCCACGTTCTGTGCGTTTCAGGGAAGCTAGATGCCACGTTCTGTGGTTTTAAGGGAAACTAGATGCCACGTTCTGTACGTTTCAGGAAGCTAGATGCCACGTTCTGTGCGTTTCAAGGAAGCTAGATGCCATGTTCGTGCGTTTCAAGGAAACTAGGTGCCACGTTCTGTGCGTTTCAGGGAAGCTAGATGCCACGTTCTGTGCGTTTCAGGGAAGCTAGATGCTACGTTCTGTGCGTTTCAAGGACGCTAGATGCTACGTTCTGTCTTCAAGGAAGCTAGATGACACGTCTGTGCGTTTCAGGAAGCTAGATGCACGTTCTGTACGTTTCATGAAAGCTGGATTCCACGTTCTGTACGTTCAGGAAGCTAGATGCCATGTTCTGTACGTTTCATGAAGCTATATGCCACGTTCTGTGCGTTTCAGGGAAGCTAGATGCCACTTCTGTGCGTTCAGGAAGCTAGATGCCATGTTCTGTGCGTTTAGGGAAGCTAGGTGCCACGATTCTGTGCGTTTCAAGGAAGCTAATCCCACGTTCTGTGCGTTTCAGGGAAGCTAGATGCCACGTTCTGTGCGTTTCAAGGACGCTAGATGCTACGTTATGTGCGTTTCAAGGAAGGTAGATGCCACGTTCTGTGCGTTTCAGGGAAGCTAGATGCCACGTTCTGTACGTTTCATGAAAGCTAGATTCCACGTTCTGTACGTTTCAGGGAAGCTAGATGCCATGTTCTGTACGTTTCATGAAAGCTAGATGCCACGTTCTGTGCGTTTCAGGGAAGCTAGATGCTACGTTCTGTGTGTTTCAGGCAAGCTAGATGCCACGTTCTGTGCGTTTCAGGCAAGCTAGGTGCCACGTTCTGTGCGTTTCAAGGAAGCTAGATGCCATGTTCCGTGCGTTTCAGGGAAACTAGATGTCATGTTCTGTACGTTTCAGGGAAGCTAGATGCCATGTTCTGTGCGTTTCAGGGAAGCTAGATGCCACGTTCTGTGCGTTTCAGGGAATCTATGCAGTACAACACCAAACAATACAGAACAATCCAGCAACGAGTGATACAATACAATGCAGTACAATGCATCGCGGTAAGCGTAATCAGAGTTTCAATGGATAAAGAACGATGAATTTTTTCCCCCACTCCATCGTCAGTTCAGGTTTACTCCTGGTAGTGAGTGCACCTCACATTTACCTGTGAAAGTCCCGCAATCCATCTCCCGTTTCAAGGCGTCACACAACAATGAATAGAATCAAAATGAAGAAACTCTTGGGAGAGCTTCTTTAGAAGGTCTTCAGAGAAGAACCCCCACCCCCACCCCAATATCCGCCCCCCACCCCCACCCCCCACCCCCCACCCCCTCACACTCCCCCGAGAAGTGTTTCGGTCCTAACTCTTTATCTCCGTAAGGGGCCGGACCGCATCCAGGTCATGACTCCCAGATGCCCTTCTACTTCTGTTTTTTTTTTTTTTGTTTGTTTTTTTAAACACAGAAAATGGGTGCGCTGCTGTGCGTTAATAGACTCCAGGAAGACTGTGTAGGACTGATGCCACTGACAGGACATGAGGAACGAGAAGCAGTCAGTGGATGTCCTCATCATGTATGAAGGAATCCAGGAGAACTGTGTGGAAGGTATTCCACTGACTGGGAAGGAAAGACAGGCGAAAGAAGACAGCGCACGAACAAAATAGAGGAAGAAAAAGAATGATAAAAGAAGAAGAGGAAGAAAAGGGTGCAGACAAAAATGAATAAGAGAAGGAGAAAAGGTGAAGAAGACGAAGAAGAAGAAGAAGAAGAAGAGGGAGAGAAGGAAGAAAAAGGAACAGGGGAAGGGTGAGAAGAAGACTAAAGAAGGAGAAGAAAAGGATGAGGAAGAAAACGAAGAAGAAGGAGATGGAGACAGAGATCATGATAATAATGAAGAAGAAGGACCTAGAAAAGAAAAAGACACAAAAAAAAAAAAACGATAACGACAAAACAAAAGAATAAGATGCAAAACAAAGAGAAAAAGATGGGGGGAAAATTGAAGAGAGAGAGAGACTGAGAGACAGAGAAGGAGGAGGAGGAGGAAGGAAGAAAGAGAAGAAGAAGGAGGAGGAGGAAGAGGAGAAGAAGAAGAAGAATGATGATGATGATGATGAAGAAAAATGAGAAGACTGTGAGCTTCAATTTCAGCTCCACATTCGTATTGTGAAAACACCATCATGATGAAGGTGTTTCAGCGACTATCGATTCTGGAGGCTGAAACCTGAAGAGGATCAACCAGATTTCAAGATTCTGCGAGTGGCAGACCTGGTTTCTGTAAATCCAGGGTTAGAACTGGCTTTCAGGACCAACTTGGAGTCTGGGTGTGTCGCGCTCTCCTGGCTAGGCTATTTTGTCCCGGGGATAAACTGGCTTGGTATATCTCTCTCGGCCAGTGCACCGGGGCTGGCAGTTGAGTTCTGCTCATTGATCGCGTTGCACTCAGCTCAACTTTGGTCGTCTGCAGGATTTGTTGTCTCTGTCTGTCAATCAGTCTGTCTGCAGCCCCCCCCCCCCCCCCCCCCCCTCCTCTCCACTCCCTCACCACCACCACCCTTCTCTCTCTCTCTCTCTCTCTCTCTCTCTTAGCATGTGTGTGAGTGCGTGCGCGCGTATGCTTGTGTGTGTGTGGGGTGGATGTGTGTGTGTGTGTGTGTGTGTGTGTGTGTGTGTGTGTGTGTGTGTGTGTGTGTGTGTGATCTCCGATTTGATCTTTTCTATCTGTCTGTCTCTGACTCTCTGTCTGTCTGTCTGTCTGTCTGTCTCTCGCTCTCCTCCCTCTCTCCCTCTCCCACCCTCTTCTCTTGCCTGCATGCCTCCCTCCCTCCTACCCCCTCTCTCTCTCTCTCTCTCTCTCTCTCTCTCTCTCTCTCTCTCTTCTCTCTCTCGTTATGAGCTTGTTCATTGTTTCCTTTTCGTGTATCATGTATATGTTCATTTTGATATTGTTTGTTACTGTTGTTGTTCGTGAGGGCATGGTGTAAAAAAGCTATAAGCTTATCCATTTTACCCTCAAGAAAAATATTCGTATTCGTATTCTCTCTCTCTCTCTCTCTCTCTCTCTCTCTCTCTCTCTCTCTCTCTCTCACACACACACACACACACACACACACACACACACACACACACACACACACACGCACACACACTCTCTCTCTCTCTCTCTCTCTCTCTCTCTCTCTCTCTCTCTCTCTCTCTCTCTCTCTCTCTGTACATATCGTGCGAGCTCGCGCATGCACACACACACACACACACACACACACACACACACACACACACACACACACACACACGCACACACCTCTCACTCATCTCTCTCTCTCTCTCTCTCTCTCTCTCTCTCTCTCTCTCTCTCTCTCTCTCTCTCTGTATATATCGTGCGAGCTCGCGCATACACACACACACACACACACACACACACACACACACACACACACACACACACACACACACACACACACACACGTGCTTGTGCGTGAGAAAGGGAAGGACCTGAAAAATATGATGTGACTGATATTGGGCAGAGGATGTAGGTAGAGTGAAGGCAGACTGTTTGGCTCGCTTTGTACAGCGGCCTGCAGGGCAGACGACAGACGGGGCAACCGGCTGACAAGTCACATCGTCTGCACAACCTCATATACTGGCCCATAGACTTTGATTTATGCTGGGTATAGACCTTTACATATTGGCTCACGAACCCTGACGT
>CM065728.1:15787964-15797964 GCA_033310375.1 Conus canariensis | reverse complement strand
CCTCCCCGCTTCTCGCCCTCCGTGTACAACGTCAGCTTCCCGGAGGAGGAGACGACGGACGGGTCGGTGCTGAAGGTGGGCTGGAGTGACCCCGACACCACGGGGCAGGTACAGCTGCAGCTGCAGGGCCCTGGCAGCCAGCTCTTTGAGGTCCTGGAGGACGGTGAGTTGCTGGGCTGCGCCCTGGGCTGGGACTGGTTTGGCTTGGTTTTGGTTTTTAGGGTAGGGGAGGCTGGTTTGGGTTTTAGGGTAGGGGAGGTTGGTTTGGGTTGGTTTTGGTTTTAGGTTGGGGAGGTTGGTTTGGGTTGGTTTTGGTTTTAGGGTAGGGGAGGCTGGTTTGGGTTGGTTTTGGTTTTAGGGTAGGGGAGGTTGGTTTGGGTTGGTTTGGGTTTTAGGGTAGGGGAGGTTGGTTTGGGTTGGTTTGGTTTCTTGGGGGTGTGGAAATTGGGGTTTTTTGTTTGTTTTGTTGTTGTTGTTGTTGTTTTTTTTTGGGGGGGGTTGGTTTGGATTTTTTTTGGGGGGGTGGGTGGGTGGGAGTTGGTTTGGGTTTGTTTTTCTTTGCTTTTTTTTTTTTTTTTTTTTGAGGGGGGGGGGGGGGGGGGACTGTAGGAGTTGGTTGGTTTGTTTTTTTTTTTTTTTTTTTTTTTTTTTTGGGGGGGGGGGTGAGGTGGGTGGGAGTTGATTTGGGGTTTGTTTGTTGTTGCTGTTGTTGTGTGGTTTTTTTTTGGGGGGTGAGAGTTGGTTTGGGTTTGTTTTGTTTTGTTTTGTTTTTTTTGGGTGGGAGTTATTTCAGGTTTGTTTTGTGTTTTATTTTCTGGGGGGTGTGGGAGTTGGCTTGAGTTTTTTGTTTTGTTTTTTTTTGGGGGGGAGTTGGTTTGGGTATGTTGGTTTTGTTGTTGTGTTGTTGTTTTTTTTTGGGGGAGTTGATTTGTGTTTTGGGTTGTTTTCTTTGGGGGGGGTGGGGTGGGGAGGGGGTAGAAGTTGATTGGGATTTTTTTTTTTTTTTTTTTTTTTTGGGGGGGGGGGGGGGGTTGGTTGGGGTTTGTTTTGGTTTTTAGGGTGTGGGGCGGGGTTGGTTTTGGTTTTCAGGGATTGGGGATTGGGTTTGTTTTGGTTTTCGAGGGGTGGGGGGGGGGGGGTATTTTGGTTTTTGGTGGCTAGGGGGTTTAGGTTTTGTTTCGGATTTCAGGGGGTGTGCGAGGACGGTTGGGCTTTGTTTTGGTTTTCGGGAGGTAGGGGGTTGGTTTAGGTTTGTTTTGGAATTTAGAGGGTGGAGGAGGTGGGTTAGGATTTGTTTGGGTTTTCGGAGAATAGGGGGGGTCGGTTTGGGTTTGTTTTGTTTTTGTGGGGGATAGAGTGGGTTGGTTTGTGTTTGTTGTGGTGTTTTCGTGCGTGTGTGTGGGGGGGGAGAGGGTGGTTGGTTTGTGGTTGTTTTGTTTCTCAGGGGGGAAGGGTTGTTTAGGTTTGATTTTTTTTTTTTTTGGGAGGGGGGATTGGTTTGGATTTCTTTTGGTTCAGGGGGGGGGGGGATTGTATTTGGGTTTCTTTTGGTTTTCAGGGGGAGGTAAAGGTTAATTGGGGTTTGTTTTGGTTTTCGGAGGGATTGGGGTGGGGGGGGGGAGATTGGTTTGGGTTTCTTTTGGTTTTCGGGGGGAGGTAAAGGTTTATTGGGGTTTGTTTTGGTTTTCGGTGGGGGGGGGGGGGATTGGTTTGGGTTTCTTTTGGTTTTCGGTGGTAGGTAAAGGTTAATTGGGGTTTTTTTGTTTTCTTGTTGTTGTTTTTTTGTTGTTGTTGTTGTTGTTGTTTTTTTTTGTTTTTTTTTGGGGGGGGGATTCGTTTGGATTTGTTTCGGTTTTTTTTTTTTTAGGGAAAGGGGCGTGGAGGATAGGTGAGGGGGAAGAGAGGATCAAGGGAGGGAGGAGAAGATGGAAGCAGAGAGGGGGAGGGTGGAGGAGGTGATGAGGAGTGCGCAGGGGGGTCAATTGAAATTGCGGAACATGGATGTCCGACTTTTCTACCTCCACGCGTCAGTGAGCTCTTTCAGTGTATGATTCAGACTGGCCACCTCCGAGCGTCCAGTGCGCCATGCAGTGTAGGAGTTGGTGCTCAGCTGCCAACCTCAGATGAACAGACTGCCATGCCCGCCATGTCCGCCCATGCCGTTGTGCTGTAGTTCTGGATTGCTTTCTATAATCAAGTGTCGTGCAAGAGCCCTCTCCTGGAGACCACCGCCATGTTCCTCCAGCCAGTTAAGATAGCGACAACACTCGGATATTATCACCTCACCAAGTGCGTCCAACGACTGTCACCCTCACTGGAACGATGCCTGACACGGTGACGTCACCTCGCCAAGGTGTATCCAACGACTGTCACCATCACTGGACACTGTGACGTCACCTCACCAGGTGTGTCCAACGACAGTCACCCTCATTGGAACGATGCCTGACACGGTGACGTCACCTCACCAGGTGTGTCCAACGACAGTCACCCTCACTGGAACGATGCCTGACACGGTGACGTCACCTCACCAGGTGTGTCCAACGAAAGTGATGGTGTGACGCTACACTGACGTCAACTGGCCACAACAGGGCTGGAGAAGGTCAGATCGGACCCGAGGTGCCCACGGGGTACCGGACTTTCTAAAAGGCCACAGGGCTGGGGAAGGTCAGATCAGACCTGAGGTGCCCACGGGGTACCGGGTGTTCTAAAGGGCCACAGGGCAGGGGTCTGTTCGCCTCATCAGTCCCTGGCATTTGTACTGGGGCTGATCCGTCAACATCAGGCTTGTTTATCCCGTATTGATCGTCTTCCACTGATGCGGGGGGGTAGAGAGAGAGAGAGAGAGAGAGAGAGAGAGAGAGAGAGAGAGAGAGAGAGAGAGAGAGAGAGAGAGAGAGAGAAGGGGGGGGATATGGGGGTGCATGTGTCTGTGTGTGTCTCTGATGACAACGATGACGATGACGACGATCACTTGCAGGCACCATCCTGGCCAGCTCCTTGCCCCTGGACCGGGAGCGACAGGAGCAGTACACCCTGCTGCTCACGGCGGACGACGGCCTGCACACCGCCTCCGCCACCGTCACCATCACCGTCAGCGACCACAACGACAACAGCCCCATCTTCACCCACAGCCCCTACTACTTCGAGGTAGGTGCAGGTGCCGGTGACGTCATAGCCATGGTCACGTGCCGTACCTTCCCCCCTTAGCCTTACACCTTTCCCCGCTCTAACCTACATAGTCAGCAAGTTACGGTTTCGTCAGTGACTTGTCACTGCGTGCGGACTTGTCCATATACGCTACACTACGTCTGCTAGGCTGTGGGACTAGAGTTCGCGGGATTTACAGCTGAATGGACGAATAAATTGATAACTAAGAGAATGAATTTAAGGCGGGGGTCTCATAGACACGACCAGGCAGATACATGTCTGAAGCTGATTCTGCCGGTCAGACCTTGGGTGCCTGTCTAACATTGTGTGCGCCACTATTTTGGTTTTGCGTGTGTGTTTACGTGTGTGTGCGAGCGCACATGTATATGTAAATGTATGTTTCGTGTGTGTTTACGTTGTGTGAGCGCGCATGTATGTACGTGTATGCGTGTGTTTGTGCGTGTGTGTGTTTGTGCGTGCGTGCGTGCGTGCGTGCGTGTGTGTATGTGTGTGTGTGTGGTGTGTGTGTGTGTGTGTGTGTGTGTGTGTGTGTAAAATGGCTGTTGAGAAGATGGTATAGTTATTGCTCATTAATAATAAGAAGAAGAATCATCATAAAAATGATGATGATGATGTTGATAATAATAAAATTATAACAATAATAACAGCAGCAGAAGCAGCAGCAGCAGCAGCAGCAGTAGTAGTAGTATAGTAGTAGTAGTAGTAGTAGTAGTAGTAGTAGTAGTAATTGTTGTAGAATGGTAATAATAATAATGATAATAGTAATAATAGTGATGGATATAAAACTAACTATGAATAAAAATTATAATCAGTGGAAGTGGTGTGGACGTGCTGCGAGATCAAAAAGACTTTCCAGGACACTTCTCTAAGCGCTTGTGCCGGGAACGAGAAGACAGGGCAGACAGAGAAAGATGGGGACAGACATCATTGCTGAGTGGACAGAGAAGAGGAGACAGGGCAGACAGAGAAAGATGGGGACAGACATCATTGCTGAGAGGACAGACTGGAAGAGACAGGGCAGTCAGAGAAAGATGGGGACAGACATCATTGCTGAGTGGACAGAGAAGAGGAGACAGGGCAGACAGAGAAAGATGGGGACAGACACCATTGCTGAGTGGACAGAGAAGAGGAGACAGGGCAGACAGAGAAAATGGGGACAGACACCATTGCTGAGTGGACAGAGAAGAGGAGACAGGGCAGACAGAGAAAGATGGGGACAGACACCATTGCTGAGTGGACAGAGAAGAGGAGACAGGGCAGACAGAGAAAGATGGGACAGACATCATTGCTAGGAGGACAGAGAAGAGGAGACAGGGCAGACAGAGAAAAATGGGGACAGACACCATTGCTGAGTGGACAGAGAAGAGGAGACAGGGCAGACAGAGAAAGATGGGGACAGACACCATTGCTGAGTGGACAGAGAGAGGAGACAGGGCAGACAGAGAAAGATGGGGACAGACACCATTGCTGAGTGGACAGAGAAGAGGAGACAGGGCAGACAGAGAAAGATGGGGACAGACACCATTGCTGAGTGGACAGAGAAGAGGAGACAGGGCAGACAGAGAAAGATGGGGACAGACATCATTGCTGAGAGGACAGAGAAGAGGAGACAGGGCAGACAGAGAAAAATGGGGACAGACACCATTGCTGAGTGGACAGAGAAGAGGAGACAGGGCAGACAGAGAAAGATGGGGACAGACACCATTGCTGAGTGGACAGAGAAGAGGAGACAGGGCAGACAGAGAAAGATGGGGACAGACACCATTGCTGAGTGGACAGAGAAGAGGAGACAGGGCAGACAGAGAAAGATGGGGACAGACACCATTGCTGAGTGGACAGAGAAGAGGAGACAGGGCAGACAGAGAAAGATGGGGACAGACATCATTGCTGAGTGGACAGAGAAGAAGAGACAGGGCAGACAGAGAAAGATGGGGACAGACATCATTGCTGAGAGGACGGATTGGAAGAGACAGGGCAGACAGAGAAAGATGGGGACAGACATCATTGCTGAGAGGACGGATTGGAAGAGACAGGGCAGACAGAGAAAGATGGGGACAGACATCATTGCTGAGTGGACAGACTGGAAGAGACAGGGCAGACAGAGAAAGATGGGGACAGACATCATTGCTGAGAGGACAGAGAAGAGGAGACAGGGCAGACAGAGAAAGATGGAGACAGACACCATTGCTGAGAGGACGGATTGGAAGAGACAGGGCAGACAGAGAAAGAGGTGGACAGACACTTTTACCGAGTGGACAGAGAAGAGCACAACCAAAGAGCAGGAATAACAACATCCCTGCTAACGTGACAACGAACAGTAAGAATAGCCACATCCGTTAACCGGACAACCAAACAGCAGGGACAACGACAACCCGCTAACCTGACAACTAACAGCAGGAATAACAACATCTCTCCTAACCTGACAACCAGACAGCAGGGACAATGACAACCCGCTAACCTGACAACAAACAGCAGGAATAACAGCATCCGTGAACCTGACAACCAACAGAAGGAATAACAACATCCCCGCTACAACCATACAACCAAACAGCAGGAATAACAACATCCCCGCTATAACCATACAACCAAACAGCAGGATAACAACATCCCCGCTATAACCATACAACCAAACTTCAGGAATAACAACATCCCCACTATAACCATACAACCAAACAGCAGGATAACAACATCCCCGCTATAACCATACAACCAAACAGCAGGGATAACAACATCCCCGCTATAACCGTACAACCAAACAGCAGGGATAACAACATCCCGCTATAACCATACAACCAAACAGCAGGGATAACAACATCCCCGCTATAACCATACAACCAAACAGCAGGGATAACAACATCCCCACTATAACCATACAACCAAACAGCAGGGATAACAACATCCCCACTATAACCATACAACCAAACAGCAGGGATAACAACATCCCCGCTATAACCATACAATCAAACAGCAGGGATAACAACATCCCCACTATAACCATACAACCAAACAGCAGGAATAACAACATCCCCGCTATAACCAACCATACAACCAAACAGCAGGGATAACAACATCCCGCTATAACCAACCATACAACCAAACAGCAGGGATAACAACATCCCGCTATAACCATACAACCAAACAGCAGGATAACAACATCCCCTATAACCATACAACCAAACAGCAGGATAACAACATCCCCCTATAACCATACAACCAAACAGCAGGGATAACAACATCCCCGCTATAACCATACAACCAAACAGCAGGATAACAACAACCCCGCTATAACCATACAACCAAACAGCAGAGATAACAACAACCCCACTATAACCATACAACCAAACAGCAGGAATAACAACATCCCCGCTATAACCAACATACAACCAAACAGCAGGAATAACAACATCCCGCTATAACCAACCATACAACCAAACAGCAGGGATAACAACATCCCGCTATAAACCATACAACCAAACAGCAGGGATAACAACATCCCCGCTATAACCATACAACCAAACAGCAGGGATACAACATCCCCGCTATAACCATACAACCAAACAGCAGGGATGACAACATCCCCGCTATAACCATACAACCAAACAGCAGGGATGACAACATCCCCGCTATAACCATACAACCAAACAGCAGGGATAACAACATCCCCGCTATAACCATACAACCAAACAGCAGGAATAACAACATCCCCGCTATAACCATACAACCAAACAGCAGGAATAACAACATCCCCGCTATAACCATACAACCAAACAGCAGGAATAACAACATCCCCGCTATAACCATACAACCAAACAGCAGGGATAACAACATCCCCGCTATAACCATACAACCAAACAGCAGGATAACAACATCCCCGCTATAACCATACAACCAAACAGCAGGGATAACAACATCCCCGCTATAACCATACAACCAAACAGCAGGGATAACAACATCCCCGCTATAACCATACAACCAAACAGCAGGGATAACAACATCCCCGCTATAACCATACAACCAAACAGCAGGGATAACAACATCCCCGCTATAACCATACAACCAAACAGCAGGGATAACAACATCCCCGCTATAACCATACAACCAAACAGCAGGATAACAACATCCCGCTATAACCATACAACAAACAGCAGGATAACAACATCCCCGCTATAACCATACAACCAAACAGCAGGGATAACAACATCCCCGCTATAACCATACAACCAAACAGCAGGGATAACAACATCCCCGCTATAACCATACAACCAAACAGCAGGGATAACAACATCCCCGCTATAACCATACAACCAAACAGCAGGGATAACAACATCCCGCTATAACCATACAACCAAACAGCAGGGATGACAACATCCCCGCTATAACCATACAACCAAACAGCAGGGATAACAACATCCCCGCTATAACCATACAACCAAACAGCAGGGATGACAACATCCCCGCTATAACCATACAGCCAAACAGCAGGAATAACGACAGCGTTACAGCCAGCAGCCGTTAGCTAACACCCTTGCTGCCGACCGTGCACGGACCATCTATAGACCATCTACGGTCCATCTATTGAACCATGTATTACCAGGCAGCCCAAGCCGTGCTGGCCATTTAGCTAATATAGGTCTACGGGCTGTCTTGAGGGAGCCGGCCACTGTGGGCCATGCCGGCAAATGATGCCGCTCTTTGCCGCCAGGGAGGAAGGGGTAATAAGGCATCTTGAGTTATGGCAACCGCCCGCCTAACAAGATCGTTACTTTTCCCCCACGTCAAATGAATGCTCTTCACCGCCCATTGCGGTCCCCGCTACCCTCCTTTGTCTTCCATTTTTAGTGACAGGCAGATAGTTTAATGTAATCTTATTTGTTTGAGGGTTGGAGGGGGGAGGGGGTGGAGTTACGGGGAAGGAGGGTGGTGGATTTATGAGTCTGTTAACCTGGTGTCTGAATACAGTATTCTTGCCTTCTGTGGTGTAAAAGTCGTCTTGGGGAATGTTGCAACTGCTGTGCTCTTTTGGCTTTGATCGTACGTAACAGCTCCTTTCATGCATTCGTTAAAACAGAAACGAATGAAATGAACGAAGTGATACGATTAGTGTAACAAGCCAGCTCGCCCAGCCGCCGACAGACGGCATACGTGACCGTCTGACTGGATCGATATTTGAATAGATGAATAACATTTAGAAGGGGAAAAAATGAATGAATTTGAAACAGTGCTCGCTGAAGCATTCTAATGTTACTGTCCCATTTCACTTTTTTTTAAAAGTTAATTAGTCAGCAAATTATTAAACTGATTAGTTGGCAAATATGTTGTTGAAAAATTAGTTGGGTGGACGGTTGATTTAGTTAGCTGTATGGGTTACTTATCTTGCCCGTTTGAAACGCGGTTAAGTTGTCTTTCAACACTAAACAACTTACTTTGCCACCTTCAAACTAATTACGTTGTCTATCAACATTAGACAACTTACCGTGCCACCTTCAAGGCTTATTAGGTTGTCTTTTAACTCAAACAACATACCTCGCCACCTTCAACGCTTATGAGGTTGTCTTTTATCACAAACAACTTACCTCGCCACCTTCAAAGCTAATTAGGATGTCTGTCAACGTAAGACAACTTACCTCGCCACCTTCAAAGCTAATTAGGTTGTCTGTCAACATAAGACGACTTACCTCGCCACCTTCAAAGCTAAGTAGGTTGTCTGTCAACATAAGGCAACTTACCTCACCATGTTCAAAGCTAATTAGGTTGTCTTTCAACTCAAAACAACCTACCTCACTATCTTGAAAACTAATTAGGTTGTCTTTCAACACAAAACAACGTACCTCGGAACCTTGAAAGCTAATTAGGTTGTCTGTCAACACAAGACAGCTTACTTCGCCACCTTCAAAGCTGATTAGGTTGTCTGTCAACACAAGACAACTTACGTCACCACCTTCAAAGCTAGTTAGGTTGTCTGTCAGCATAAGGCAACTTACCTCGCCACCTTAAAAGCTAATTAGGTCGCCTGTCAACACAAGACAGCTTACGTCACCACCTTCAAAGCTAATTAGGTTGTCTGTCAACACAGTGCAACTTACCTCGCCACCTTCAAAGGTAGTTAGGTTGTCTGTCAACACAGGGCAACTTACGTCACCACCTCCAAAGCTAATTGGGTTGTCTGTCAACACAGGGCAGCTTACGTCACCACCTTCAAAGCTAATTAGGTTGTCTGTCAACACTATGCAACTTACGTCACCACCTTCAAAGCTGGTTGTCTGTCAACACAAGGCGACTTACCTTGAAAGCTGTCTAGGTTGTCTTTCAAACACGGACAGTCGCTCTGAGTTTGTTTGTTTTTTCATTACAAGACAGTAGTCTCTCATCCCAACAAATTTGCCCTTTTTCCCTCCATTACAAAACCGTGGCTCTGTTTTCTTTCGTCACAAGACAATCCTGTTTTCGTTTATAACAAGACAATCGTTTCGTTGTCTGTCACAAGACAATTGCTCTGTTTTCATTTATAACAAAACAGTCGCTCTGTTTTCCTTCATTACAAAATAGTGGCTGTGCTTTCTTTCATCACAGGACAGCCCTGTTTTCATTTTATAACAGGATAATCGTGTTGTCTTCTTTCGTCACCAGACAATTGCTCTGTTTTCTTTCTTTACAGAACAATCCTGTATTCGTTCAGTGAAGCCATCGCTGAACTGAGACAGTTTGGGTAAAATGTGTGGACTAAGATAAACTTTTTTTTTTTTTAATAAAATAGAATTTATTGTAAATTCGCCAGGCAACAGGGACAAAAAATTACAAGACAAAACACGACGCGTTTCGACCTCTGAGGTCT
>CM065728.1:15782964-15785464 GCA_033310375.1 Conus canariensis | reverse complement strand
TGGGGGGAAGACGGGATGGTGGCGGGGTGGGGAGAGAGCGTGTGGGGCAGGGGGGGGGGGGGGGGCAGGGATGTGTGAGGTAAGTGTGGATCACACATTTTCAAAATGCCAGCGCCCTTGTTTGTAATCAACGGTGCTGCCGCTGTCGTTTCCTTCATGATACGCGCTATCGTGTTCAACCACGTCTTTTTTGTTTGTTTGTTTCTTTCCTTGCTTGTTTGTTCTTTTACTTGTTTGTTTGCTTCTTTTTGTTTTCCTTCTCATTTTCATCATGTTTCTCGTCTTTGTTCTTGACCCTTATATTGTCTACCGTCTTCATATATATATTATATATATATATATATATATATATATATATATATACTCCTCCACATTCTCATCCTAACCCATCTTTTTTTTCTTTTTTTTTCTAATTAAGTTTACTTCCTTTCCATTTTGATGTCGTCTTGTTTTTCCTGCTTTTCATGTATCAGCTTACATGATTACATCTTGTATTACAAAGAACAAAATTTGTTACAAACTCGTTTCCCCTTTCTCCCTCAAACAACATTGTATTCCTTGAGCGTGAGAGAGAGAGACAGAGAGAGACAGACAGACAGACAGAGACAGACAGAGATAGACAGACAGACAGACAGACAGACAGAGAGAGGGCAGGCGGGGATGGGGAAATAGAAGGCGAGCGAGAAAGAAAAAGGGATGGCGATGCAGACAGAGAGCGGGTGTGACAGGAGCTGAGCGCCAGAAGATAGCCGGTCTTGCCGGCAGCTAACTGGATTGTCACGAGCACTACTGTACAGGGCCGGGCAGACGCACATTTACCGCCTGCTGTTTTCATCGTCGCTGTCAGCTGCTATCATTTCGCTGTGGGGAGGGTGCTCTCCAACATAGGGAGCGGCGGGTTTCTAATCAAGTCTTGTTTCGCACTTCGTTGTTGTCGGTGGTCCCATGGCCCTAGGCTCTCTCCTCACGGGTATTGCCCCCCCCCCCTCGTCGTCCGTTCTGACCATCCCATCCCTTCCAACTCGCCCACTATACCCACCTCGTCTTCGCTCAGCCCCTGGAGTGGCTGGCAGTTCGCAGGGAGCGATCACCATCAGGTCGTCGGAAGGCAGCAGCCCACCAGAGGAGACACTGCACTGCTGCTGAGTCATTTCGCTGCTCTTCGGTGGTATCTGTTCTAATTGAACAACGTATATACGACAGCACCAGCAATGCCCTCAACACTACTTGCTTTGTCATGGAGCCACAATGACGAATCCCTCCCACCCACCCACCCCACCCCCAAGCCGTCATTTAATTAGTTTTACTTTATTTCACATTCTGACTGCAGACAATGTTATCCATTTGATGCATTACAAGATCTAACGAATCAGAGGTGGGAAACAACAGCAAAAGAAAGAAGAAAAAACTACACACACACACACACACACACACACACACACACACACACACACACACACACACACACACACACACACGCACGCACGCACGCACACACATGCGCGCGCGCGCGCGCGCGCCAAAGACACACACACACAACTGTATTAAAAAAGAGAGGAACAGACTAACCAGTACAACTGTAAACAGAGTGAACGATCAACCTGGTAAAACCAATGTTCAAAGATACGTGAATTTCACCACAGCAATTTTTTTTTTTTTAAGTTTGTCATGCTTAAATTTCGTCTTTGGTGTCAGTCTTGATTCTGATGCTAGTTGTTTGAGTATATTTCTTTACCCTGTGTATAGATCCTGTGTAGGTAATATGGTTTGACCTTACTTGATATTTCGCTTTTAATCGTTGATATGTCAGCAAATGGCCGTCTGGTCTATCAGATTCCTAATCCAATATCTTTTTTTTTTCAAAGAAGATGTTGAAAAAAATATTGAGTATCGAGTCCTAATATTGTTCCAGTGGAAAAGTGAGTTCTGCTCCTACATTATCCACTCCTGAGGCATACATTTCAGTTCCTGATATTTTTGTTGTGTCAGAAACGTTCCTCATGTATTCATTAAAAGCGTGCTGTGAAAGAGGTAAAGAACATCCTCGGCGTTTGAACAATGGTATTTGGGCAGTAATTTGTTGATACAACACGTGATTAAAGTTTTCTCATCCACATTTGTTTGAGCTCGGGGAGGGGGGGGGGGGGGGATATTCATTTTCTTGCATCTGCTACCCCAAATTTCCCCATCTTCGATATTTCTTGCGACAGTTACTATTGATAGTATGTCTCTTTTTCAGATAAAAAAAACTGTTTTTGGGGTTGTTTTTTTTTGTAGCTGTAACATAGTCTGGTGGATGTGGTAGCAGCACACACAGTTGCTCTATCTTCGAAAAACCAGAGATTTTGAACATTTCTCTCTTCCTAGGGTTGTATTTTGTCTCTTTAGCATATCGCATCTTTATGTCAGGAAAATGTACTCTTAGATTTAGGGCAGTACAGTCTTTGTACTCACGTGAGAACCAAATACTACTAGTGGCACATGAGAAGGAGTCCAGTCT
>CM065728.1:15767964-15777964 GCA_033310375.1 Conus canariensis | reverse complement strand
CCCCCCCCCCCTCCCCCCCTGCTCCCCCTCAGTGAAGGTCACATCTTGACAGTTCATGAGACGTCCTAACAACATGGAAGTCACTTACTAACTCACCGCTAGGCTTTCTCTAACACTCTAACCATCTTGCTGCCGAATTCGAGAAGATAAGTAGTGTGATTGCTCGTTCTTCGTTTTCATTGTCCTGAATGTTGTTTGATTTCATCTTTGGTGAAGAAGACCTAAGAGGTCGAAACGCGTCGTGTTTTGTCTTATAATTTGTTTGTCTTGTGTTAGTCGGCGGAGTCACTTGAAATTACTTTTCAAACTTATTTTTCTGTAACAGAGCATCATCTTCTACGTTTCAGTTCATGCAGACTACTTCCCTCCCCATCCATCCCCCACCCCCACCCTTCTCGGCGCCACCCTCCCCCTTTTTTGCTGTCCCTCTCTTCCCCCTACCCCTCTGTCCCTCCATCTCCGTCATCTCCTCATCCTACTCTGTGACCTGTTTCTCCCTGACAGAACCGAACAATCTTAAAGCGATCTCGTCATTTTTTTTAAAGGAACTGCAATGATGACATGCGCGAACCCCCTTTGCACCTCCCCCCTCCCCCCCCCCCCCGCCCTGTCTCTCTCTCCCTCTCTCTCTCCTCTCTCTCTCTCTCTCTCTCTCTCTCTCTCTCTCTGTGTTATCGGAGGTCTGATCCCAGGCAGTGTAAAGCCGTTGACTCCAGTGCTGGCGCCAGCTCCCAGAAGATGTCCCAAAAATAGTAACAGGCCGCATCCGTTCAGTCCTCAGTGTGTAACCACGTGACCCTGCCCCTGCATGCAGCGGCGCCAACAGAGCCCACACCCACTCCAATTTTTTTTTAAGTCAAAAAAGATTGAAAAAAAAAATCTAGAAAAGCCTACACCACTTCAGTTCTGGCTGCTTGTGTGTGTGTTGATCATGAATTTTCAAATGTTGAGCGCTCTGGTTTCATCCGCCTGAGTGCAATGATAACTAGCAAAGACACTGAACATGTAGAGCACTCAACATGTATCTGATTTAATGTGGATGTAACTTTCATCAGAGACATCAAACATGTAGAACACTTTTTTTTTTCTTTTTTTTTTTCTTTTTTGTGGCATCAGTTGTCGGATCAATGGAGCACCTATGGCGGTGACTTTTTTTTCTTTTTTTTTTTTCCTTTTTTTTCCTCCTAAGGCCGAAATCCACCTCTTCATTTTTTGGTGCTTCACACTGTCCTCTTCATCTGCCAAGAAAGCGAAAACACAAAACAAAAACAATTTCCACTACTAGCTTTTTTTTCTTTTCTTTCTTTTTTCTCTTTTTTTTCTTTCTTTTTTTCTTTTTTCCCCCAACCAGTGTCTTACACACCTTGCATAGTCTGTATGTTCTCTTACAAATGGACATATTCTTGCTGATTTTAGTGTTTTGGCGTGTGATACAAAGTGTCTGGGTTTGTGAATGTTCTAATGTGTGATGTACTGGTACACTCACTCTGATAATGTGCTGCTTATACAAAGAAAACAACAGACAGACAGAGAAAAAGATGGAAAGAAGGGAAGGAAGGAAGAAAGGAGAGGAAGAAGGAAAGAAGACAAAAACGAACAAGAATTCGTAGCTGTGTAAAAACAAACGAAATAACAAAATGAATATACAGTTGCTATGCAAATGTGAAACACAATAAGCTTCAGGCCTAGATGTGACCAGGTTGAATACATTTACAAAGATAAAGATATAGAACACTCAACACGTGTCTGATTTTATGTAGGGGTAGCTTTCACCGGAGAGAGCAAACATTAACTGCAATACTTTTCGTCAGAGAAAGTTATAACTTCTATCAGAGACACCAGATATGTAGAACACTCAACATGTATCTGATTTTTCATGAGTAGAACTTTCACCGGAGACATCAAACATGTACAACACTCAACATATGTCTGATTTTTTGTAGGTAGAACTTTCATTAGAGACGCCAAATATGTAGAACACTCAACATATGTCTGATTTTTTGTAAGTAGAACTTTCACCAGAGACAACAAAATTTAGAACACTCAACATGTCTGATTTTTTGTGGGTAGAACTTTCACCAGAGACACCGAACATGCAGAACACTCAACGCATGGTCTGATTTTTTTGGTAGGTAGAATTTTCACCAGAGACAGCAAAATGTAGAACACTCAACATGTCTAATTTTTTTTTTTTTTTTTTTTTTTTTTTTGGGGGGGGGGGGGGGGTAAAACTTTCAGCAGAGACAGCAAAATGGAGAACACTCAACATGTCTGATTTTTTGTGGGTAGAACTTTCACCAGAGACAGCAAAATGTAGAACACTCAACGTGTCTGATTTTTTTTTGTGGGTAGAACTTTAACCAGAGACAGCAAACATAGAGGACACTCAACGTGTGTCTAATTTCATGTGGGTAGAACTGTCACCAGAGACAGCAAACATTAACAGCAATCCAGTCATGTTTGCCTTTGAATGATGATAACTTTCAGAGACATCAGCATGTAGAACGCTCAGATTTTTACCTGTCTTTGAATAACAACAATTTACGGAGACACCAAACAATTATACTACTGTCAAGTTAGGTCTGCTTTTTGTTTGATGATAACTGGCGGAGACACCAACCATTCCCCAACACTCAAAGTTCTGTCAGCTTCTGCATCTGTGTCCCCCCCCCCCCTTCCCCTTCCCCTTTCACCTTCACTCTCCCACCCCTACAGACATCACTCTTTCCCTCACTTCTCCTTTCCCTTTTTTTTCACTCTGATGAGGAAAACAACGAGAAAGAAGGTGACTTCAGATCCAGGAAAGATAAGCACAGTGAAGCCATGCCTGTCCGTGTATACCGAGATCCTACGGCACGTGCGACCAGTCCTCCCCGTGTGTTGGGCTCCTCCTGTCTTCTCCGGCTGCTTTGGAAAGAGGGCGAAGTGGAGAGAGAGGGGAGAGAGAGAGAGAGAGAGGAGAGAGAGAGGGTGGAGGGAGGGAAGGAGAGACAGAGAGACACAATTGAACACAATTTTAATGTTTCAGGCCTCCGGCCTATAACAATGTGAAGTGCGGTGCACACATAAAGAGAAAAAAGAGAAATGACAACAAAAGTATATTTTTCGATGTACTAATAATGCTAGTTTATGAGGGTAACTAACAGAGACAGAGAGATAGACAGAGACACACAGAGAGACAGGGAGAGAGAACAGAGAGAGATCCCAGTCCTTGTGCTGCGTGTCTTTCCATTGCAGGATAAAGGTGAAGGGATGGGGAAGGGAAGAGGTGGGGCTAGCAGTGATTTAAGTGGTAACGATGATGATGAATACGACTGTGTGTGAATGATGGTGGTGGCGACGGCCGCCGTGACGCTGACACAGGATGGTAATGATGATGGACGATGACAACAATGGGATGAGCGCATTGGCTGAGCCTGCTCAAGGCTGACTGAGAGATAGGTGCTCACCCGTGGACAACGGCCAATGCGACATCAGGAAGAGCGCGCTTAGCGAGAGGTGGGTGGGTATGACAGGGGGTGGGGGGGGACTGAACGCACGTTGTGAGGGGGGGGGGGAGGCATTGGCGCCGTGGTCCATGTCAGGAGATTTTAGAACAGAGTTCGGATAGGAGGAAAGAAAATAGGGCGGGCGGACAGGGGGTGTCAGTGGTTGGGGGGGGGGGGGAGAGAGAGAAGAAAAGGATTTAAGAAAGGACAGCCAGATGAATAGTGTGAGGTAGACAGAGAAACAGAAAGCCAAAGACAGAGGATGTGGGGGGGGGGGGAGAGGAAAAGGAAGATAAAAAAGGACAGCCAGAGAAATAGCGTGAGGCAGATTGAGAAATACAAAGAGATAGATAACTAGTGAGAAAAAGACAGACGTGTGGACTTAGGCAAACAAACAGATGAAGAGAAACGGAGAGAGTTGAACAGAGGTAGAGGCACAGATCAACAGAGAGGGAGATGAAATAGAGAGTGGTAGACAGACATAGTGAGAGAAATAAAGGGACAGACAAAGCGATAGAGATCCACAGACGGAACGACAGAAAGACACAGACAGGCAGACAGATAAAGAGAGATCGAACGTCCAAGACGTTTCTGGAGGGCTTTTTAACTGTTGGTGAAAACGTGTGGTTTGGCATAGGACCACTTCTTATTCTTCTTGTGGAATGAGGGTTTTTTTTTTTTCACTTTAGTCTTTTTCTTCTTACTGTTTATTTCGTTAGACGCCAAGACGCGCATTTGTGGAAGTAAGCTCCCTTTTCCAGTCAGCGCCTTTCATAGGTATTTTTAGTTACAAACAGAAAACTGAATTTATAGCCCAAATGAATGTAACTTTACAAGTTTTGGTCACAAATGTTTTCTATGTAATCATATTATTAGAGTATTTCGCGGTTCTTAAATCTTGTACAGTATTTGCTACATGACCAAAATTAATTCAATGATACTGAAGATAGCATCGAAGGAACCATGATTTTCATTTTGGAAGGTCAAAAAAAGCCTTCATTGGTGTGGGCTTTACTGCGTAGTAATCATGATTTACATCGTCGCCATTGCGTGAATTACAGCTGGTTTTGGTTCTGGTGTTTGGATACATAAAATAGTAATGTGCTTTTAATGTAATGTATTCCTCCAGTGCACTGTAACATTGCATTTGTTTGTATGTGAGTGAATAATGTGTGTGTGTGTGTGTGTGTGTGTGTGTGTGTGTGTGTGTGTGTGTGTGTGTGTGTGTGTGTGTGCGTGCGCGTGCGTGTGCCTGCGTGTGCGTATGTGTGTGTGTGTGCGCGCGCGCCTGTGTGTGTCAGATACATAACGTGTTAATAATTCTATGGCAATATCAACGTGTCTGTAACATCAACGTCAGTATAAAATAAAAAGGAAAGAAAGCCCCTTTTTGAGAGATGCGCACAGGCAAACAAGCGAAGAAATAAGAAATCCGAAGAGAAAAAAAAAAGAAGAAACGTGGTGGATGGCAAAGGAGATTGAAAGAGGATGGACAGGAAAGAGGAAACAGGGGAAAATAGACCCAGCAAGGAGGAAAACATCGTGTGACATGCTCACTGAAAACAGCGTGGGCAGTAAAGAGCGCATTCAGTGGTGGCCTGCACGGAGAAGAACTACACGGGAACTCCAAAACACACATGCTGTCACACAGGGTCCCCGGCCTGCAAATATATGAGGTTGCAGTGCACACACCTTATGCAGACAGGAGGGGATAATGTACACGTATTTCCCATTCAGACACAGGTCCATTTCCAAGGTGAGAAATGAGGGATTTTGCCTGTTAATTAAGGGATCTTCCATCGCGATTTCTTCTCTCCTGTTCTGGACCGTAGTGTTACTACGTTGGACCGTTCTTGTTTCCATTAAAGTCTGCTCACAGTTGCAGAACAGGGGGAGGGGGGGGGGAGCTCCTACCCTCGTTCCCCCACCCCTAGCCCTCCCAACTTCCACAGCGCCTGCGCCTTTGCGCTGCTCTCCCAACTTCACAGAGATGGGCACCAGTGGCACAAGTGCATGTACAGGAGGGAGAAGGGTCTTCCTATCAAGACACAAGCTGTGCACTGATAATGCTGTCTACATCAAGGTCTCTCTCTCTCTCTCTCTCTCTCCTCTCTCTCTCTCTCTCTCTCTCTCTCTCTCTCTCTCTCTCTCTCTCTCCCCCCCCCCATCAGATCCCCCAATCCCCCCTCCATATAAGGTCAGTTCATGTTATCTATAACTGGGCCAACCAACTACACACACCCTATCAGTGTTGTCAGTGAAAACAGGTAGCAACATGAAAAATGGTTAAAGACGAATCCACATGCAACTCTCAGTAAAAGAAAAAAAAAGTTGAAAAAACTATTCAAAACAGTCATTCGCGATAACGTATGAGTATATATCAATGTGGTTTATGTGCACCATATTCCTTGTTATTGCTTTTGTGCAAATCAAGTTCCTGTCTGGTTTTTAGCTTGTCATGTCTCATCGCATAATTTTATTATGTGTTGGTTCTGTAAAGCGCTTATTGCCCTAATTTTTTTTTTAGAGAATAGGCGCTGTATAAATCAGCATTACTATTATCATTATATGACGTGAAATAAATTCGGCTCTTTCACAGATTTTAAGAACGAGATGTGGAGAAACGTTTTGATCATGGGGTTGTATAAGGAATTGTTGTACAGTGATGCGTCTCACGGAGTGCGGTGCTCGCCTTCTGTGCAATACAAAGGTGTTGCTGCAGAATTGCTGGTGACACGGTGTGCTCCGTGGTCCTTCTTCACTTTTCAAAGCTGTTGGTGTTCAAGGTGTTGCTGCAGAATGGCTGGTGACACGGTGTGCTCCGTGGTCCATCTTCACCTTTCAGAGCTGTTGGTGTTCAAGGTGTTGCTGCAGAATGGCTGGTGACACGGTGTGCTCCGTGGTCCTTCTTCACTTTTCAAAGCTGTTGGTGTTCAAGGTGTTGCTGCAGAATGGCTGGTGACACGGTGTGCTCCGTGGTCCTTCTTCACTTTTCAAAGCTGTTGGTGTTCAAGGTGTTGCTGCAGAATGGCTGGTGACACGGTGTGCTCCGTGGTCCTTCTTCACTTTTCAAAGCTGTTGGTGTTCAAGGTGTTGCTGCAGAATGGCTGGTGACACGGTGTGCTCCGTGGTCCATCTTCACCTTTCAAAGCTGTTGGTGTTCAAGGTGTTGCTGCAGAATGGCTGGTGACACGGTGTGCTCCGTGGTCCATCTTCACCTTCCAGAGCTGTTGGTGTTCAAGGTGTTGCTGCAGAATGGCTGGTGACACGGTGTGCTCCGTGGTCCATCTTCACCTTCCAGAGCTGTTGGTGTTCAAGGTGTTGCTGCAGAATGGCATGTGCTCCGTGGTCCATCTTCACCTTTCGAAGCTGGGAGTCGGTGTTCAATGTGTGACCTGTGACTAACTAACAGCACAACATAACCTTTCCCACAATACACGCCAGCAAAGGAGTCAGGAAAACTTGTTACCGGTTTGGACCAGTCTTCTTGCAACAGACGATGATTTGTTTTATGCTCACACACGCTCCCTCTGTGATTTTCAGACATGTATAAAGGAGCGGAGGCTGTTGATATTTTCCCAGCTTTTTTTCCCCTACACGTTCCATGTATGATTTTCAGATATTATGTGGAAGGAATGGACGCTGTAGGCATCTTTGCAGCTGTAGCAGGAATCCAAGCGAGAACAATGCTGTTTTCAGAGACGAGAAAGAGTTCGGAGAATTTCAGAATGCTGTGAGTGACTGATATTACAGCCGTCAGTCACTTCCAGAGCGGAAAGCCTCCCTCCACCCTCACCCCCACCCCCACCCCCACACCATACCCACCCATCGCCTGCCTCCCACCTGATCCCCCAATTTTATACCCGAGAGAAAGTGGTAGAGCGAAGGGGAGAGAGAAAGAGTTGTGTGTGTGTGTGTGTGCTGTCTGTCTGTCTGTCTGTCTGTCTGTCTGTCTGTCTGTCTAAGAGAGAGAGAGAGAGAGAGAGAGAGAGAGAAGGGGATCCAGGGGAAAATAGAATTACAATGTAGAAGAGACGAGAAGGAAACGAGGGGCAGGAAGGAAAAAACAGTAAACGAAAGCAAGGAAGAAAAATCAAGAAGAAGAAGAAGAAAGAAAGAACGTGAAAGCGGAAACAAAGCACGAACAAAGAAAAACAAAACGACCGTTAAGAAAAGCAAAACAGAATGGGAGAAGTGTTACAAAGTGAGCGAGGGGGGGGGGGGGGGAAGGAAAGCAAATAAAGCGAATGTCAGTTGTGGTAAGAAAGATTGGTGGGGAACAGAGAGAAGTCAGGAGGGGGACATCGAACTCTGTGTGTGTGTGTGTGTTGTGTGTGTGTGTGTGTGTGTGTGTGTGTGTGTGTGTGTGTGTGAGAGAGAGAGAGAGAGAGAGAGACTGACTGACTGACTGACTGACTGACAGACAGACAGAAAAAGAGACAGACAGACAGACAGACAGAGAGACTAACTGACAGACAGACAGAAAAAGGGACAGACAGACAGATTGACAGACAGACAGAGACAGAGAAAGAGAAAGACAGACAAACAGAGAAAGAGAGAGAGAGAGAGAGAGAGAGAGAGAGAGAGAGAGAGAGAGAGAGAGAGAGAGAGAGAGACAGAAACTGAACTAATGAAAGAAAGAAGAAAGTAACCCAGCAAAAAACAAACAAACAAACAAACAAAACAAAGGGAGCCCCCACCTCCACCCGATCCCCTCCCCACCCCCTACAAAAAAAAAACACTATCCTCCCCCTCTCGTTCCTTTCCACCTCTCCCCCACCACCCCACCCTCCTCTTTTACACCCCACCCCCACCCCCCCCCCTTCCCTTCACCTACCGCCTCCTACAGAACTAACAGCCAGTGCAGCTTCCAGGACGACCAGGCATCAGGTCTGGAAGAAGTGAGAAGAGCTCTCACCGCGCACCCCTCCTCCCCGCCCCCCTCCCTCCCCCCGCCCCCAATCCCACCCACCCCCACCCCCAACCCCACCCCCACCTCCTGGCGGCAATTTGTTTCCAGTCCCTCGGACTCCGCTGAGACTCCCCAAAGGCCTCCTTCGCCCCCCCCCCCCCCCACCCACCCTCCGCCCCCTCTCTGCCATGTAAGAAGAATATGAAGAAGATGAGGAGGAGAGGGTGAGAAAAAGAAAGAAAAGATGGCAAAATAAAAAGTGAACAAGGTAAAAAAAATCTTTAAAAAAAAAAAAAAAGAAAGAAAGAAAGAAAAAGAATTCGAAGAGAGAAAAAAAAAAAAAATTTTAACCAAAAAGAAAGAAAAGGTAGAAGAACACGAGAAGGGAGAAGACAGAAGAATTTAATGGCGAGTAGGAAAGAAGCACAAAAAAAAAGAAGATGGGGGGAGGGTGGGGGGGGGGGGGGCTGAAGAACGAAGAGAAGGAGAAAGGAGAACAGAATGGATTACCAGCCCAGTATGTCGTTCCGGCCTTTAAAAACGCTTGTTCTAGCTTTTATGTTTTTTTTTATACAAAGGTGCAGTAAGTTCGAAAGCACATGCTGAAACACTTTTAGAAACACACGCACCCCTTTCCTCCCCCATCCCTCTTCTAATTGTGTACACATGTATACATACACGTTCACACAAACGCACGCTCGCACGCGCGTGCACACACACACACACACACACACACACACACACACACACACACACACACACACAACACACAACACACACACACACACACACACACACACACACACACACACACGAACACACACACACACACACACACACACACACACACACACACGCACGCACGCACGCACGCACGCACGCACGCACCACACACACACACACACACACAAACAAACACACACATACACACACACACACACACACACACACACACACACACACACACACACACACACACACACACAGAGCATATACGCGGAAAGGGTGTGTCCATTCAAAAATCAACACATGTGACGGCAAGTTTTATGCAAGTTTTTAAACCCTGACCAAAGAGAATCATCAAATGTGGGTCATTGTACGTTGGAGCCTCTGATTAAACGCTTTACCTGTTCGGACGGGTCAACGGTATGCACACCGATTTCTTCTACTTTGGGAATTTTTTTTTGTTTTTGTTTTTTTTGGAGATGAAAAGGAAAAACAAGCAATAAGCAGCGGAAGGTGAAAATATGAGCAGAAAGAAAGGCAGGGACTTAAGGTCGGCTACAATTGTTACTGTAGACACCAGTTGACGGCACTGTGACAACTGCTGCTGCTGCTGCTGCTGCTGCTGCTTTATCTAGCGTTAGTACTGGAACAAACTTTTACTGTTAACGTGACTATCATTACCGCTGCTATTCATATCATCACTGCTGTTGCTACCGCTGCTGCTGCTGCTGCTGCTGCTGCTGCTACTACTACTACTACTACTACTACTACTACTACTACTACTACTACTACTACTACTGCCTCTGCTGCTGCTACTGCTGCTGCTACTACTACTACTACTACTACTACTACTGCTGCTGCTGCTGCTGCTGCT
>CM065728.1:15737882-15762864 GCA_033310375.1 Conus canariensis | reverse complement strand
TTTCTCTCTCTCTCTCCTCTCTCTCTCTCTCTCTCTCTCTCTCTCTCTCACTTTTGTCCTGTTTCTTTCCATGTTTGCGTATGCATTCGTGTCTGCGGGTGCCCTTGTATGTTTGTGTTAAGAGAGCGCGCGTGCGTGCGTGAGTGCGTGCGTCCGTGTGTGTGCGTACATGCGTGTGCGTGCGTGCGTCCGTACGTGTGTGTTGTGTGTGTGTGTGTGTGTGTGTGTGTGTGTGTGTGTGTGTGTGTGTGTGTGTGTGTGTGTGTGTGTGTGTGTTTCTGCCTTGTGTTTTGTCTGATAGCTTATGTTGACACGCTCAGGAAGATTTGTAAATACTTCATGAATCGATGATCTTCACAAATAGGACTCTCTCACTCTCTGTGTCTCTCTGTCTCTGTCTCTGTCTCTCTCTCTCTCTCACTGTCTCTCTCTCTCTCTCTCTCTCTCTCTCTCTCTCTCTCTCTTTCTCAGATTTTACACTGCCTGATATTCACATTGATACTGTCTCTCTGTCTGTCTCTCTCTCTCTGTCTCTCTCTCTCTTTGTGTCTCCCTTTCTCTATCTCTCTCCTCCCTCCCTCTCTCTCTATCTATCTCTCTTTCCCTCTCTCTCCTTCCCTCCCCTCTCTCTCTCTCTCTCTATAGCTCCCTCCCTCCATCCCTCCCTTCCCCTTGTTGTTGGAGGTTAGTGATCCTGTGTGTGAAGCAAAATCATACTGACCCAGATGTTGCCGTCTTCTGACTGCTGGCTATGAATGTACCAGTCACCTGGTTATGGGACCCCCCCCCCCCCCCCCCCCCAGCTTGGACTGCAACTGTTTGGCCTGTCAGGCAGAGACAGACAGACAGACAGACAGACAGAGAGCGGAGACAGAGAGGGAGGGAGGGAGAGAGAGAGAGAGAGAGAGAGAAATGAATCAGAGAGAGAGAGAGAGAGAGAGAGAGAGAGAGAATGAATCATTATGCGTGATCAGATTGTCTGACAAGTTTCGTCTTTCGCTTTCTTGATATGCAAATGATGTGTCGCTTTGCTGCCTTATGATTGGTCCGTTGACTGGCGAGTGGAGCAGGAAGCGAAGCGGTGACAGGTGGCATTGGAACTGGCCTGGGGAAACACGCCACGGACAGAGCACAAGTGGGGAAGGAGGGTGGGTAAAGGAGTGGGGGAGGGGGAGTGTAGTGTGGAGGAAGGGAAGTTGGCTGGAAATAAGGGGGGGGGGGGGGGTAAGGAACTTATGGAATCACAGGGTTCAGCAAAAACTTTAAATATTACATTTAATGATTATTTTAATGAGGGATATTGGTTGTATCACTCAGACGAAAATGTCGTATATCCACCCTTTTTTTGTACAATTATTCCAGGAATTGCGTGGCGTAACTAAATCAACTTTTATGATGGTTCCAATTTTCAGCCGATTCCTCCTTCAGTGTGCTTTCAGCTCGAAGAGCTGCAGATGGAATCCACCGACGGCTGTTCCTGACTGTCGTTTGTACTGCCCGGCGTAGTAGGTAGCCACCGTCCGTCTGCAGAGAAGATACTCATCCCCATCTTCGGATCCTCAGACGTCGAGATATGGCTGCGCTGTAGAAGTCTTATTGTCTTCGTTTTTAGACAGTGTAGAAAAATTACTTTAAACTAATAACAAGTAAACAGGAAACTACAGATGTGTAGATACGTTGTTTTGAATAGGCAATGCAGCCAAGAATCGTGGAAAGCGTTATTTTGTGAAACTGTTTCTGGCCGAGCTGAAAAGACCTTGCAACTGTCGCTGGTGTCTCCATCTTCAAAGAGCCTGTGGCCCATGTTTGTCAGACTGATACTCAACAGTCTGTCTGTATTGCTAGAACCAACGATTTGTCCTGGGTAAGTTGCTGACAAACGTCTTCTCTTCATTCCTACAGCCTGTGACCCAACCTACTTTTACTTACTGACTTACTTAGTCCTCTTCGTTCCGATCGGAACACAGGGCCCGCACTGCAAATCTCCATCTCGCTCTGTCTTGGGCTGTTCTCTTGGCTTCACCCCAAGGTCATGCGGTGAACTTGAGTTCTGCCTGTAGGGTTCTTCTCCAGGGGCCGTAGTTACATGCCGTCGGTAAACTTACTTCTACAACGAGATGACCTCCTGGGTACAAACCGTGTGGGTTCAGCGCAATCTGCTTTCGTATCTATATTCTCTGGGTTTTGTCTCGGTTTCTACCTACGAAGTGTCCAGAAATCAAAGGGTGAAGGTCAGATAAAAAGAGGGATTCCCTCCTTCTGCGCATGTCTAGAATAACCCCCAACTTTCTGCGCATGCCCGCAAACACGCTGACACAGACACACACAAAGACTGAAAAAGCAGCTGAACTAAAACAAGTTTGATAAAACTATTAAAAGGCCATAAACATGATGAAGTCACACTCACACATACACACACTGACACAAAGTAACAGTGACACACAAAGGCACGAAGACTGATTTAGCCTACACACACACACACACACACACACACACACACACACACACACACACACACACAAAAGAGCTAAGCCAGCTATCGTAGCAGACGAACTTGGGAGCTACAGACACACTTGTAGAGCAGGAGGCCGAGTTCCGTGTCTCAGTCTGTGCAAATCAAGTTCAATGTTTTCTCGGAGAGTGTCTGTCAGCTGGAAGATGTTGTGACGACGAAATCTTAACTTTGCGTGAAGTTCGTGATCATTGAACGTGTCCAATGGCTTTGTTTTGATCTAACCCACGGCGAACTCATGCCCTGTCCTCGTTGTACGTTACCCACCCCTCACCCACTGCTAAACACGAGGTTAAAGGTTACTCTCGAAATATGGATCCCCAAGTAACGGCCCTTCGAGCTTGCAACGAGGTACGGAGGTCACTTCCCCGTCACCCACGATATGTATGTACGGCCCCAGGTGGTGACTGGTCGTCCCTTCTTCCTCTTCCCCTGTGGGTTCCAGTCCAAGGCGTGGCGTGGGATGTGGGCCTGTCCTCTACGCAGCTGCGGGTCAAAAGTCGTCGTTTTGCAGACCTAAACCCGTGAACTGGCCATTGTCCATCTTGAAGAAAGTGGGCTTTTTTTTTTCGTTTTTCGCATTTCTCGTCATTTTTGGTGACCTCAGTGTGAGGAAGGAGCGAAGGCTGTGAGGTGTGTGTGTGTGTGTGTGTGTGTGTTCCAGCGGAAAGTTTGTGAAGTCCCATGGTGTAGTCGGGCCAATCAATGAGGTCGTCTTCCATATCGATCCCTTCTACTGGCAGCTGACTGTGGCATCGGACCAAGCTGCCCACACTCCCGCTGCTGGTTTCTTTTTGCTAGGAAAGGGGTGGGGTGGGGTGGGGTGGGGGTGAAGACTTAAAGACTGAGGCAGCATTTCCATCCCCGTGTTCCCCCCCCCCCCCCCCCCCGTCCCTGTCTCTGCCTTTTCCCTCCTTCTCACTCTTTCTCAGTGTCTCTCTCCATCTGTCTGTCTCTGTCTCTGTATCTCTGTTTCTATTTCTTTCTCTGTCTGTGTGTCTGTCCCTCCTCTCTCTCTCTCTCTCTCTCTCTCTCTCTCTCTCTCTCTCTCTCTCTCTCTCTTCATACTATTTGGTGACTGATGCTTCTTTTATCCTCGTTCCGCTTAGAAATATGCTAAGTAGTGAACGCGCATGCGTGCGTGTGCGCGCGCGCGTGCGTGCGTGACAGTTTTATTGCACATGTATGTTTCCTTTTATGCCAATATGAATCATCACTGTTATTGTAATATTCATTCCAGAAAAAAAAAATTACTTAATATTACTGACAATCAAAGCCTTCAAACTATCCTTGTGGTTCTCGGATACTAGAATGTGCATGCGTCCATCACTGGCAGAAATCAGTCGGTTCCTCTGACTGGAACGATGATGCTTCAGTGTACAGGTGTGTGCAACACATGTTCATTGCCTCGTTCGATTCCTTGCGAGCATGTTTGTGCCATTCTTTATGCTGTTGAATACCTCATTTTGACCCTTACCCCTGTCCCCTCAGCACTGCCCAAATGACATTCTCTCTCTCTCTCTCTCTCTCTCTCTCTCTCTCTCTCTCTCTGTCTCTCTCCTCTCTCGCTCCTCTCTCTCTCTCTCTCTCTCTCTCTCTCTCGTAATACCTTCATAGAATAGTAACGGCAAGTATGAAAAATAAGCTAACTAAGCCAACACTTTTACCGTTATGAAATACAGAATCCTTCTCTCTCTCTCTCTCTCTCTCTCTCTCTCTCTCTCTGTGTGTGTGTGTGTGTGTGTGTGTGTGTGTGTGTGTGTGTGTGTGTGTGTGTGGTACTACCTTCGTAGAATAGTAACGGCAAGTATGAATAACGGCTAACTAAGCCCATACTTTTACCTTTATAAAACACAGAATCATTGTCATTGTCATTTTCTCTCTCTCTCTCTCTCTCTCTCTCTCTCTCTCTCTCTCTCTCTCTCTCTCTCTCTTCTTCTTCTTCTTCTTCTTCTTCTTCGTCGTCGTCGTCGTCGTCGTCGTCGTCGTCGTCGTCGTCGTCGTCGTCGTCGTCGTCGTCGTCTCGTCGTTCGTCTTCTTCTTCTTCTTCTTCTTCTTCTTCTTCTTCTTCTTCTTCTTCTTCGTCTCCTTCTCCTCCACTGTGACTGTTGTCGGTGTGGTTAGTAGTCCAGTGCCACACGCTGTGATCCCCAGCCCACACTTCATGTTGTGTTCTGATCTTGGGGCCCAGGAACTGAAGGGTCGGGCTTTTATCTCTATTGGCTTCGCTGCTCCTCGGCTTAGCGCTTTCAGTGCTACCATTGATTTACCCCTCGCTCTGTCCACTGGTCTGTGTGTGCTGTGTGTCTGTTGTGCCTATGAGAGTCTTTCGAAAAAAATACATACATACTCCAAGAGAACTATCTGTCTTCCTATTTATCTTTATAGATACGCGCGCACAGATACATGCACATGCGTACACACACGCATACACACACACACACACACACACACACACACACACACACACACACACACACACACACACACACACACCATGCACACATGCACATGCGTTCGTGCACCGCAAACACTGGCGCACACACACACACACACACACACACACACACACACACACACACACACACACACGCACACGCACGCACGCGTGGTATTTTAATGTCATTGTCCATCAGGTCTAAGGACACCATGGTGAATGCGCGAACTGTGAAGAGGAAATGAATGGTAAGCCCAGAATGCGAAATACAGTCGTTGAAGAAGAGGACTCCAGTGGAACCAGACGTTGAAGAAGAGGACTCCAGTGGAACCAGACGTTGAAGAAGAGGACTCCAGTGGAACCAGACGTTGAAGAAGAGGACTCCAGTGGAACCAGACGTTGAAGAAGAGGACTCCAGTGGAACCAGACGTTGAAGAAGAGGACTCCAGTGGAACCAGATGTTGAAGGACACTGGGGAGAGCAGAGACCTCCAGCAAGGTCGAACAGATTCTGGAGACGCCTGCACTGAGATTTAATGGACTCCTTCTTAAACCTCACTCCATATTCCCACTGGGATTGGTTACATTCTGTTGAGTGGTTGGGGCGTCATCTGGCTGAGAGACAGACAGACAGACAGACGTTGGGGGGATTAGAGCTTCCTTTGTGGAGGTCAGAATGTGTTCATGAGAAAACCAACTTGATTCAGCGACTTAACCACTCAGCAACGTTACTTTTCACACTGTCTCACTTCTCAGTGACGACTGTCACAGGCTCTGATGGATTTTTTTTTCTGTGGGACTCCCGTATCATAAAGCACTGTTTTGCCTCGAGTTTTCCGAGGTTCCGAAATGCATTTTGCTGTTCGATATGGAAATCAAGACATGGCTGTATAATTGACTGTCTCCAAACATCGCCTCATGTTTGATGCGAGGTTAAACGTGAGGTGTTTCACAATTATGCTGTTCGTTGTTTGTACATGCTGTCAGTTGTACGCTTTGTATTGTTTTGTGTGCCAGTTTCTAAAAATAATGTCATTACATTTAGAATAACATTGGTAGAAAGACACACACACACACACACACACACACACACACACACACACACACACACACACACACACACACACCCCGACAGACTGGCCGACAGACAGGCAGAGAGAGACAGACAGACAGACAGACAGACAGACAGATATACAGACAGAGATGGACAGATTGCCCTTTCGCTTTACTCGCAAATTCACGGATTGTAAGGTGGATTCGGGCATTGTGTTAGCAGCCAGACTATCAATGTCCTCAGTCAATAGACACGATGCCTTTGTCCCCTCCGCCTTCCCCTCTCCTTCCCTCCCTGCTCCATAACTTTTGGGGGTAAGGAAAAGTCAGAGGAAAGGTAAGAAGAGAGAAGGAAAAAAGGAACAGGGAAACGAAGAGAACATGGACTATGATCTGACGCGGCGCTGGCAGTATTGTATGGCGCGATGTACGCAATACAATACAACACAGCTTAGTTATATGGCCGGTTACAAATGTTCGTCATTGTTTAAATTCTTATGGATTTTCGTATGTCAGGGTGCCCAAAATATATCAGTTTTTTTTTACATCTTTTAGGCAACGAATTATTGATTGTAGATGGCAGGACTGGCATGATCACATATATACTAGTGGCAGATTTGCACAGTACAGGTTGTTTAAAACTACTCATTTGAGAGAACTGTATATTGAGCTAAAACTAAATAGATATATGAAAAGTGAATTGACCCAGTTTCGATTTGGTGTGTCTCGTCTTGCATGCCATTGATTTAGATACAGCGTCAGAAATGAAAATATGCTTACATGCCGTCTATGCAACATTGGAAAAGAAGATGAATTGCACTTTTTTATTTTGCTGCCTGCCCTGAATGATCTTAGAGAAAAAAATTATACAACCGAAATACTATAAGGCTCCATGCAATTTCAGGTTAACTTTACTTACGTCGTCACAGCAAGAGACTACAATGAAAAAATTAGCAATGTACATTTATCTGGCCCAAAACAGGCTGAAAATCGTTACTTCATAGAATGTTAGTTTTCAGTGTATACAATAAAGAATCTTATTTCGTTTATTAATTGTTGATTTGGTATATGTCACTGGCTTTTCTCTCGCTTAGTTGTGTGAACATCCCCCTTCAGTAAGGGGTCTAGGCCTTTATCTGAATAAAATTTTGAGTTTTTGAGTCTTAGTTATATGGCTGGTCTCATGCCACTCTTCCTGATGATCTCTGGATGGGTCTTCCATGCTGGAACGGTCTGCTGTGCCTTCCTTGTCATCCACTCCATCCCACAGATCTCGCTTCCATGCTGTCGATGTCACAGCGGTTCCAGACCGTGATTTGAGGTCTGCTGCTATTGTGAGGCTCCAGTGTTGAGGCTTCTGGTGTCGGAGTGTTTCCTCTGGCAGTGCAAACGCCATTCTCATACGTGTTTAGGTCCTCAGTCCTCGTTTCCTACGAAACCAATACGGTCCCTGCACTCCCATTCCATGTCGTGCATTCTCATACCGTTTCCCCATGTTCTCATACTTGTACCTACATTCTGATACCGTGTTCTGTGTTTTCATTCCATTTTCCTCATCCCCATACTGTCTCCTACGTTCTCATTTTGTTTCCTTTATGTTCATACCTGTTGCTGCATTCTCACATCATTTTCCAATTTCTACATTTTTATACCTCTCTCTCTCTCTCTCTCTCTCTCTCTCTCTCAAAACTTGTTGCCCTGACAGGGAGCACACTTGGTTGCCCTGACAGCGAGCAGAGCAGGTTTTGTAACGTAGGCAAGAACTGCGGGGGATATACAGACAGATGGTCGGGCGTTGTGGTCGAGGTGAGAAGGAGAAATATGTGTGGTGGGAGAGCTGGACGGGGGGGGGGGGGGGGGGGGGGGGGGGGGGGGTAGTGTGTGAGAGATTTTGATGCAAGCGACACGAGTTGCTATGACAATGGTTACACGTTCACAAGTCATCCGTGGGAACTTGGCTGGTGGCCAGGCAGATCAGCGGTGAGAGGATATCGCTGTTGGCACGCATTGACATCTCTTCATTCCCTTGCTTGATCCTTCAGCCGGTAGTCATCTTCTCCTTCGTCACTGGGCTATGCAAATGGAGGGTCAGTTTCCAAGGACATCATTGGTCCAGGTACTGCTGAATGCAAGAGTGGCAAGCCGGAGATCTCTTGGAAACAGAGACATGGGGGGGGGGGGGGGGGGGCGGATGGGGGGAGGAAGAAGGGGGGCAGGGGAGGAGGAGAGAATGTGTATGTGCTTTTTCATGTATGTTGGTAGAATCCAGTTCTAGAAGGCATTTCATTTGCCACAAGACAACGTCTTTTCCCTAGAAATCTCAGAAATGTCAGGGACTGCATGAAAAAAAGCAGGTCAAAGGGTCAGTCAACATTTCAAAAGGTGAAAGCCAGAGGAAATGATCCTGCAGTTCTGGCAGGGAATAAAGAACGAAAAGAAACGGACCATTGTGAACAGAACATCAACATTTTTTAGAGGACTGAGAGGAACAAAACAATCAGATTTTAGGAGACAGAGAGTTGTTTGAAAGCGTTCAGGTTTGCAGGGAAATGAAAATGATATGAAGTAAAGGAAAATATACTCAGATTTTTTTTTCTGTGCATAGACTAGTTTAGCTGTAATCTTACGCAAGTCTTGGACACCCTACATTATCACTTGCAAGAGCCACCCTCAGCCTTATAATTATGTCCCATTTCTGTTTCTCCCAAGCCTCCGCCCTCAATACTGTTAGGAAGGCTGTGGAACTCCTATTGTTTTAGGAGATATATTTTTACTGTAGCGTGTTAATGACAGAGAGTATGTAATCACCGTTGTTCGCTTGCCCAGCGCTGTTCATTCGCACGTGAATCAAGAAGGCTGACCTTTCTTGCTCCCTGCAGACATGGTCATGTGGGGAGGGATTGCGTCTTTTTTTTTCCCCAGACTTGCCTCTTTGTTCATCCCTGTCTGAGACAGTGTCTGCGGGGTGAAAGTCAATGAGGAGTCCGTCCCCCTCCTCCCCCTGTCCTGACATTGTGATGCCTCTCTCGGCCGCAGACACAGCTGACAGCGGTTTTAGAGTGAGGTTACTACTCATAGGAGATGTGGGAGGCACAACAAAGGAAAGGGGGATGGGGGTAGGGGTGAAGGGCCCGGTTCTGGGTACAGGGCGGGGGGGGGGGGGGGGGGGGAGGGGGGGGGGGTGGCGAGGTTGGTTTGGTTTCGAGGTCAGATTTAGCTTGTGGTTAGGTACAATTCTCTCTCTCTCTCTCTCTCTCTCTCTCTCTCTCTCTCTGTTTAGCCTTCTTTCCATGGCTGATCCCAGACATCGCCTTTGGTGGTAAAATCACAGCATACGACCCTCTCTTCTTTTCCCTACTGCCTCCTCTCCCAACCCAACCCCACCTCGTCCTCACTGATTTTCTCCCCCCCCCCCACCCCACCCCTACCCACCTCCATCTCCTTTCCTTCGTGTGTGGTTCCTGTCTGGCAGAGTCCAAGGGCGACGTTGTCATTGTCTTGCATTGTCCTGTGCTACTCCGTTCCGTAGTGCTGCAAGAAGCGTAGTGTGGAAAGGAATGGGGGGTGGGGGAGAGGTGGAGGTTAGAGACAAAAGAAAGTCCTGTATGGCTGGCTCCTTTCATTTTCTGGAGAGGTTCCGTATGGAAATGTTGGCCTGATGTTCCAGAGTCGGTTCCCTGCTGGCTGGCCGTTGTGAAGGGACCCAGTGGTGGTCCAGGTGCCCAGATCGTGTAGACAGGCAGCCCCAGCCACTGCCAGCTGTCCCTGTTCTTTGTGGAGAGATCCTTTCAACAGGTGACCTCCCACAGCTGTGTCTGCTCATCACAAAGGTGTTTACAGAATACGGCCAGTTAGTGGCACAACATGTATAGAGACGTGGGAGTTTTTTTTTTTTTTTTTTTGTTTTTTTGAAGTCTGTTTTAACCTAATTTCAGGTTTTTAAAGGTGTCCAGGGCTACTTGGAGATTCACATGAATGAATCCGCTGAGAAAATTTAGGGGGGGGGGGGGGGTGTGTGCGTGTGTGTGTGTGTGTGTGTGTGTGTGTGTGTGTGTGTGTGTGTGTGTGTGTGTGTGTGTTTGTGTTTGTGTTTTAGAGAGACAGACAGACAGACAGAGAGGGGGGGGGGGCGGAGACGAGAGAGGATGGCCACCAGGGGCGGTGTGCCGTGAGACACGATAGCTGGATGTGGACGTCCCACCCGACTATAGCTTTCGAAAAGATCAGCTTTCGTCGAGAGGCTTGTCAAGTCGGCAATCTAATCTGACATTTCATTCTGGTTTGATTTACCAGTATCTTCACCTGCTGCCCCTCTGTAAAAAAATTGTCTGGCTTTTTCCCCTTTCTCAGGTCTCATGTCTAGCATATCAATATTTAGAACGAAAACGTACGTACTCTAGATGTGCAAAAGCACAGTTTAAACAATCGAGATTCTAAATTCAGATCCTATCGATTAAAAAAAACAAATCTCTTTATCTTTGATCGAAACAAGATAAATGTTGATTCTAAGGACTCAAAAGTCAACACGGTGCATCTTTTAAGTTTAGACATAACCCCACCCCCTTCCCCGCTTCCTTACACCCTGACTTGAAGTAGTATCGTCGTCTGATTGTCGGGAAAAGCAGAAGGAAGTGTTTACTTCTTTTGCACTCGGTCCGCCATCGTTGAGGCCTGTGGAAACTGACGACGCTAGGTTCAACGCAGGAAAAAAAAAGATGATGTGCTCTGGGAACTGTTCCCATTGGCGCTATGGGGAAGTAACCCAACAAAAACTCACTACCAGTGATGCAGAAGACGCCGTGGTTGTTGTCATTATCCTTTAAATCACAAGCGTTCAAGTTTGGCCCGAATTTGTGCTGTCGATTCGGAGGCGTGTTCCCATCAACATAACCTTGATGTTCAAAGTTCACAATAGTTGGGAAGAGAAAAATTCATTTAGGACAGAGAAGATTGGGGAAAAAAAATGATTTCACAGATATTTTCCAAGCCGTCACCCTGGCAGTCCGTCTCAGTCGAGCAGTGGCGAAACGCATTTTGAAGGGTATGAGGATGTATTGCCTCCCTTCGAAAAAGATCGCCCAGTGAAGACAATACACTGTCACAACTCTGTATGAACCAGAGTGTGGATTGTCGGCTTGTGCGTGTGAGGCATCGTCGTCAGTATTGGAATTAATTATTCGAACAACACTGCGTGGTTCAGTGATTGACTTACCGCATTCATCTCTCTCTCTCTCTCTCTCTCCTCTCTCTCTCTCTCTCTCTCTCTCTCTCTCTCTCTCTCTCTCTCTGAGTATCTTCCTTTTTCACTCTCATTTGTTCTCTAGCTCCCTTTCTCTCATCCTTTCTCTCATTCTCTCTCTCCCTCTCTCTCTCTCTCTCTCTCTCTCTCTCTCTCTCTCTCTGATTCTCTCGCTGTCTCTGTCTCATTGTCTGTTTGCCTTATCTCTCTCTCTCCTCTCTCTCTCTCTCTCTGCTCTGTCTGTCTGTCTGTCTGTCTGTCTGTCGTCTTCTCTCTCTCTCTCTCTCTCTCTCTCTCTCTCTCTCTCTGATTCTCACGCTGTCTCTGTCTCTTTGCCTCTCTGCCTGTATCTCTCTCTCTCTCTCTCTCTCTCTCTTTTCCTCTCTCTTTCTCTCTCTCTCTGATTCTCACGCTGTCTCTGTCTCTTTGTCTCTCTGCCTGTATCTCTCTCTCTCTCTCTCTCTCTCTCTCTCTCTCTCTCTCTCTCTCGTTCGCTCACTGTCTCTCTCTCTGTGCCACTCCTCGTCTTGCCCCCTTTTTTCCTGTGTTGTCTGATGTCTGTTGTTCTCCCCCCCCCTTCCTTTCACTTGGCCTCTCCGGTTACTGTTGTTGTTGATGATGTCTTTGTTTTGTTGTTGTTGCTCCTGCTGTCCTGTCTTCTTGGGTTTCTTCCAATGACCAGTTGTCACTCGCTGTTGAGCTCGCCATCTTCCTCTTTCCCAGCCAGAGACAGGATTTAGGTGAAGGGCGGTGGGGAGGTGGGGTGAGGGGTAGGGAGGGGTGGGGGGGGGGCAGCAATGATGGCTTTTATTTGTGTGTACGCCCATTTCTCTTTCGTTGTTTATCTGTATTTCTCTCTTTCCATCCGCCTGTTTTTTCCCTCCACCCTGTCTGTTTGTCTTTGTCTCTGTCTGTCTGTCTGTCTGTGTTTGTCTCTCTGTCTGTCTGTCTGTCTGTGTTTGTCTCTCTGTCTGTCTGTCTGTCTCTCTGTCTGTGTGTCTGCCTGTTTGTCTGTCTGAGGACGGTGGCGAATTGGGGTGAGGGATAGAGTAGGTCGATCATGGGTTTGATATATGTGTGCTCGTGATTTCTGTTTCGCTCTCTATCTGTTTGTGTGCTTTTTTCCGTTCTCCCTTGTCTGTTTCTCTCCATTTCTGTTTCTGTCTGTCTGTCGGTCTCTCTCTCTCTCTCTCTCTCTCTCTCTCTCTCTCTCTCTCGCTCTCTCGCTCTCTCTCCCTCACTCCCTCACTCCCTCGCTCTCTGTCCCTGTCTATGTCTGTGTGTCTGTCCGTCTGTCTCTCTCTGTCTCTCTTTCTCCCTCTCTCTCTCTCTCTCTCTCTCTCTCTCTCTCTCTCTCCTCGCTTGCTTGCTCGCTCTCTCTTTTCTTCCTACGTTCTCTCTCTCTCTCTGTCTCTGTCTCTGTCTGTCTCTGTTTCTGTTTCTCTCTCTCTCCTCTCTCTCTCTCTCTCTCTCTCTCTCTCTCTCTCTCTCTTCTCTCCCCATCTCTCTCGCTCTCTCTTCTTCTTTCTCTCTCTCTGTCTCTCTGTCTCTGTCTCTCTCTCTCTCTCTCTCTGTCTGTCTCTCGCTCTCTGTGTCTGTCTCTGTTTCTTTCTTAATATATCCGTCTTTCTCTCTGTCTCTGTCTCTTTCTCTCTCTCTCTCTCTCTCTCTCTCTCTCTCTCTCTCTCTCTCTCTCTCCCCCCCCCTCTCTCCCCCATCGCTCTTACCGTGATGATGTACGAGCAGCACTCTGTTTCCAGAGACTTTCATGGTGCCCATAGTTCAGACACAATCCCCCTTTGATCGCCGCCTCTTGACCGGACTGTAATGACCACGCCAGCTCTCTTGTTTGGCCACTACAAGTCCCGCTGACCGGCCTCTCTGAGTGACTGCCATCATCAACCCTACAGTTGAGGTCATTGCCTCTGATGTATCGCTACAGTCCCCCAGGCTATTCGGAGAACGTGCCTGAGTGGGGGGGGGGGGGGTTACGCATCTCCCTGGCACAACCCCAAAAGGCTACAAGTGCAGACCACGGGACGCAGGCACGGAGAGCAAAAATCATTAGCACAGATAACGCACCACAAACAGGAAGACGTTATAAATACAGAAACACATCTGTACAGGTGATGTACATCAGTACAGAATGCAAAACATCAGTGTAGACAAATCTTAAATAAATGTTAGCGAACCGTCAAGGGGAAACGGTGGACGGCGCGCGTTTCGACCTCTCAGGTCTTCTTCAGGCAAGACACGAACAAAATAGGACAATGAAAACGAACGAGTTTGTCACTTAGCTTGATCTCTTCAGCGCAAGGTAGGCGGTTGAATTCGTGTTCATTGTCCTGTTTGTTTGTGTCTTGTAGACTCGTTTGTCCACGTTTCTCTTGGCGGTTCGCTAGCATTTTATTTAAGATTTGTTTAGATTTCCGCCTGCAGTCGTCTCGCTTTGCAACTAGATCAGTGCAGGCATCAGACTATCAATATAAGAACGTATGAATGCAAATAACATCAGTGCTGACAACAGCAATTCGGAGATAACACAGACAACATCAGTTCCGATCATGTGTGCTCAATACAGTTTACACATCATCAATAGAGGCAGCATCACTTCTTATGACACAACATCAATACAGGTGAGACATCATCCATACAGATAAAATCAAAGATAACACGACAAATGCATACACCACATGGTCAGTACAGACAATACATCATCAATGCAGAAAACACATCGTCAAAGATAGAAAACACATGATATAATCAAGGTAGACAAATCAGTGGAAACAAGGTAACATCGGTACAGATAGCTCTGCATTGATACAGAGAACGCATCCCCCAATACAGATAATACAACAGTCAATACAGATAACACACGTCAATACTGACAACAGTCTAGCCATATAGACGTCGCTATTGTAGACAACGTCCTACAGATAACACCACATCAGTTCAGATAACACCAAATTATACATGACAACATCTATACGTCATGATTAGCAACATAAGCAAAGAGCACCACTCAATACAGTAACACCACATCAACAGGTAACCACCACTCATACAGGTAACACCACATCAATATAGTGCACCATTCATTACAGATAACATCACCAGTTGATATGACATCAGTACAATATATCAATACAGAATAATGAGATAGCAACTCAATGATGTAACACTACATTGACACAGGATATACATCATACAATTAACACACACTAGTACAGATACAATCAATACAGATGATGCCGCATCAGTACAAACACCTAATCAATGCAGACATTATGAATAGAGACAACGTCAGTGAAGATAATGCCACCACATCAGTATAGATGGCATAGCATAAGTACAGATTACTTCACAAATACAGATGATACAACATCAAGAGACACACTACAACATCAATACAGATAACAGCAGTACAAACTATAAGGCCAATGTAAATAACACGTCATCAGTAGACGGGATACAACATTAGTTCAGAATAACACCAACCCTGACCACACTTAACATCAGTACAGAAAGCTCACCGTCAATGCAGAGAACACGATACAGATCATTGCAATACAGATACAAGTAACACAGATAGAACATGAATACAGGCTTCAGTACACCTTACACATCATAAATGCAGATAACATCACCACAGGTTTTCACATCATTGTAAATGCCACATCATCAATGCAGCACACCAGCTTCGAAACACACACGTCAACCTCAGCGCAGAACACGCCAGCATCAAAATCTCTCTCTCTCTCTCTCTCTCTCTCTCTCTCTCTCTCTCTCTCTCTCTCTCTCTCTCCTCTCTCTCTCTCTCTCAGAGACACAAGTCTCTCTGTCTTCTGCTCTTCTCTGTCTGTCTGTCTCTCTCTCTCTCTCTCTCTCTCTCTCTCTCTCTCTCCTCATCTCACACACACACACACACACACACACACACACACACACACAGAAAAGAAGAGAGAGAGAGAGAGAAGAGGATAGCAGACGTAATGCGAGAGGAGGGAAGAATAACGGAATACTTTCTTCAGGGTGAGAGACAAAATGTGACCAGGCCAGGAAGTTGAAAGACGATCTTGGGTCATTGTTATTTTCTAAAACCCAAGAGACCACTTCAGGTTGTTAATTTCAAGAGCCAAAGAGAAAACACTTCAGGTTGTTGTTTTCTGAAGCCAAAGAGACAACTTCAGGTTGTTGTTCTTTTGTAAAGCCAATTAGATGACTTCATGTTGTTATTTTCTGAAGCCTTCATGTTGTTGTTATTTTCTGAAGCCAAAGAGACTGACTTCATGTTGTTGTTATTTTCTGAAGTCAAAGAGATGACTTCATGTTGTTCTCTAAAGCCAAAAAGATGACTTCAGGTTGTTGTTATTATCTAAAGCCAAAGAGATGATTTCAGGTTGTTATTATCTAAAGCCAAAGAGATGACTTCAGGTTGTTATTATCTAAAGCCAAAGAAATGACTTCAGGTTGTTATTTATCTAAAGCCAAGGAGACAACTTCACGTCATTGTTGTTATTACCTAAGCCAGAGACAACTTCAGGTTATTGTTGTTATTACCTAAGCCAGAGACAACTTCAGGTTATTGTTGTTATTACCTAAGTCAAAGAGACAACTTCAGGTTGTTGTTGTTATTACCTAAGCCAGAAGTGAACAACATTCTGGTGTTGTATGTTATTTTCTAAAACCAAAGAGACAACTTCAGGTATTGTTTAATTTCAAGAGCCAAAGAGAACACTTCAGGTTGTTGTTTTTTCCTAAGCCAAAGAGACAACTTCGGGTTTTTGTTGTTATTTTGTAAAGCCAATTAGATAAACTTCAGGTTTGTTATTTTCTGAAGCCTTCATGTTGTTGTTATTTTCTAAAGCCAAAGAGACACTTCAGGTTTGTTGTTATTTCCCTAAGTCGAGGAGACTTCAGTATGTTGTTTCTAAGCCAAAAAGATCACTTCAGGTTGTTGTTGTATTTTCTAAAGCCAAAGAGACGATTTCAGGTTTGTTATTATTAAAGCCAAAGAGAACTTCAGGTTTGTTTTATTAACCTAAGAGATGACATTCAGGTTATTTATTACTAAAGCCAGAGACAACTTCAGGTTATTGTTGTTGTTACCTAACCAGAGACAACTTCAGGTTATTGTTGTTATTACTAAGCCAAAGAGACAACTTCAGGTGTTTTGTTGTTATTACCTAAGCCAAAGAAACAACTTCAGGTTTTTGTTGTTATTTCCTAAAGCCAAGAGACAACTTCAGTTATTGTTGTTATTTTTCTAAAGCCAAAGAGACAACTTCAGGTTATTGTTGTTATTTCTAAGCCAAAGAGACAACTTCAGGTTTTTGTTGTTATTACCTAAGCCAGAGACAACTTCAGTTTATTGTTGTTATTTTCTAATGCTAAAGAGACTTCAGGTTATTGTTGTTATTTTCTCACAGCCAAAGAGACGCCTTCAAGTGCTGTTGTTTTCTTTAGCCGATGGGGATTATTTGGGATGATTGTTGTTCGTTTCCAAAGCCGAAGAGTGTGATCGCGCAGAGCGGTTTTTATATTCCAGCTGCTGAAGCTGTTAGCTTCTGCTGTAGGCCGCTACAGGGCTTTGCTCTTAGCCCGGAGGCGTGGAAAAGCTGGAACAAGCCATTGTTTCCCATTACCCTCTATCTGTCCTGTTTTGTCCCATCATAAAACAAAACGCTCAAGGCTTTTATTTCAGCAAAATGGCTTACAATGGCAATATGGCGGCGCCGTTATCTCGTGCCAGTAAGCTCGGCCGGCAAGCGCGCCCTGAAGCGAGGGAGTATGGGTAAAGGCACGTGTGGAAAATGGTTTCTAGTTTAAGCTTGGCGATGTTCATCTCTCAGGAGATTAGCAGACATAAACGAACACGTTGAAAGAACACGTTGATACCTGAGAGAGAGAGAGAGAGAGAGGAGAGAGAGAGAGAGAGAGAGAGAGAGAGAGACAGAGACAGACAGACAGACAGACAGACAGACAGACAGACAAGACAGACATCAGACAGAGACAGAGAGAGGAGGGGAGGGGAGATGTGGAGTGGGGATAGGAAGGTGGAATAGGAATGTGGTGAGAAACAGGATATGTGGTGACAGTGTGACGATAGCTAGAAGAGAAAACACAGGTAAAAAAAAACTTTTTCACCTCAGGGTAAAATTTGTCGATTAAGAAGACACAGGTGCTAAAACAGTACGTTTCAGGTCATAGACCCTTTCTCAACTGCACAGGGAAGGGGGCAAGAAGTAGAATAAAAGGCTGACTGCTACTCACAGAAAAAGAAAGCAATCAGTGGTAGGAGTGAGCAGAGTTAAACAGTGAAAGGAAAACTTAAAGTGGGGGAGGGGGGGGGGGGGGTTGGTGTGAAGGAAAATGGGGAAGGTGTTTGTGTGTGTGTGTATGAGCGCCCACGAAAGCATGTGCTCATGTCCGCCCGTATGTGCGTGAGCGCGTGCGCGCGTGGGGTCGCGTGCACGCATGCGCCTGTCTGTCTGTGTGCTCGCATGGTTGTAAGAAGGTGGAGGGAAAGTGTGGAAGGGAGGAGGGAAATTGGAAGGGGGGTGGGAAAAAGAATGTGAGAATTGGGAAGGGTGGGAAAGGGAAAAGGAGTTAAACAATAAAGGGAAAGGGGGAGAGTGGAGAAGGGGAGGGGGGAGATGAAGAGAAGTGTGTGTGTGTGTGTGTGTGTGTGTGTGTGTGTGTGTGTGTGTGTGTGTGTGTGTGTGCGAGCGTATGCACACGTAAATGCGTGTGCCTGCGAGTGTGTGCTAATGTAAGTGGTAAACAGTAAAGGGGAAAAGGGAGATAGGGAGGGAAGAACACAGACACACAGGGGGGGGGAGGAAAGGGGAGGGGAAAGGGGGGGAAGAAAAGGGTAAGAAAGGGGTGGGAAGGGGGGGGAGGGGAAGGGGGAAAAAGGGGGGGGAAAAAAAGAGAAAAAGGCGGGGGGGGGGGGGGGAGAAGGAACGGGGGTGCAAGTCGAGCCGCCGAGTTCAATCCCTTGTGTTCATGCCATACGGGGTGCGAGTGCCAAGACGGGCAATCACTGAAGACTCCATAAAGAGCCTGTAGAGTCCAGTCGACCGGTTCTGCCACACTGCTGCTACTTTGGCGTGGACAACGCAATGGTGCTGCTGGTTGAAGTGGGAGCCCACAGGATAGCTAGAACAATAATGATGATAAATAGGAAGACATTCGAGGGAGCAGAAGGTCTTCAGAGAAGACATTATTATTATTATCATTAATATTATTTCTTTTATCATTATTATTGTTGTTGTTGTTGTTAGTAGTAGTAGTTGTATTATATAATGAGGACAATTTCTATAGCGCGCATTGTAACAGCTTGGCTTACTGGGTGCCTTGCAGGATTTTTTTTTTCAACTTTATCCTTACACACACACACACACACACACACACACACCCCACACACACACCACAACAGAGTGTATGTCACTAAGTAGTATACACAAGTAACATACACAGTGCAAGACACAGGTGAGCAGCTCACTCGTAAACGAGCGAACGAATGCACGTGATAAACGGCAGTTTAGCAGTATTTCAGGCGATCTTCTGCAACCAACGTTCAAACGGATACATTGTATTGTATAAGTGTCGACTTTGAAGTCAGGAAGGAAGCGATGTGACGTCACAGTTGGAAAGGGTAGTGAGTTCCACACTGTGGCCGCGGAAAATGAGAACGCCGCAGAGCAGTCTGCTTTCTGTTACTTGAGCGGAATCACTACAACTGTTAGGTCATCATTGGAAGAACGGAGAGGTCTCGTATGTTTTGAAAAGGTCAAAGAAATAGACAAGCGCTTCACGAGCGATAATCTTACCATACAGACAGGCAAAGTTATACTGAATACTGTTCTCGAATGTATACTGAATGCTATTTCTGTCGTCTGATGTCGTTTTGGCGCCTTACAGATCAGGCGGGCGGCTGAATTTTTTTTTATATACTTTTTTTTGTTTGTTTGCATTCATACATGTGTATACAGGGAAGGCAAGTATGCACATAAAGAAAGAAAGAAATCACCCCAATGTGAATTTACAAATTCATACAAACATTCTGTAATCAAAACAAAAACCGAGAGAGAGAGAGAGAGGTGGATGTATCAAGAAAAATCATGCTGACAGGGATGTTTTTTCACATCATCGTTTGGCGAATTATTGAAATTAGGCCTCTAATAATGTACAAAAAAAGTGTTCATTTACACACTTCATTTACACACTTCTGAATCTATTAGTGCAAGTTGTAAGGAAAAAAAAAGACGAAAGGGTATAACTGTTTAACAGTATCCATTAATGGTCTGTGTGCTAGCCATCTGGTCAAAAAATCTGCATGGTTTAATTTCAAATATGCCATATGTTCCTCAATTTTGTATCTAAATTTTGATTTGTTTATGAATACATGTATTTGTGGCAGGGTGTTGTTTATTTTACAAACGTATATGTAATGCTTCGCAAATAGTATTATAAAGTAAAAGACGGTGTGGGCGGCTGAATTTTTAATACAATAGTGACTGGAGTAAGGCTGCAGGTACACCCAAGGAGAAGAGCGTTACAACAGTCCAATCGTGATAAGGTGCAGGAAGACGCCAACGTGTCCGTGGCCTGTTCCGTAAGGAAAGATCCGATAGAGCTGAATCGACGGTGTTCAAGAATGGCTGCATGACAGACGTGGGCAGCGGGATGTTTCACAGTGAGATCAGGGCCCAGATGGAGGCTAGGATCTCGACCACATGACATGAACGAGGCATCAGTGGAGCCCAGGGCTACTGATGGATGAAGACGGGGGCTCTTGAGCCTGAGAGTGTTTTATAAACCGGATAGCCTATATTTCGTCATTGAATAATTCCAGTTTTGTTTGTTTTTTTTTTTTTTTAACACCCCTGCTTAATATCAAAGACAAAATCTTGAAGATATTTGACAAGGCTTTCATAGTTATCTAACGTGTTGGAATGTTGAAGAAGATCATCTATGATTTATTATGGTAGTAGCAGTAGTAGTAGCAGCAGTAGTAGTAGTAGTAAGGTCTGCCTTGTGACTGGCGATAATTTTTCAGCTGACTGAATATATGTAGTTTGTGGCAAGTAGTGAAAATGAAGTCTTGAATCGTTCCCGATCAAGCCATGACGAGCCATCAAATTAAGGTGCATTTTCACCAGTAGCCTGATCAAGAGTGAAGGAGCTAGATCACCTAAATTCTTCGAAATGGCTTAACTTCTACTTGAATGTGACGTCAGCAGTGTCATAGAAGGAGTCAGCTACCGGATGCCAGTCTATGAATCCAGCCAGTGCAGCTGTCCACTCTGTCTTGTAGGGATAGTGAAGTAGGCCCTTCGTATTATGGACACCAGAAACCTGTGGCCTGAGCCGACCAGATTTCGGCGAAGACAAGAATACAACGGTTTTTGTTGAAACCATCTGCTCCCAGCTTTGTAGAATGGGAGAGCTATCCTACGTAATGCACATATTACGTCATTGGTTGTCGGTTCTCCCTTTCTTCAGCAATACACACTCTCGACTATCCCAGAAAAAAGAGAAGTTCCATAGATCTGATTTTAGTCTATATAGCGAAGGGAATGCATGGGTGTCACACTGAACAGCGATCATAATTATGCGTGTTTCTAGTTGAAATGTCATTAATTCTGTTAACATCAGAAGAATTCACGTGACGTCAGTTTTCTGTGTACAGCGCTCGAGCTGAAGTGGTAAGCGAAGTGGGGTTTTTTTGTTGTTTTTTTGTTTGTTTTTTCATTCACTTTATCTGTACAGCTATTTTTTTCACGAATTAACCCCTATAATGTTGTTAAGCGACATGTAAACACGTGTCCAACATATTATGCCAATATCAGGAGTAGACTGTTGAAGCCAAACTGCATGAAATATACTTAAGTTTTTGGACCACAAAGGTACTTAGCCAATCGAAAGACATGCTACGTTGTTGGCACTATTTTCTGAACTTTTTGGAAGATACCAATTTTACAGAAGGTTGGAAATATTACATGCAAACACACACACTCTTGCGCACACTTACGCGCACACACACCACGCACACACACACACACGCACACACACACACACCACACACACACACACACACACACACATACGCACGCACGCACGCATGCACGCACACACACACACACACACGCACACGCACACAAGATGTAACACATCATTGTATAAATCTTGATGACTTAAATAGAATCCGTCTTGTGTGAAAGTTGGAAGCAACAGAGTCGACCGACTGACTTTGTATTGATTGCCTCCAAACAACAGCACCCAAGTCTATAAAGGTCTAGTTTTCCCATCCATGCAGGCGTCAGGATGCTTAACAGCAATGGGAAATGTACATCTTTTTGCTGGTCTTTACAGCTGTGCTGAACCTTCAAACCCCAAATGAGGGTTTTTTTAATGATATTTCAGCACGATTCTGTTGGAACACACTGACACACCGACACACACACCGACACAGACACACACACCGACGCACATACACACACACGCGCGCGCGCGCACGCTCGCACGCACGCACGCATGCACGCAAACACACACACACACACACACACTTTCTCTCTCTCTCTCTCTCTCTCTCTCTCTCTCTCTCTCTCTCTTTCCCTCCTACACTCACTCACTCACGCACACATACACACACACTCATATACACCCACATACACATGCACGTGCATGCATTGCACGTGTAATGCGCGCTCACATGCACACATACACACGCGCGCGCGCGAGCGCGCGTACTCGCATGCTTCTGCCCATGTGGCAAAATGTTCAGTTAGCGCAGCAATGCGGGGGGGAAAAAAGCCAAACGTGAAGCCTAGGAAATCAATAGAGCTTTATCCTTCCATGTTAAAATGCACTTCCTAATTCTCTTCTCATTAATTATTAATTCCGATCCTCAGATCGTCCTGCTGTTGAAGCCGCTGCTGTGGTTGCTGTTGTTGTTGTTTGTTTTGTTTTGTCTGACTTTGTTGACAGAGTTTTCGAGGAAAAGGAACGAACTTCCGAACGAAAAGCCGAACGAGCGGGGGTCTCTTGTAACGAGGTAGAAGAATAAGCACATTAAGTGTGTTTTGTTTTGTTTGTCTGTTTGTTTGTTTGCTTGCTTGTTTGTTTGTCAACATGTCACCCTCAGAGAAATCCAAAGAGGTATTCAATGACGAAATGTGAATGAAATCGAATAAACACAAACAGTAAGCGATGGAAGAAATCACATTTACAATCCCGTTATTTACAGAGATAAACACGTACGGGCGCACGCACGCATACAGGTACACACATGCACATGCATGCACGCACGCACGCGCACACACACACACACACACACACACACACACACACACTACACACATGCACGCACGCACCTACGCGCACACACACACGCGCGCGCGCGCGCGCGCGCACGCACGGACGCACGCACGCGCCGAGGGCACACGCGAGGGCGCGCACACACACACACACTCACACACACACGAGAGAGAGAGAGAGACAGAGAGACAGAAAAGAGAGAGAGAGAGAGAGAACAATGACAATCTTTAATGTCAACAGCCTAAGAGCCTTAATGACATGGGGTCCACTGTCTATGAAGGAAAGAAAGGAAATCATTATTAATGGTGTTGCTACAAACCTCTGTAGCGAAAATTCCTTTATCTACCACATTCATTTTCTAGAATAAGCATAGTTTATATACTCGTTTTCGTCAGTATGATTCAAACTTAAGAAAACGACTCTCAGACAAAATCAAAACTTCAGACATTAACCAAAGTAGCATTAAACAATACATAAGTCATGAACATTGATAGCTTTGTACTCAAGGCAAAAACTGTCTAATTTTAGACGCTTCGGCAATAAATTTAGCTAGAGATTTTAAGAGCTCTTCATCATCAACCATTAAGACTTCAGAAACACTTTGTCTGTTTATAAAAGGCGCCTGAAATAATTTACATTTTCTGCGAACTTCACTGTATGCAACACATTTGAAAAGAAAGTGATATTCATTTTCCACAGCATTCATGGTACACACCTTACATACGTTATCGGTTTGTAACCCTTAAACCAGACTTTATTTGCATTTAAACCTAAAGTTCTAGTTCTAAATCTAGCGAGCATATCCCTGTGCCATGTACGTGTTATACTAGTAAATACTTTTCTGGTTGCAGGTTGCTGTTAAATTTAAGAAACCAATCATACTTTTCTTTTCCTTCCATTTGTGAGTGCCAGTTTCGCTGAAATATACACATTAGCCTGTCTTTCAGTTCCGAAATAAACAATTTATCATCTCCCACGTCCTGACTTAACCAAACTATGCCAAACCCGTTTTCAGTTAGAACATTTTTTACCTTTGTCACCCAGTTGCATTTTCCTGTTTTATGCTGTTGTAACAGCATCTCATATGCTTGTCGACATAACCTAGTCAATGGTAATTTTAACAATCTTAGCCAGTATCTTGTGCATTTCAATTGGGTGCGTATGTAAAGTGGGTATCTGCCTGCTTCTCCATGTACCATTTTGTTTGAGGAATGCAGTGGGATCTTCATGAAGCGTTTAATTGCAAATGTGTGAACTTTTTTCCATTTGGAAGTTATCAGATAAACCCCAGACTTCTGAAGCATACGTCAACATGGGCTCAATTTGCGAATCAAAAAGTTTCCAAAATATCGACGGTTCAATTGTATTTAGTTTCCTTAATGATCTTAGTATTTGTACCACTCCTTTTTTCCCCTTTTTATACGTTTCTGACCACCCCATATTAGGACTAAATTTAGTTGTAAATATCATTCCTAGGTATTTATAATTATTTGTTACTTTTACTTCTTCCCCGTACCACCATTTTTCACGTCTGGACAGATGACCACCCATCCTGAAGACCATGACATTTGTTTTTTTCAAGATTAATCGTCAACTGCAGTCTGTCTGCTTCCTTTTTCAAAATGTTAAGTTGATTTTGGAGACCAGCAACTGTGTCAGAAAGGAGAATAACATCATCTGCGATCAACATCAGGAAGACTTCAACAGCATTCAGAATCATTTGTATACCGTGCCTGCCTCCTTTACTAATTTCAATTGCTAATTCATTAATGAAGAATGAAAATAACTGAGGACGAGAGAGAGAGAGAGAGAAGAGAGAGAGAGAGAGAGAGAGAAAACAGAACGCAGTAGGATGAGAGAGGGGGGGGGGGTCGTGAGATGTGGGGGAAGAGAAACCTAAATAAGTAGACACAGAGAGAGAGAGGGAAGGAGGGACACACACACACACACACACACACACACACACACACACACACACACACACAACACACACACACACACACACACACGTGTGTGTGTGTGTGTGTGTGTGTGTGTGTGTGTGTGTGTGTGTGTGTGTGTGTGTGTGTGTGTTTCTCCCTCGTCTCTCTCTATCCGTCTATTCACTAAGTTTCTCTGTGTATGGACAGGTGTGATGGAGAGAGAGAGAGAGAGAGAGAGAGAGAGAGAGAGAGAGAGAGAGAGAGAGAGAGAAGTAGTTTAATCGAAGACGTGCCCATAACTCACGTATGGCCAATGTATGAACAACATCGTCATATCAAGAGAGAATGAGCTTGAGGGATGAGTGCTGTTCGTGAACAAATTCAAAATTTAAATGATGAATAATGTGTGCTGTGCACTTTGTCAAAATGCAAGGGAGTGTGATTTCATGCCGGTGCAAAGCGTGTATGGGTAAGCGCATACAAAAAAAAAAATCG
>CM065728.1:15712882-15732882 GCA_033310375.1 Conus canariensis | reverse complement strand
ATGGCTCGTGCCAGCCTGCAGAAAACACGCCAATCAATGCAGTAGGACAAAGAAGACGGCACTCAGCCAAGGGAACCTCCAGCGTCAAGTGTCTGTTGAAGGCAGCAGTTCAGTCTGTTCCAGGAGGTCTGTTTATTGCCTGCCCGACGATCTGAACCAGACAACCGCTCTGATGCACAGAGCTACAGGGCAGACAGCGTTCATGTCTTTTTATACGGCCCTGTAGCTGGTTTACCGTGGTGTTTACAGAGTGGTTTAGAGGAGGTTTATGAGGTGAAGACGGCATCCCTCCTTTCTTTCGTTTTATGTGATTCCTGAAGATGTTCTTTACAACTCTGTTATGGACGATAGAGACACTGTAGCCCATGTAGTGGGACATACAGAAAGAGATGGGGGTGGCAGAGGGGAACGGGGCGGGGGATGGGGGGTGGGGGGTGGGGAGGGGAAGACAGACAGACAGAGAGGTAGACCGAGACAGGAGGAAAGAGAGAGATCCATTGGTTTGTCTGCTGTCTGTCTGTCTGCTTCGCCTCTCACCGAAATTGTAAATGGTGGAAAGCGCAGGCTTTGCCCAGGGCACTAAAAGCAGAACCACTAAACGTATCATCACGTGTTCTGATCATCAGGTTTAGGCTGTGCAGAGATATGCCGAGTTAGTGTCATCTCCACCACCCCCTTCCCACCTCACTTTGCCCTCTCCTGTTCATCCTAACAGATGGAGAATGTCTGGCCTGCTCCTGGACGAAACGGACTGAGGAGAGGGGATAGTCCTAGAGAGCATAAATGACTGGGTGACAAGGACGGGGTGGTGGTCAGGACAGCTGTCCATGTGGAACGATGACTGAGAGGAGAGGTTGGTCCTAGAGAACAGAGACGACTGTTTAGATGACAATGACAGTGTAGTGGTCAGGAGAGTTGTCCACGTGATCAGATGGATTCGTCCCTGTGGGCTGGTGGTGGTGGGATGCGACATGACGAATCCTGGTGTGACTGTGTTTAGGAATATGAAAATAATGAGAAGACAAAGAAACTGAGAGAGAGTGATGGTGTGGTGTGTATAAAAGAGTGTGAGAATAGTTAAAAGATATAGAAATTGAGACAAAATGTTGATGTTGTGTGTGTAGGAGAGTGTGCGAAAAATGCGAAAGTATGAATGTAGACACAAGTGTTGGTGCGGGTGTATAGGAGGATGTGAGGATAATGAGGAGGCATGCAAGTTGAGACAAAACGTTGATGTGGTGTGTATAGTAGGAAGTCATTGTAGGATACATGTTCACCCTTCACTGCACACTGTAGAATGGACTTGGACAGGGAGTCATGGTGAGATACGTGTCCACCCTTCACTGCACACTGTAGAATGGACTTGGACAGGGAGTCATGGTGAGATACGTGTCCACCCTTCACTGCACACTGTAGAATGGACTTGGACAGGGAGTCATGGTGAGATACGTGTCCACCCTTCACTGCATCTCTTAGGATTATTTTGGACAGAGAGTCATGGTGAGACACACGTTCATCCTGCATTGCACCCTGTAGAACGGTCTTGGACGTAAAGAAAAAAAAGGAGTACAGCAAAATGTCCACCCTCTACTGTACTCTGTGTGATGATCTTTCATGAGGAATCGTGATGAGATATATGTTCACCTTCAACTGTGCCTTGCAGATTGGTCTTGGACAAGAAATCATGGTGAGATGCATGTCAGCCCTTCTCTGTTCACCGTAGAATGGACATGGACAAGAAGTCATGGTGAGATTCATGTCTACTCTCCACTGCAGAATGGTCTTGGACAGGGAGTTATAATCAGACATATGTCCATACTGGTGACAGTGATGACATCTGATAACTGACCGAGGTTCTCAGCCGACAGCCTGAGTCCTGACTTCCTGTTCAACTTGGCGATGGTCTTGTTCTTTGTGCACGGTGCTCAGTAAGGTAATTTGTGAAGTTGTTTAAGGCTGGAAGTGGGCGCACCGACAATGTGTGATGTGGTGTAGATGCAAACACATGCAGTCAGGGTTCCTAGTCACTAGCAAACTGGCGAAACTCAATGCATTCAAGTGTCAGACAACATCGTGTTGGTTCAGGTCGATAGTTCTGTCCCACTCGCTACTTGGCTGTCATCTTTTAACTCTAATCTTGGACAGTTACACTTCACACTTGACTCTGGATGGCGTCTGGGTGGTGTGCGAAATCTCCATGTACTGTGTTCATACCACCTCGTCAATGTATGTGCTCTCTCTCTCTCCCCCCCCCCCCCCCCCCCCCCCCCCCCAACACAATGGTACTCGTCTAGAGGCACAGAGCGGTGAAATCTCAGCTGGTGGCCTTACAGTGATGGAGATGTCCACAGCCTTTGACAGCTCCCCATTCTGCTGGCGACCTGCAGGACAGTCACAAGGAATATCCTGGTGGTGCCGGTGTTGATGGCGTGTCACGTGGATTCTAGAACAAGACAGTGATGCTCGCTTGACGTCGGTAGCCCAGCCCTCTGTCATGGAGACCTGTCAAGGGAGCTTCACTTGGCAGTGTGGTCACTGGTGTGTAGCTGATGGCAAAAACAGCCTGTTCCAAGCTGCCGTTTTAGGGAAGGGACAGAGAGGTAGACAAGAAGAAGGGAGAGAAGGAAGAGGGAGAGAGCAAGGAAGATGGTTTCCTCTGTTGCAGTTGTTGGATATTCATAAGGAGACCCGGAAAACACGGCTGGCAGCCAGACTGATGAGAACTGGAGTGGAACAGACGTTCACACACTTTGACAACTCTCCATACTGCTGCTCGATCACGTTTTTATTGAGTCTGGTCTGTGGCTATTGTGATATGCTAATGACGCGTCGCTTTCCGTTGATGTGACTGTCTCTGTCTACCTCTGTCCTTTCTCTGCTTCATGAAAGGGCTTGAAATTGTCGAGAATGTTTCCATCAGTATGTGATGTTCAGTCAGGATGTCAATGATGACAGTGATGGTTTTTATGAGTATTGACTCTCTCCCTCCCTCCCTCCCTCCCTCCCTCCCTCCCTCTCTCTCTCTCTCTCTCTCTGTCTTTATTTTTGTCTCCCTCCCTCCCCCCCCCCCTCTCTCTCTCTCTCTCTCTCTCTCTCTCTCTGTGTGTTTTTCTCTCTTCCATTTGTCTCTGTTTGTCTGTCTGTCTTTCTTTCTGTCTGTCTGTCTGTCTGTCTCTCTCTCTCTCTCTGTCTCTGTCTCTCTCTCTCTCTGTCTCTCTCTCTCTCACACTATATATATATATATATATATATAATAAAACTAATACATTCCAAGGATAAGTAATGAGCACCATTCCAGCAACTTACAGAGCAGCTTGGTGTTGCAATGACTGCAAGAAATATTCAATTATAAACAAAGCTTGCTCTTATGTCTTAGATTGAAGAAATAGGGGGAGATAAGCATTCATATCTGCAGTGGTAGATAATTCTGCCTAACTAACAGTATGTGCTTGAGTGGGTGAATGGGGAATAATAAATGCTTCTCAAAATGAGGAGTTATATGGTAGTGAGTTTTCTCCCCATTGGAGATTGTCCCCCTTGGAGACTATAAGCTTGTGAAAGGCTCATTTTGAGAAGCATTTATTATTCCCCATTCACCCACTCAAGCACATACTGTTAGTTATATATCCTGCGTTCTTCATATTTTCCTTCGCTTCAAATGCTCTGTCAGTCATCTGCCTGGATAAGTTTCTCTTTTCCTTTCTTCCCCTCCACACTTATTTTCTTCAGTCATTCTTTTCCTCCACTCGATTTCTTCTCTCCGTATTGTTTAGTTTTGTTTTGTGTTTGTTTTGTTTTGTTTTTGTTTTTTCTCTTTTCTTTTACGTTCCATTCCTTCCTCGTCTCTCCCTTTTCTTTCCGCGTTCCCCTCCCTTTCCCCTCCTACCTTGCGTATGTCGTACATTGTCTGCTCTCTACCACATAGTGTCTTTTTTATCCTTTCACTGTATTATTCCATTTTTTTCTCTTTTCTTCTCTCTCTCTCTCAATCTCTCTCTCTTGTTCTCTCTCTCTCTCTCTCTCTCTCTCTCTCTCTCTCTCTCTCTCTCTCTCTCTCCCTCTTTCTCTCTTTCTGGCTCTCTCTTTCTCTGAATTACCAGTTGCTGATCGCATTGATTCTGACCCTTTGCCAGTGACAGCATGTGTTGTTTTTCCGAAGGTGCAATTCCTGATCTCTGTATGCAAGAAGAGGATTATGTCATGCACAAATTTGTGTGGGATGAGAAGTGTGCGGATTATATATCAGTATTTCGTGCAGTGGAGAAATTCACACCACAATTGGTCTTGCAACGATTTCATTGACGTTAACGTGAATGATAAAACGAATATCATTTAATAACAATGGAACTTCAGGTAAATGGTTCGATTTAGAATGTAAACTTTGTAAACGAAACACTAGAAGATTGTTGTGGGTATTTCGTCGTGCAGTGACATCTCAAGAGAAAGTAGATTCAGTAACTAAAAAGAAAGATGAATATGTTATTGCAAGACGTGAGTACAAAAATTTATTAAAGCGGAAGAGAAAACAGTTCAACCAAGCATTGTTAGACAAACTTCTAATGTCAGTGAAAAACCAAAAAGAATTTTGGGACGTTGTCAATATTGCATCTTTCAAAAGAAAACAGCCTAGAAATAACATATCTATTGATTCCTGGTTTCAACATTTTATAGCTTTGCTGGATACGGATACTGACAATACGGTAAATGAGGATTCAGTCGAGGATGAAACAGAAGGCTACATGAATCGTCCAATTTCTAAAGAAGAAATTCTGCTTGGTTTTAGAAAACTAGAAAACCGTAAAGCAGCTGGTCCCGATGGCATTATTGCAGAGCTCTACAAGAATTCAAACGATCAAGTAGTACATTTTTTCTTCAAATTATTTAACAAATTATTTTATAACGGTGAATTCCCTGATAGCTGGTCTGAATCTGTTATTCAACTGTTTTTTTTTTAAAGAAAGGTGATATTAATAATCCAAACAATTATAGAGGGATTTCTTTCAGCGATGTTGGCGGTAAAGTATTTGGTATAGTGATAAATAACAGATTACAAGAATAGGTGGAAGAACACAACATTACAGGTGATTATCAAGCTGGATTTAAGAAAGGATACTCAACAGTCGACCACATGTTTTCTTTACTAGCTCTCAATCAGAAACAGTGTTGTTACAACCGGAAATTTTATGTTGCATTTATTGATTTTGAAAAGCATTTGACACGATTAATCAAAATCTTCTCTGGCCAGTTCTCTTTAAAAATGGCATAAAAGGTAAATTATTTAAATGCATTAAGAGCATGTACAATAATGTTAAAGCTAAAGTTCGATGTGTTCTCTGACAACAGATTACATTGCCTGCACATCTGGTCTAAGACAGGGAGATGCGTGCAGTCCTGTTCTGTTTTCTCTTTTCATTAATGAATTAGCAGTTAAAGTAATCAACATTGGAAGACATGGTGCTCGATTCTCGTTAGATGCATTTGAATTGTTTATTTTATTGTTGGCCGACGATGTCGTTTTGATGGCTGAAACAGTTACAGGTTTGCAGACTCAATTGAATAGCTTACAGCGTGCCGCAACATCTCAGCTTGAAGTTAATCTGATTAAGAGCAATATTATAGTATTTCGGAAGGGTGGCTATTTGAGTGTGAGAGAAAGATGGCTATGTAATTGTGTGACGTTGTCTGTAGTAAATATGTATAAATACTTAGGAATATTCTTCTTCACGCGCTTGAGTTTTACCGCTACATGCAAAGACCTTTCAAGCAGAGCTAAAAGTGTTTTGATTTATCTTCTGAAAAGTTTGTTTGTGTGAAATAACAATTCTTTAAATTTGTTCATGAAATTATTTGATTCTCAGATACAGCCAATTGTGCAGTGTGGCTCTGAATTGTGGGGTCAAGGTAATGCTGTTATTCACTGTGAATCAGTCCATTTATTTGCTTTGAAGAAAATTTTAGGGGTGGACAGGCGGACACCAAATGACCTTATTTATGATGAAACGAATCGATATCCATTATATATAAAAAAAATCTGCTGTTCAGTGTATTCGTTACTGGCTTAAGTTGATCAAAATTGAGAGTTACAGGATTTTGCGTAAAGCGTATGATATGTTGTATGACCTGGATGCAAAAGGTAAGAAAAACTGAGCCACAAATGTTCGCTTATGCTTGTTTAAATATGGATTTGGTTTTGTTTGGGCCAGTCAAGGTGTCGGAAGTGTTCATAATTTTATATGTTGCTTCCAACAAAGGCTTATTGACTGCCGGTGGCAAACCTGGTCCGATCATATCCAAACTAGTGATAGGTTCAGCTTGTATAGAATTTTTTGCAGTAATCACAGTTTAAAACCTTACATTTTGATATTGATAAGCATCTGAAATATATTACCATTAGATTTAGGCTGGGAATTTCTGAGCTGGCAGTTCGTCGATATCGATGTAAAATGTTTATGTCTAATGACCTCAGTTGTCCATAATGCACTGAGGGCCAAGAAAATGAGGTGCATTTTGTTCTCTGCTGCCCAGCACTCAGACATGTACGTGAAACGTTGATTAAGCCCAAATATTCTAGACATCTTTCACTGTTTAAATTGAGTCTGTTGATGTCATCGACTATACCCGAAGACGTAGATAACCTTTCTTTGTTCCTGTATAAAGGATTTAAACTAAGAGGTGTTGTAGCTGACTGAAATGTACATGGTTACGTTGAATATCATCATTGGTTGTAATCTGAATCTGATGTATATCCTCATCCAGTTAAATGTTTACATCCCCCATCATGATGGGCTGAGGCCTGATATGAATAAAATCATCTTGAGTCTCTCTCTCTCTCTCTCTCTCTCTCTCTCTCTCTCTCTCTCTCTCTCTCTTCTCTCTCTCTCTCTCTCTCTCTCTCTCTCTCTCTCTCTCTCTCTCTCTCTTTTCTCTCCCCCCTAACTTGTTCGAGTCCTCTTCTCCATAGTTCTTTATAAACTTCTAATTACACTTTCACTTTCTTATACTTTCAATCATTGCTTTAACCCAGTTTTGGTATACTTATGTTGGAACCCTCCCTGATTAAGCTCTATGAAAGCGAAAGCTTGAAGAATGAGTTGTAGAGTGGGAATGATAGTTGTCACGTTCATAGACAGACAGAGAGACAGACAGACATATAGAAAGAGAGAGCTTTGAATTGAGACCATGGAAAAGGTCGAACTCATTATCCTTTAAAGTGCTCCCCATTCAACCAGACTGGATAGATGCACACACCTGGAGTTGGAGGTCAGAAAGATGAAACCAAACAGTCGGTGATGTCAACGACATCCGCTGTTTCATGAGACGTGACCGCAATGCTGGCACTGTTATGATCGGAGCGTTACCACATACGGCTCTGAGTAGTCGAGCCCATAGAACAGCGGTTACAGCCCATAGAACAGTGCTTCGACTTTTGATGGGAATTAAGACTGTAACATTCCAGCTCTGATATTGACCACTGCCCACGAGCTGCCCTTCCTATTTTCAGTCTCTGTCTTCTTTCCCTTTCAAAGTACTGCCCTCCGCCCCTTCATCCCTTTCCATCCTGTGTCCACTCTGTGTCCTTCCTGAGGCCGGTCCCACAGTTGGCCTGTGATGGTGTCTCATCCCAGCACACACACCACGTCCTCACTCACTGTCAGGGCTCTCTGTCTCACAGACCCTGGGGATGGAACGGATGAAGATGTCACGGTCTGTCATCGTCTGGAGCCACAGTTCCAGACATGAGGACAACAGTAGAGGCTGTGTGTGTGTGTGTGTGTGTGTGTGTGTGTGTGTGTGTGTGTGTGTGTGTGTGTGTGTGTCGGTGAGTGAATGAGTGTGTGTCTATCTGTGAGTGTGCATGGTTTTTGTTTGTGTGTGTGTGTGTGTGTGTGTGTGTGTGTGTGTGTGTGTGTGTGTGTGTGTGTTTGCATGTGCGTGTGTGTGTGCGTATAAATATGAGTGTTTGGAGGGCAGAGGACAGAAATGGATGGGGGAGGCTTTTATTGTGTCAGACGTCTGACTTAATGTTTCGGATCGAGTCGCTTGATTTTAGACTTTCTGTTTGTCACCATGTGTGCCTGCTGTCTGCTGGTCCTGTCTCCCTCCGTCTTTCTCTCTGTATTTCTCTTTCTCTCTGTCTCTGTCTCTCTGTCTGTCTGTCTGTCTTCTCTCTCTCTCTCTCTCTCTCTCTCTCTCTCTCTTTTAATACCTTTTATCTGTAATATTTTACATCGACAACCACGTCAATACACTCAATGAGATTGTTATTGACATCTCGTCATTTGCCGCTGTCACTTGAAAATGGAGGCTCACCTTGTAGTGTGTTGTGTGACTTGTCAACGTGTTGAATGGCAGTCATATGAAAGCTCTCCTTTGTGGAGAGGATTACAGTGTTGTGATTGGTCCATTCACTGGTCCAAGGCAGATGAAAGCTATCCTCTGAGGAGAAGGTATCGCGTTCTGACTGGTCCATTCACTGAAGGTCAATGAGGCAGATGAAAGCTGTACTTTGTGGAGAAGTAAAATGTGACTGGTCCAGAAAACGCAGGTGATAAGAAGGCAGATTAAAACCATCCTTTCAACAGAAGGCACAGTGTTGTGACTGGTCCATTGTGACTGGTCCCTTTATTGTAGGTCATAAGAAGGCAGATTAAAACCATCCCTTCAACAAAAAATGCAACTTTCAGACTGGTCTACTTACTGATTCTGAAGGGCATAGGAAGCGGATGAAAGCCATCCTTTGAGGAGGAGGTACAGTGCTGAGAACAGGGTAGACAACTGCGATCACAGAGGCACTCAGTGGATCCGACACAGATATGAAACAACCACCTCCTCTCGGAATGAAGTGACAATAACTCACCTTTCCTGTGATGCTGTCCACACACACACACACACACACACACACACGCACACACACACACACACACACACACACACGCACACACATCCATACACATGCACACACACATGCATGCAGAGAGAGAGAGAGAGAAGAATGGACAAGCAGCCATTACAGTTCGTGGTTGGTGATTCTGTATATTCTCTAACCGTACTTCAGACATCAGCCATAGAGCTGGGCTTTTCATACTGTATATACCCCAATTTTAGCATGCCTAGGGGAGTAGATAGCCAAGCGCTACAGTCATTAGTCATTCTGGTGTGATGGTCTTCTTCCTTCCCCCTTCAAAGAACACAGTGCTTCAGGTTCACTAGTGTGCCCGAGCTATTACCTCAATATCCAGCGAACGTTATCAAATCATTTATGGCTAATATCAGCTTGAACGAAACACGACAATCAATGAAGTATTACAAAGGAGAGAGCATTCATGCATGGGAGGCTCGTGCTTCTTGTGTGTGATCAAAGCGGCAGTGAGACTGTTCCCGGGGGTCTGTTGATTGCTGACAAACGATCTGAACCAGACATCGCCTCTTTAGCACAGAGCCACAGGGAAGACGGAGATGTGGCTCAGTCTCTAGGCTGATTGCGCTCTGATCTGTGCCTGCCTGTCAGTCTTCAACTTGGTCCTCAGGAGGTTCTTTCAAGTTTTTGTAAAGCTATAAATCTTGTTTGGAGCAGTGTTTACAGAGTCGTTTTAGGATAGTTTGTAAGGTTAAGTGAATTTTATGGGTTTTTTGTGGCATGTGATGATGTTTCTTGAAATCTTGTCAGGAATTGCCGGTAAACTTGGACCATTGAAATGAGAGATGCCGAGAAGAGAGAAAGAGAAAAGAGAAGAGAGTGACTGGGACAAAGATTCATTGGATTAAAAAAAAGGAGATGACCTCTTATTGAAACTCTCACAGTTTGTACAATGCACACACTGCATTAAGGAGCAAAACACAGTAGTGCTAACTGACCACATCATCTGATGATAGGATGTTGGCTGTGCAGAGGTTACCTCAGGGACTCTGATGCCCCCTCTCCTTCCACTCTTGCTGATGATCTTGTTACCTGTAAGAAGACAAAAAAGGCTGAGGAGAAGCTGTGGCAAGAGACAGGGGATGTCTGAGTAGATAGAGCATCAGAAGGACACGGGGTGCAGGTGACCTCGTCGTTAGGCTCACTGTGGACTTACCTGGGTGAGGATATGTCTGGCTGAGTCGGGAAGGGCGGTGTGAAAGTGATGGAGAACAGTACAGAAGACAGGGAAGTGAAAGCTGCAAAGCATAAAAAAAATGTATTTGGACTACGTTGTGCTGGGAGTAAGTCATGATAAATAATACACATGAACCATCTGTTGGTATGAGACTGCGTGACAGGTTTGCATATGAAGACCAGCTTCATTAAAACCCAAGAAGTGGACAGCCGTACAATATGAGGGTCAGATCGGCGTGAATGTCTGCAAGCTGAGAGGAAGTGGATGATGTTCCCTCTAATTGGTTCTGATTGTTTCCTTTGACTCCTTAGTACACACAGACCAGAGTGGGAGGTGGTCAAGGCCAAAGCTTTCTAAGTTACATGAATTGAACCTACAGCCTCAGATCAGGACATAGTGAGTTCCGCTCATAATGCAACAGAATTCAGATATCCTTCATGTATATGAAGTATGTGATCTACACGTAAATGATCTCCTACACATACGAATATCCATGTGGCAGTCATCCACAGACCCGATGTCACATACCTTTGGTGACCCCGGCCCAAGCCTGTTCCAGGGAAACTGTGAAGATGGATGGGGTCACTGAAGATGACTGCCCACTTAAACTGACATGCTGAACTTGCCTAACAGCAAGAGACTTAGAAGAACAGACACCCTACCAGTGATAAGTGTATGGTGCTACCCACTGCACCTCACTGACTGAGTCTCTGTCTCTGCCTTTCTTGGTCCTCCCCTACCCGTTTGTTCTGTCCCTCTCACAAACTGCCCATCTTTCTCACTTCCTCACTTCTTTACCGCCGTCTCCATACTTCTTTATTCATCCTTTTCCATTGGCTGATCCCAGACAGTGCCTTTGGTGATCAGAGCAGACCCCCCCTATCCCCTGGAACCTCACCCTCTCAACCTCCCCCTTTCCTTCTCCCCCTTCCCGCCTTCCCACTTCCCTCGCCACTCTTCTCATGTTCCAGTCTGACAGATTGCAGAGTAGTGTAGCAGTTGAGGGTGTCTGCGCTGTCATTGTCTGATGGTGTTACACTGCCAGACATGGGCACAACAGGCTGCCACCCTGTGAGGGTGGTGTTGGCGGATTCATTTCGTCGGGAGGTTTGCCATAAATTGGATACTGTCCTGATCCCTCTCTCTCTCTCTCTCTCTCTCTCTCTCTCTCTCTCTCTCTCTCTCTCTCTCTCTCTCTCTTCTCTCTCTCTCTCTCTCTCCATCTCTGTCTCTCTCTCTCTGTGTCTCTGTCTTTCTTTCTCTCTCTCTGTCTCTGTCTCTGTCTCTCTCTCTCTCTCTCTCTCTCTCTCTCTCTCTCACACACACACACACACACACACACACACACACACACACACACACACACACACACACACACACAGAGTGCACGTGGCTCTTCTGCTTTAAAACTTATTTTTCAATCTGAGAAGTGCGTGTCAACAGCAGACGATTTCGTGATGATGGCAGCGGGGCGCAGGCAGTTATGTAAGGATGGAGTAACACTGTCACGTCTAAGCTATTATGGTCTGCACATTGGCAACAGAGCAGACAACAATCACTTCTAAAACAAAGAACTGCATTGAAGAGGTAAAAGACAGACGGACCAGAAAGTTCAGATTTTTTTGTCAGTTTTCTTTCTATTCCTGCTGGAGCAGTTAACTCCAGGCACTGGCCGTTACCAAGGTGCTCCTAAGATGAAGGCACTGGAAAGCTGAAAGAAGCTATTCTTGGATTTTGCGTCATATCTGTCGTCTTTCTTCCCCTCATAAAACAAAACCCCCACTGAAGCATTTCCGTCCCGTGCCATTAAGCCTTGATAGCGCAGACAAACTGGTTGCCCATCTGGCAGAAGTGGTTTTCAATGACCTTGTGCTCTGAAGATTCAGAGACAGAAGGGTATATACAGAGAGAGAGAGAGAGAGAGAGAGAGAGAGAGAGAGAGAGAGACAGACAGACAGACAGACAGACAGACAGACAGACAGAGACAGAGAATGCGACTGCGAACGTTTAATGCAAGAAGGCCATAGACATTTTTGCACAATAAGTGGTGGGGGACGTGGGTGGGGAAGGGATTTGGTAGATGATGGAAAAACAATAGCATGTACATAGATGCTCACACCTAGTGATATGCATACATCTTTCAAAGTAAATAACCTTAGCTCAGATACTGATCTCACTTATTCAGATAACTATCCTGATCAACAAGCTCATCATAAATCCGATTATAAGCAATCTGATTTGGACAGAAGAAAACACACCACACTTCTGTTGATCCTTGGACAGAAGAAAACACACCACCTTCTGTTGATCCTTGGACAGAAGAAAACACACCACACTTCTGTTGATCCTTGGACAGAAGAAAACACACCACACTTCTGTTGATCCTTGGACAGAAGAAAACACACCACACTTCTGTTGATCCTTGGACAGAAGAAAACACACCACACTTCTGTTGATCCTTGGACAGAAGAAAACACACCACACTTCTGTTGATCCTTGGACAGAAGAAAACACACCACACTTCTGTTGATCCTTGGACAGAAGAAAACAACCACACTTCTGTTGATCCTTGGACAGAAGAAAACACACCACACTTCTGTTGATCCTTGGACAGAAGAAAACACACCACACTTCTGTTGATCCTTGGACAGAAGAAAACACACCACACTTCTGTTGATCCTCATTTTAAGGAAGCTATATCTAACTGAAAACCGTTATGTATTTCAAAGGCAATAAACTGTTTGTTGTCTGCACCTAATTAAATTAGTAAAATATGTATTTTGCCAATGCATGAGATACTTTTTTCTTCAACATTTTTAGCTTCACCATTCAAAAGAATTTCTAACAGCACATTAAGAAACCTATGTCTTAGATCAGTATATAAGGGGCATACATATATAAGCTGTTTTTCATCCTCATCCACATTCATACAATACGGGCAACATCTTGCAATGGGATTTTCACAAAATCTCTCGGTATTGTTTCTTATAGGGAGTACCCCAACTCTTGTCTGTGTCAGAGCCACTCTGAGGCAAAATGTGTCCAGAAACTCGAAGTAATGACTAATTCCGAAACCACAGTATAAGGATCAGTACAAAACATATCCGTTTTCATCCCTCATAGATACCAACCATTCTTGAACATACATGTCAACTAACCTCTGTTTGAAATTTTATCCAAAACACTCTTACATCATCCACTCCTGGTTGTATCCAAACATAATTAAATCCGGTGAGCCCCAAACATTCTCTGATCCCTGTTACCCATCATCTTATGCCCTGATCATCGAGGTTTACTTGCATAAGATGCACCTAGGTAGGTAATCTTTTTAGGCGCATGTCTAATAATCTAAGGCACTATTTCAATGCTGTTATGATTGAATTAATGTATAAGGGATGTCTGTTTACTCTGAATATGCATGTTTGTTAAGTGTTTTAGTGGAATGCCAAGGTATCTTTTGCAGGCTAATAAGTGTACTTACTCAATATAATCTAAACTTGCAGTTCCCATATCTCCGCTGAGTACTATCAAATAGGCTGGATTTTGGAAGATTTTAAAGAATATGTCCCATCTCTCTTTGTATGGTGGCGAGTTCTGCAGAAATTCTAATGTTGTCGCTACGTAGCGACTTCCTCAAGTCTTGATCTTGCAGAATTTCCAGTTTACCTGACCACCTGTGCATCTGCATAACTATTGGTCTCAGTACGTCTGCAGAATCATTCTGTTGCCCCACTCTGAATGCTCGTTCAGTATAATTGTGACATCAATTTTTCCCATACGAATACTCATTCAGAGCAGCAATACTTATTTCAGTTGTTGGTGTACACACCTCGTTCTGGTATTCCTGTAAATCTCGAATTGCGGCTCTTCAGGTGTACTTCATTCTGATGGGCTTGTTCTTCCGATCTGTCGAGTCTTTGAGTGATCAGTTCAAAGTTCTCGTTCAGAACTGCAATATCTTCTACTGCAGTATTAATCTCCAACCTGTTTGTCTCAGATGCACGTTTTAGTGAATTAATGTCAGTGTTGATTTTTCCTATGGCTCTGTTGAATTGTTGGAGATTGTGGCTAAGCACGTTACTGAGGTACGGGAATGTAAATCCATCATTGGCATCATCTGACTAAATCGCCAGTCCATCATCTGAGCCAGATTGACGCATCCATCACTTAATTAAGAAGTCGTCTTTGGGCTTCACGTAGTGTAGTAGAAAAGAATATTTCTCACAAAGATCATAATTTTGACAGCAGTAGTTAGTCAGATCAAGCGCCAATTTTCAGCATCACAAAACAAATAAAAAAGAATTTTCTTTAAAGTATGTGTTTTCCTTCGGTTTGATATACACACTGTCCTATCCCACACGCGATAATATCAACCAGTTAAACCACTTCAACATCAAGAACACATTCAAGTTTACCAAATCATGCACGTGCAAGTTGTACTCTTTTTGACAAACGATCGGATGGTTTTAGTTATACTTCAAGATTCCCCTTCTTCATAAATCTTGAATAAAAGTTAATGACGCAAATTAGCCTTTGTCCTGGTGACTAATTCACAGAGTGTCCACATCCATATAATGACCATGCCTTTAAGTTCTTCCTCGCAAAACAATGCGGTGATCAACGCAACTCTAATATGTTAAAGTGTCATTTTAGACACTTTCAAACCGTGTCTGATCAGTTGATCTTTTAAGAGAGAGAGAGAGAGAGAGAGAGGAGAGAAGAGAGAGAGAGAGAGAGAGAAGAAATCAGTTATGGAGAGGCATTATGAACACGAAAAAAAAATCACAATAAAATGATAATCATTTCTTTCTTGCCTCTCAGCTCTCAGGGCCATTCATGAAATGTGTGTTTGCCGTAGATATTACAGATGCCCTTTTTTTATACAAATTCTGCTTGCTGATGTTCTCAACTTCTACGAAAGTTGTTCGAAATTTCTCTTTTATTTCTAAATAAAATATTTGCACCGCGACAATCAGTTGCCATGAAAGAAACAACACTGCATATTCTGCTACAGTCTGTAATTTCTATCTTTGTTCTTTCTAGTTGTCCTGCTGTATTCATGTATCCATTCACCCAAGAAGCCAAGGCCTGTTCTGTACAAGAAAAGAACATCTGAATCTCTCTCTCTCTCTCTCTCTCTCTCTCTCTCTCTCTCTCTCTCTCCCCTCTCTACTTTTCTTTTGTTAGATTGTTTATCTTCATACATTTTTGTACTGGTTTTTGCCGTGTCCTTTTTTTATTTTTTTTCTTTCTTTCTTTCTCTCTATTTCTTGTTTCACATATTTTCTTTGGCCAGAGGGATGGACGCAAAAAAGTATTTAGAAAGTTTGACCTCATTCGGCTCTCTCTCTCTCTCTCTCTCTCTCTCCTCTCTCTTCTTCTTTCTTCTTCTTCTTCTTCTTCTTCTCTTTCTTCTTCTTCTTCTTCTTCTTCCTCTCCATCCTTCTTGTTTCTTTCACGTCTAAGAAGCACGAAGCATGCCTGACAGAAAAAGTGAACATTGGAACACGAATTCTAAGCAGATTTGTTTGTTTACTCTGTTGGCCCTAATGCATGAAAAATGTTCCTCTGAAGCTGGTGGCGACGACATCCAGGAGACATGGTGTAGCCAGTGGAAGAAGATTTATTGTGCCATCGTGGCGGATGAAGAGATTGGAAATTGTCAGCATGGAGTAATAATCCTCGTGCAGGTGTACCCGTCCTTATGCAGGACACAAATGGCCGTGTTGATTTTATTCTTCGTTTTGAACACGATCATAAACTATGCCGTCTGTCTTAGTCCTGGTTATAAAGCACATCATAGCCATTTACCTTTTTTCTGGAAAGGTACACATCATAAAGGATCTATTCACCCATTTATCTTGTATTTAGAAAAGCATGCATAACGATGGATCTTTACATCCTTTCATTAGTCTTCCTTTTGCAAATCCAAACTCAGTGGAGAATGTTTACATCAATTGACCTTTCTTCTGGAAACCATACAAAATAATGATATGATTTTGCCCCCAGTGACCTCCTATGGGAAAGCCATACACACTAACGATGGCATTTATACATCCATTTACCTTTTTTGTTTTAGAAAATCATACATTGTGATGCATCTTTACATCCATTCACCTTTCTTCTGGAAACCATACAAAATAATGATATAATTTTGCCCCCAGTGACCTCCTATTGGAAAGCCATGGATTTATACATCCATTTACATTTTTTGTTTCAGAAAATCATACATCGTGATGCATCTTTACATTCACCTTTCTTTGGAAAATCAGACAATAAAACTATGGGTCTTACAATCTTCTTTGAGAACCATACACAATGTTGAATCTTAAATCTATTCACGTTCCTTTGGAAGTTCATGCATTACAATTATGGATCTTTATATCCATTCATCCATCTTTGGAAAAGCGTACAGTATGATGAATAATCTTTTTATCCATTCACCTTTCTTTGGAAAAGCATACATCGCTGGATCTTTACATTCATTCATATTTCCTGACAAAATCTTACACAATGATCGATCTTTACATCCTTTCACATTCCCTTACCAAGCCATACACAATGTTGGATCTTTACAACCATTTGCCTTTCAATAGCAAACAAACACACTTATGGATCTTTACATCCATTTTCGCCTTTTCTTGGAAAACCAAACACAATGATGGATTCTTATAACTTGGGGGATCCAGTGTCCTTGCACGACTTCCAGAGGAACACAACGATGATGGTGAACGATAGCTTCGTCAGCACAATGGAGAACGAAGAGGCAGCCAGTTTACAGGGCATTCTGCATGCTTTGTTCAGACATCAGCAATGGAGCTGGGCTTTGATATTGTATTAGCTGATGTTTTACCCTGCCTATGGAAATAGTTGAAGAAGAGCTTGCATCATTTAACCCGTCCTCACTCCCCCTTCTTTCATGGGAGATAATTCTTCAGGTTCACTAGTATAGCAGAACTAATGCCTGAAGTTCGGTATCCATCGAACGCCGTGAAATCCTTTATGGCTCGTGCCAGCCTGCAGAAAACACGCCAATCAATGCAGTAGGACAAAGAAGACGGCACTCAGCCAAGGGAACCTCCAGCGTCTAGTGTCTGTTGAAGGCAGCAGTTCAGTCTGTTCCAGGAGGTCTGTTTATTGCTGCCCGACGATCTGAACCAGACAACCGCTCTGATGCACAGAGCTACAGGGCAGACAGCGTTCACGTCTTTTTATACGGCCCTGTAGCTGGTTTACCGTGGTGTTTACAGAGTGGTTTAGAGGAGGTTTATGAGGTGAAGACGGCATCCCTCCTTTCTTGCGTTTTATGTGATACGTGAAGATGTTTCTTACAACTCTGTTATAGACGGTAGACACACTGTAGCCCATGTAGTGAGAGATACAGAAAGAGATGGGGGTGGCAGTAGGGGAGGGGGGGGGGCAGACAGACTGACAGAGAAGAGAGAGAGAGAGAGAGAGAGAGAGAGAGAGAGAGAGGGAGATTCGTTGGATTGTCTGCTTTCTGTCTGTCTGCTCCGCCTCTCACCGAAATTGTAAATGGTGGAAAACACAGGCTTTGCCCAGGGCACTAAAAGCAGCACCACTAAACGTATCATCACGTGTTCTGATCATCAGGTTTAGGCTGTGCAGAGCTATGCCGAGTTAGTGCCACCTCCTCCTCCTTCCCCCCTCCCCTTTACCTTCACCTCTTCACTTGTTCTCTCCCCCCCCCCCCAACGGACTGAGGAGAGGAGATAGTCCCAGAGAACGTAGGCGATTGATTGTCTGGGTGACAAGGACGGGGTGGTTGTCAGGAAAGTTGTGCATGTACACTGTAGATTGGTCTTGGACGAGGAGTCATGGTAAGATACATGTCTAGCCATCACTGTGCCCTGTAGAATGGTCAGTGGACAAGGAGTCTTGGTGAGATACTTACCCACACTGGACAAGATGACTTCTGATACCTCACCGATATTCTCGTCTGCCAGCCGGAGTCCTGATGTCCCGGTCAACAGGCCGTTGGTTTTGTTCTTTGTGCACGGTGTTCGTTAAGGTGATTTGTGAAGTTGTTTGAGGTCTGAAGTGGGCACACTAACAACGTTCAACTGTGGTGTAGACAGAAAGGCGCAGGATCAGGAACCACAGTCATTTACAAGATGTCGGCACTCGATGGCTTCAAGTGTCAGACCACGTTATGATGGTTCAGGTCTTGACAGCTTTGTCCCACTCGCTGCTTGGCTGTCGTCTGTTAACTCTGTCCTTGAAAATACACTTCACACTTTGACCATGGGTGTGTCTAGGTGGTGTAATATGTCACCACTTACTGTGTCCATACCACTTCAGGACTGATTTAGAGCGCCTGACATAGAACTAAAATGGTGTATTCTCTCTCACCCTCCCTCCCTCCCTCCCTCCCTCTCTCTCTCTCTCTCTCTCTCTCTCTCTCTCTCTCTCTCTCTCTCTCTCTCTCTCTTACACACACATACACACACACACATACACACTCACACTCACACACACACACACCACACACACACACACACACACACACACACACACACATATAAACCACACACGCGCGCGCGCGCGCGCGCGCGCGCGGAGCAAAGCTTGACCTCTAAAGTAATGTCTTTCCCCAGCAATGGTAACCATGCAGAAGCACAGAACGTTGAAATCTCAGCTTGTGGCTATGAAGTGATGGAGTTGTCCACAACCTTTGACAGCTTTCTATTCTGCTGGCGACCTGCAGAAAAGTCAGAAAGAATGTCCTGGTGGTGCTGACGTGTCAAGTGGATTCTAGAATAAGGTCATGATGCTCGCTTGTCGCTGACAGCCTCGTCTTTTGCCATGAAGACCAGCCTAGGGAGCTTCACTGTGCAGTGTGGTCTCTGGCACTGAGCTGATGGCAAAAACGGTCTGTTCCAAGCTGCTGTTGTAGGGATGGAACAGAGAGGTGGACCATTGGGGAGGGGGGGGGGGGGGTGAAGAGCAAGGAAGATGGTTTCCTCTGTTGCCGTTGTTGGATATTCATAAGGAGACCCCGGAAAACACGGCTGGCAGCCAGACAGATGAGAACTGGAGTGGAACAGACGTTCACACACTTTGACAATTCTCCATACTGCTGCTCGATCACGTTTTTATTGAGTCTGGTCTGTGGCTGTTGTGATATGCTAATCACGCGTCGCTTTCCATTGATGTGACTGTCTCTGTCTACCTCTGTCTTTTCTCTGCTTCATGAAAGGGCTTGAAATTGTCAACAATGTTTCCATCATTATGCGATGTTCAGTCAGGATGCCAGTGATGACAATGATGGTTTTTATCATCTCTCTCTCTCTCTCTCTCTCTCTCTCTCTCTCTCTCTCTCTCTCTCTCTCTCTCTCTCTCTCTCTTGTTCGAGTCCTTTTCCCCATAGTTCTTTTGTAACGTCCATTACACTTGTATTTTCTTGTAGTTTTAATCATTCTTTTAGCCCAGTTTTGGTATACTTACGTTGGAACCCTCCCTAATTAAGCTTTAATAAAGTGAAAGCTTGAAGGATGAAATGTGGAATGAGAATGATTGTTGCCATGTGCACAGACAGACAGAGAGAGAGACAGACAGACAGGATAAGAAAAAGATATTCGTATAAGTGTGTGATGCAAGGTATGTATGTATGTATGGATGGATGAATCTATGGATGTTAGATAGAAACACACACACACACACACACACACACACACACACACCACACACACACACACACACACACACACGTGTGCGTGCATTCTTGCTCGCATGCACTCACGCACAGAGAGAGAGAGAGAGGAGAGAGAGAGAGAGAGAGAGAGGTTTTGATCTGAAACCATGGCAAAGGGCTGAACCTCATGACTCCTTTCAAAATGCTCCCCAAATCAACCGGACTCGAGAGACGCACGCACCTGCGGTGGA
>CM065728.1:15695382-15710382 GCA_033310375.1 Conus canariensis | reverse complement strand
AACTTGGTCCTCAGCAGGTTCTTTCAGGTCATTGTAAAGCTGTAAACGTAGTTTGCAGCAGTGTTTACACTGTCGTTTTTAGGATAGTTTATAAGTTGAAAGACACTATGTGATTTTCATGTCAGTTTATATTTAGAATACTTTATAAGTCTGAGATGCTACATGATTTTCATGACACTCAGTGTGACATGTGGAGATGTTTCTTGAAATCTTGTGAGGAATAGTCAGTACACCTCGTCCCATTAAAGTGAGAGATACAGAGAGGTGAAAGGAAGTGAGAAAGAGAAAAGGGACGAGGCAGACGGAGAGAGACTCGCTGGATCAAAACAGGGAGATAGAAATGGTGTCATGTTCTCAACCATAGTTCTGCTCCGCCTCTTACAGAAACTGGTACAGTTTGTACACTGCACACTCTTCAAGAGAAGCAAAACACAGCGCTGCTAACTTACCGCACTGACTGTCTGAGGATTGGATGCAGGCTGTGCAGAGGCAGCCTTGGACTTTGATGCCCCCCCCCCCCCTCCCCTCCATTCTTGTTGACGATCTTATTATCTGTTGGAAGACAAAACAGATTGGGGAGAGACTGTGGAAAGAGACACGGGATGTCTGATTAGAAAGAGCATCAGAAGGACACGGGGTGCAAGTGACTTCTGTGTTAGGCTCACTGTGGACCGCTAGTGCCATGCTTTGAGAGGACAGATCTGGGTGAATATGTATCTGGCTGAGTCGAGGAGGGCAGAGTGGAAGTAATGGAGACAGGTACAGAAGACAGGGGAGTGAAGCTGCAAAGAAAAAAAAATAACACTTGTATTTGATGTAGCTGTGCAGGGACTAAGTCAAAATAAATGTACACATGAACCATCAGTTGGCTGGGGACTGCATGACAGGATTACATTTGAATACCAGCTTCATTAAAACCCAAGAAAAGAACGCTCATGCAGGGGAGGGTCAGGATGAAGTCAACATATGCAAGCTGAGAGGAAGTGGATGGCGTTCCCTCTAATTGGTCCTGATTGTTTCCTTTAACTCCACAGCACACACAGACCAGAGTGGGAGCCGGTCAAGACCAAAGCTTTCTAAGTTACATGAATTGAACTTACAACCTCAGCACAGAACACTGCGAGTTCCATTCATAATGCTACAAAATTAAGATATCCTCCATGTATATGAAGTACGTGATTTCCACGTAAGTGATCTCCTACACATTTGTATACCCATGTGGCAGTGGCCCACAGACCCGATGTCAACCTAGTGCAGCACTACCTTCAGCGGTCCTGGCCCACACCTCTTCCAGGGAAAACTGATAGTATGGGTGGAGTTACTGAAGATAACTGCCCACTTGTCCCAACATGCTGAACGTGCCTTCTAAAACAGCCAGGGACACAGAAGAACTGACACCCTACCAGTGAAAAGCCTATGGTGCTACCCACTACACCTCACTGACTGAGTCTCTGTCTCTGCCTTTCTTGGTCCTCCCCTACCCGTTTGTTCCGTCCCTCTCACAAACTGCCCATCTACCTTACTTCCTCACTTCTTTACCGCCGTCTCCATACTTCTGTATTCATCCTTTTCCATTGGCTGATCCCAGACAGTGCCTATGGTGTTCAGAGCAGACTCCCCCTCTCCCCTGGCCCCTCACCCTCTCAACCTCACCCTCGTCCCCATCCCCCATCCCGCCTTCTTACTGTCCTACTTCTGTTCTCATGTTCCAGTCTGACAGACGTAGTGTAGCTGATGATGGTGTATGTGCTGTCATTGTCTGATGGTGTTACACTGCCAGACAAGGGCACAACAGGCTGCCGCCCTGTGAGAGTAGTGTTGGGGATTCTCTCTTTCTCTCTCTCTCTCTCTCTCTCTCTCTCTCTCTCTCTCTCTCTCTCTCTCTCTCTCTTTCTTTTCTTTCTCTCTCTCTGTCTCTCTTTATTTCTCTCTCTCTCTCTCTCTCTCTCTCTTATCTCTTTCTTTCTCTGTCTCTCTCTCTTTCTTTCTCTCTCTCTCTCTCTCTGTCTCTGTGTGTGTGTGTTTCCCTCTCTGTCTCTTTCTCTGCCTCTCTGTCTGTCTCTGTCTTTCTCTCTCTCTCTCTCTCTCTCTCTCTCTCTCTCTCTCTCTCTCTCTTTCTCACACACACACACACACACACACATCACACACACACACACACACACACACACACACACACACACACAGAGAGAGAGAGAGAGAGAGAGAGAGAGAGAGTACGTGGCTCTTCTGCTTTAAACCTTATTTTTCAATATGAGAAGTACGTGTCAACAGCAGACGATTTCGTGATGATGGCAGCGGAGCGCAGGCAGTTATGTAAGGGTAGAGTAACACTGTCACGTCTAAGCTATTATGGTCTGCACATTGGCAACAGAGCAGACAACAATCACTTCTAAAACAAAGAACTGCATTGAAGAGGTAAAAGACAGACGGACCAGAAAGTTAAGATTTTTTTTGTCAGTTTTCTTTCTATTCCTGCTGGAGCAGTTAACTCCAGGCACTGGCCGTTACCAAGGTGCTCCTAAGATGAAGGCACTGGAAAGCTGAAAGAAGCTATTCTTGGATTTTGCGTCATATCTGTCGTCTTTCTTCCCCTCATAAAACAAAACCCCCACTGAAGCATTTCCGTTCCGTGCCATTAAGCCTTGATAGCGCAGACAAACTGGTTGCCCATCTGGCAGAAGTGGTTTTCAATGACCTTCTGCTCTGAAGATTCAGAGACAGAAGAGCATGTACTGCGAGAGAGACGGACAAGCAGACAAGCAGATAGAGAGAGATAGTGGCAGAGAGAGAGAGAGAGAGAGAGAGAGAGAGAGAGAGAGAGAGAGAGAGAGAGAGATTAGGAATCGGCTATGTACAGGGATTACGAACACAGATATATATTAAAATTTAGACCAAGACTCTTTCAGCTTGACTTGCTTGCTTATTTTAAAAACACAAATGTTATATGTGCAGTTATTTGCAACAACGTCGCATATACAGAAACAAACAGCATCGATTCTTGAAACTGAATATACCCATTTTAACGGCATTATGATAATTCAATATTAGATAGTTTCAATGATAATGAATTTAATCCACGAGGTCGAAGCGAATGATCCTGTTTCACTGCAAGATATCAACGCTCTGAAAGATGCACAAATTTTACTACGCAAAAACACTTCTTCTGTGGCGGTCTAACGTATGCTGAGTGACGTCACTGACAGCGAATGGGTGTGTTTTTCCTGTCAAAAAAACAAATACAGGATTGACTGAGTTGTGACTTGATAACCATGTAGAAGTTGCTTTCTGTGCGTATGAAGTTGATTTTCCTCTACACGAAAGGTTTTGACTGAATAGCCAGGGTCATGACGATGATGATGCGACTGATGGTGGGCGGACTCATTGAAAGACACCGTGTCATTTCTTGGAGCCCACAACCGACTCCCTACTGTCACTCAGATGTACGTCGGCACGAGGAAAGGGAGTGGGGGGGGGGGGAACCAGGGGCCAAAAGATCCAGACCCTTTTTCTCTCCCACCTTCCTCCACCCCAGCCATATTCCGAAAAAAAAATCGACATAATCGTAGTTATGACCAAGAACACTTCAGAAAAGAGTATATGTCAAAACATTGGCAGTGTAGGTCTGGCACACGAGAGCATTGCATCTGCGTGCTCGCCCGTCCTACTCCCGTCCTCAAACTCTAAAAGATGAAACAGGAATCACACCACCATATCGCCTAACAACTTTTAAATCGTAGTTTGAAACAGTGAACAATATGTCTTATCGTCACAGAACTTTCAAATTCGAGCGAAACATGTTAGCAATATGTCTATCGTCACTGCCCTTTCAAATTGAAGATTGAAACAGTGAATAGTATATCTTATCGTCACTGACCTTTAAATTGAAGATTGAAACAATGAACAATATATCTTATCTTCCCTCACCTTTCGCATTGAAGATTGAAGCAGTGGACAATAGACAATACAGCCACTGACCTTTCAAATTGAAGACTGAAACAGTAAAGAATATATCTTACTGTCACTGGCCTTTAACTTGAAGTTTGAAACATGAACAGTATATCTTACCGTCACTGATCTTGACATTGAAGATTGAAACTGTGAACAATTGTCTTCTCGTCACTGGCCTTTAAACTGAAGATTGAAACACGTACAATATATCTTACTGGCACTAACCTTTCAAATTGAAGATTGAAACAGTGAACAATATATCTTATTGTCACGGACCTTTCAACTTGCAGAATTAAACAGTGGACGGTATTGTATATTGAGGTATGAACATATGTCTTACCATTAAAAAAATAACTATCAAATGTGGATTGAAGCTGTTAATAATATGTGTTAATGTCACAAGACGTTGAAATCATAGAAGCAGTGAAGAATGTGTCATAATCGTCACAAAACTGTCATTTGGTAGACTGAAGCCATGAACAATATGTCTTGTTGCAACAAATTTTCAGATTGGAGATTGAAGTAGTGAACAATGTGTTATCGTCAGAAAAATTTCAACCTGTAGATCGAAGCAGTGAACAATATGTTCACAATGTTGTCACAAAACTTTCAACTAATAGATCGACGCAGTTAGCTATTATATTATGTCTGATCATCACAAAACTTTCGACTTGTAGAACGAAGAAGTGAACAATATGTCTTATGTCCAAAAGAAGACTGCTCATTTGCAGCAGTTGTTGACAGTGATAGGCACACTACCCTTGCTCTCGTAGTCTGAGAAAATGGGTAATGCTTTATTTCAAAGCAGTTGAAAACACTGAAATTTTGTATTGGAGGTCGATTATGACATGGTGTATTATCTAACATGGAATTTCACACGGATGTGTGTGTGTGTGTGTGTGTGTGTGTGTGTGTGTGTGTGTGTGTGTGTGTGTGTGCGCGCGCGGCGCGCGCGCGCGCGCGCGTTTGTGTATTATAAAGTCACATATACAGTCTGTGTATTTGTGCTAGTGCATGTGTGTCTGTACGTGTGTATCTGTGAGTGTGTATTTGTGCGTGTGTATTTGTGCGTGTATGTGTATATACGCGCGCATGCATGCTATACCAAGCCATCCTGGGAAATAAAGGCACGTCTAAAAGCGAAGGGCACGTGAAGCTGCTTACCGCCAGCCTTTCTGTCAGGTCATTCACACGGCCACACACTGCTCACCTCACCACTGTTTGTCACACTGGTTCTCCCGCGCTGTTTGTGACGTCAGCCAGGAGTCATTACACAGCTTTTGGGGGGAAGATGTAGCACGTGATCACGGGGATGACCAGAGTGGACCCGCTAAACATAGAATACTAATCCCCTGAAAGCTGTCCTCAAACGGCGCCACCACAGTCAGAACGTAAACACCGGCGCTGTCTGCCCATCTTCGTGTGGATCATGATCAGGATATATTGCTTTCTGCCTGCCACATGGAAGGTTTGCATCGATTTCCCGCTCTCCTTTTTCTTTCAATCTGGGTGCGATAAATTAATCGGAATGGTTGACGCATCCACCGCGGCCTTGGCTAATCCGACTTAAGCATGTCGTTAGTGTAGCTGTTAGGCCATGAATTTTTGTATGTTTGTACACATGTATGTGTTGGTGGGTTTTTTTTTTTCAGTGTGAGAAGTTCTTGGTTTTTCCTCTTCACTTCTCCGTGAGGAGGCCAGCAGGTCTTTCAGTGCAGATGGCATCCCCCGATTTACAGCCAGTGATTGGCTGTTTCATGTCACTCTTACTCTCTGCCTTGTTTCTCGTCTTTACTGCACCCCTCTGTCTGTCTTCCTTTGTAGCCCATTCACCTGCTCACCGTCTAGAAAGACTTCAAACTTTTTTGTGTGTAACATGCTAGCTTTTTGTTGTCATCTGGCGATTTGACAGAGGTTTTGTGCTCACTGTCCACGGTGGACATCAGCTGTCCGTTCCATTGTGTCTGTTTACCCCCTTTGCCTCTTTTCTTTTGTTATTTTTCGTTGCATCTACCTGTATTTGACTTGCTTTGCTTAGTCGTTTCTTTAAACTGATGGTCATAATTCAAGTGGAAATGCTGGCACTCTGAGTTAAACTGTGTCATCTACGCTGTAGATGTCAACAGATTGGCTGTCTGTCATGACATGAATTCGTGGTGTATGTGTTCTTCATGGATGGTTTTGTGTTGGGGGTTGTTTTTCACAACAAGAGTCTGGCCTTCGGGTTGTGGTCAGCTTGGCTTTCATTTGAAAGCTGTCTTCTTTGCCAAGTGATAGCATTAAGAGGACCCTGGTGGTTGGCTGTAGCTGTAAGGAAACTAACACTAGAACGTTTCATGCTTATAGGGTGATGGCTGTAGCATGTCCCAGGTGGTCGACTGGACTCTAGTCAAGAACAAATTAGAAAAGAGGCCCATCACGTTGATATTAGTTTTTCCTGCAAACCTGTACTTTGTGATGGGCCTTTACACCTTGACGATTTGACCTTCTGCTCTGTGATGGAACTTTACACGCTCACGGATTTTTTTACCACTCACTCTGCATTATAGCTGTACAGCTAACGATTTAACCTATCACTCTTAAAGTTAATGAAAAGATGGTATGAATCTTGCCGCTGGTGAAGGCGTTTCCCTAGAAAGTAGCCTCTGCTCATTATCAATCACACTATATTGAATCATGTTTCGCACGAGTCGAAGAAAAAATATTCACAGAAATCAAACATTGCAGCGAAGAGATTATCCAGCCATGGGAAGCTAGCGAGTCTTGTGTGCACAATGCAGCAGTTCAGCTTCATTCTGGAGCTGTTTTATGATGGCAGACACCTAAACAAAACAACCGTCTCTCCACAATGAATTACAGGATGAGCAGGACTCGGACCTTTATATCACTGCAGGCTGGTTTACAGCTGTGTTTAGAGGAAGGTTTTGAATGAAGACAGCATCTCTCCTTAACGGCCTTTTTATGTGACGTGTGATGGTTTTTACAATCCTGTTATGAATGGCTGACATGCTGTGGCCAATGACCTTATATAGGTCAATGGCTGGGGTCCATGGGAATAAGAGATTCAAAGAGAGAGAGAGAGGTTCCTTTGATTGAGAAGGGAGAAAGATGGAGTGTGTGAAGTGGACGCGTGTCTGCCCTCTCTGTCGGCCCCCCGGCTCCCAGCAGAATTGATAATGATGAAAAATACACGCTGTGCACACGGCACTAAAAGCATCACTGCTAGCTGATCGTCACGTATTGGGAACCAGCCAGTGGTTTGTGTGGAGAGGTATACCCAGATACAGAAATCCTGTTCATCTATTGGAGTGTCTGGCCGTTCCATACAACCTTGATGTGTCTGCTTGTTGACGCCATTTCCAATTACCTTACCATTTCTTTGATGACAACCAATCCCATTCTCTCTCTCTCTCTCTCTCTCTCTCTCTCTCTCTCTCTCTCTCTCTCTCTCTCTCTCTCTGAGCGAACAGTGAAGGCCAAAAGCTCTGTGAGTAAAATCTATTGTGACGCGTCGCTTTGGTGCTGTGGTAAGCACCGCTGATCGTATTCCAGGAGATCATGGGTTCAATTCCCATCACAGTCATGTAATTGTGAGATTTATTGGCCCCATCGGCTACTACCCTGAGTTGAGTTGTTATGGTTTAATTTTTTCCTGCGCAATCACCACTCTGTGGTAGACCTCTACAGCTTGGCAATTTGACCACACTGCAGACTTCCAGACGGCCATCACTTTAAAAGGATCATTTCGTTGGAATACTTGAGCTCGACCTAGCCGCCAGCTTGGGCTTTATCGTTGTTTATTTCGTACCTATTGCTCAGGTGTCAGCCAGAAAACTGGGTTTTGATGTCAAATACACTTTATTACCATGCTATTGAAAGTTACTAGCTCAGAGTTGATCTAAGATTCCCGTTCAGATCTGAACACACTGACCCCGTGACAATGTCTTAGGAGCAGATGGTGACAATGCCCACACTGTCCCTATCTTCTAGTGGTCAGACTTCCAAGTTTGCAACTGGCTGTACATGAATTCCAGCCCTGCTGTCCTTTGATGTCGCTGTTTCTTCCTGACTTCATCCTTCACACAATGCTGTATTTAAGGGTCACCAGGAAGAAAGAGCTATATAGGGACAACTTGTTATCAAATCAGTGTTATTGCATGATGTTTTGCCAGCCAGTTGAAAAGAAAGATTCATCCAAACGTGAAACATTGCAGTGAAACGATCAGTTCTCTACGGGGAAACTCCGAGCGTCTTGTCTGTTTAAGCCAGCAACGAGTTCAGTGTGGACCCGGTTCATTGATGGGCGATGACGAGACCCAGACAGCCCTTCCTTACCTCAGAGCCACACAGGCTGGGCAGACTGCAGGGCTTTGTAGGGCTGCTGGCTGGTGGACAGCGCTGTTTACCGAGCGGTGTTCGGGGGGTGGGTGGGTGTGGAGGTGTGGATGAGGTGAACACAGCATCATCTCTCCTCGATGGTCTTTATATGGCATGTGGTGATGGTTCTTTTACAACCCCGTTATGAATGGTCGACATGTTATGGGCAATGACGCCATATAGGTCAATGGCTGTTGGCCCATGGGAGTTTACACACACACACACACACGCACACACACACACACACGCACGCACGCACGCACATACGCACACACGCACGCACGCACACACCACACACACACACACACACACACACACACACACACACAAACACCACACACACACACACACACACACACACACACATACCTTACACACACACACACACACACACACACACACACACACACACACACGCACGCACGCACGTGCGTGCGCGCACGCACACACACACACACACACACACAACACACACACACACACACACACACACACACACACACAGAGTCTTTATGCATTGAGCGATAATCTTTATTCCCAAGTGTAACAGATAAGCTAGAACATGCTTTTTTCATCTGGCCCGAATCCCTTCAGGGACATTAACACTATTACACATCGTAGAACTGATTATAACAATAAGTGATGATTCATATTAGCATAACGGAAAATAGACATACACACTAAATCTCGCCCCCCCCCCCCCCCCCCCCCCCCCCTCTCTCTCTCTTCTCTCTGTCTCTCTCTCTCTCTCTCTCTCTCTCTCTGTCTCTCGCTCTCTCTCTGTCTCGTATAAAACATTCCTATACTGAAAGAGGATATTAGGAGCACTAGTCACCATAATAGTATCCTCAGGGCAGCCCGAGGAGCAATGAGCATTGATTCATGAGGCGTCATGGTCATTTTTTTCAAAACAGATATTCATATTCAAGATAGTTGTTCAGAATGCAAGATTGATTTTCACCTCATTGAGGAATTATTCATATTCAAGATAGTGTTCAGAATGCAAGATTGATTTACCTCATTGAGGAATAGGACATAATGTTGTTGAGGACGGAGAGAGAGAGAGAGAGAGAGAGAGAGAGAGAGAGAGAGAGAGAGAGAGAGAGGAAACAGTAGTACATATGAACAGGAGCAATCACTTTTGGATGGTAAAAACTGTATAATCATTGTTGATAAAATAGTAATAACACACGTGTGGACAGACATAAGCAATATGAATTATACTGCATAGCTACATAACTAGTGTGAGTGTGCAAAATAAATGAACAATTTTCTTCTGTAAGGTGTTGAGCTTCGATAGCATTTCAGCTCCGGCGGAAGCGAGTTCCACAGAAGATGACCAGGATAACAAAGACTTGTTTTAGTCAGTTATAGGTAAGGGAACGTGGAGGTTTTGTAGAACTGCTTGAATTCATGCTTAGTTTGGATTGGATTGTTTGGGGGGCTAGTTCAGATACTATTTTTTTTGGCATGAACACTCCTTTCCTGATTGCAGATATATCCCTTCATGGGAGAATTCCAAGAAATATAATGTGATTCTGTAAGGCTCGGGGGTTTCAGGAGGTCTGTTTTAAGGGTACGCTTATAGATGCTGATTAAAGCTTTCATTCAATTCAAGTTAAGTGAGTCAACTAGTGTCGAACAGTAATTGACTGAAGAGGGTATGTGCGCTTTTAGGAACGATTTTTGGCATGAAAGTTGAAAAAGTGATTAATACAACGTGATTGATATATTTGTCTGGATACTATTTTGCGTAATGTTTTGATGTGAACAGTTCTTGAAGGATTGTTGTCAGTTATTATGCCTAGAACACGATGATTGTCTACTTCGAGTCTTAATTCTTTTTTATGAAAAATTGAGGAAACTGTTTTACATTTTGCCGTCTCTGACAAGTTGTTGTCAACATGACTTTAGTCTTACTTGGGTTTAGTGTCATAGGATTTACTCTTCAGCACTCACTTAAGATAACTGTAGACTTTTACAACGATGCATACAGAAGTAAGGTTAACACTGAGCCCCGATTTACTCCACTCTCTCTCTCTCTCTCTCTCTCTCTCTCTCTCTCTCTCTCTCTCTGTGTGGTGTGTGTGTGTGTGTGTGTGTGTGTGTGTGTGTGTGTGTTGTGACTTTGTGATCATCCGAGAGAGAGAAATGTCTTCTCGTCAGCCGCGGTATCCACGTAGAATCACACGGGAAGAGATCTCAGCTGGTGGCCAGACTTATCGCCGGTAAAGGGATGGAGATTTCCATAGCCTTTGACAACCCCCTGCGGAGCATGTAAGACAGTCTTGGGCAACAGTTCCCTTCTGCCTGCTGTCTGCAAGACTTTTAGCCAGCAGTGATTAGTCAGCTCACGCTACTTCTTGAAGTTTGAGTTGCAGGGACAACGTCATGGCCTTTTCCAGCTTGAACTTCTGTTCCCTTCCCACACCCCCTTTATTTTTGTTCAAATTTTTCCTGTTGTTGTTGTTGTTTTTTCTCATTTACTGTTTTGTTTTTTTCTGTTTTTTTTTTTTTTGTTTTTTTTTTGTTTTGTTTTGTTTTTTTTGTTTTTTTTCTGTGTACGCTATAGGACTCTATTTGTTTCCCCTTCGTGTTTTCCGTCTTTTATTTCTACTATTTCCTTTTTTTTTTCATTTTCACTTTCGTACTGTTTCTTGTTCATCAATATGTTATCCTTCTTTTCAGGGGTGTTGTTTTTTTTCTGTTTTGTTTTGTTTTGTTGCGTCTATTTTTTATTTGCTTTTTCCTTCTTATCGTGCTTTTCATGATTTTCCTATCTTTTTCCATAGTTTTACTGCTTTTCCCCCATTTGTCCTTCTTTTTGTCTACTCGTACGTTTTCTTTCTCGTCATGCTTTTTCCTATTTGCCCCTGTGTTTCTATTTTCCTCCTTCATTTCCTTTTCTTGTACTTTGTCTGTTTGTGTGTGTGTGTTGTGTTGTGTGTTGTGTGTGTGTGTGTGTGTGTGTGTGTTGTGTGTGTCCTACTCTTCTTTTTTTCTTAATTTGTGTCCTACTTTTCCTGTTTTGTCATACTTGTTCCCCCCCCCCCACCCCATGTGCTTTGTTTTCCATATTTGGGTGGGTTTTACTTTTTTTTCCCACTCAAATACATGACTGCAAACTGCAGCCACCTCAATGGATAAGAAGAGTTTTGATAATGCGTGCACAGTACGAGTCAACTGTTAAAGGTGAACTTTGTATAGCAGGATTGTTTACATTACCGCCGCTTACGGTGTTCACTGAAATTAACACAGGATAGCAGCAACATGCGACACAGTCCACTGAAATTAACACAGATAGCAGCAACATGCGACACAGTCCACTGAAATAAACACTGGGATAGCAGCAACATGCTACACTGTCCACTGAAATTAACACAGGGATAGCAGCAACATGCGACACTGTCCACTGAAATAAATATTGGGATAGCAGCAACATGCTACACTGTCCACTGAAATTAACACTGGGATAGCAGCAACGTGCACACAGTCCACTGAAATAAATATTGGGGATAGTAGCAACATGCTACACTGTCCACTAAAATAAACATTGGGGATAGCAGCAACATGCTACACTGTCCACTGAAATAAACATTGGGGATAGCGGCAACATGCTACACTGTCCACTAAAATAAACATCGGGGATAGCAAAACATGCTACACTGTCCACTGAAATAAACATTGGGGATAGCGGCAACATGCTACACTGTCCACTAAAATAAACATTGGGGATAGCGGCAACATGCTACACTGTACACTAAAATAAACATTGGGATAGCAGCAACATGCTACACTGTCCACTGAAATAAACATTGGGGATAGCGGCAACATGCTACACTGTCCACTGAAATAAACATTGGGGATAGCAACAACATGCTACACTGTCCACTGAAATAAACATTGGGGATAGCGGCAACATGCTACACTGTCCACTAAAATAAACATTGGGGATAGCAACAACATGCTACACTGTCCACTGAAATAAACATTGGGATAGCGGCAACATGCTACACTGTCCACTAAATAAAACATTGGGGATAGAAACAACATGCTACACTGTCCACTGAAATAAACATTGGGGATAGCGGCAACATGCTACACTGTCCACTAAAATAAACATTGGGATAGCAACAACATGCTACACTGTACACTGAAATAAACATGGGATAGCGGCAACATGCTACACTGTCCACTAAAATAAGCTTGGGATAGCAACAACATGCTACACTGTCCACTGAAATAAACATTGGGGATAGCGGCAACATGCTACACTGTCCACTAAAATAAACATTGGGGATAGCAACAACATGCTACACTGTACACTGAAATAAACATTGGGGATAGCAGCAACATGCTACACTGTCCACTGAAATAAACATTGGGGATAGCAGCAACATGCTACACTGTCCACTAAAATAAACATTGGGGATAGCAGCAACATGCTACACTGTACACTGAAATAAACATTGGGGATAGCAACAACATGCTACACTGTCCACTGAAATAAACATTGGGGATAGCGGCAACATGCTACACTGTCCACTAAAATAAACATTGGGGATAACAGCAACATGCTACACTGTACACTGAAATAAACATTGGGGATAGCAACAACATGCTACACTGTCCACTGAAATAAACATTGGGGATAGCGGCAACATGCTACACTGTACACTGAAATTAACACAGGGATAGCAACAACATGCTACACTGTCCACTGAAAAAACATTGGGGATAGCAGCAACATGCTACACTGTCCACTGAAATAAACATTGGGGATAGCAGCAACATGCTACACCGTCCACTGAAATTAACACAGGGATAGCAGCAACATGCTACACAGTCCACTGAAATAAATATTGGGGATAGTAGCAACATGCTACACAGTCCACTGAAATTAACACTAGGATAGCAGCAACATGCGACACAGTCCACTGAAATAAATATTGGGGATAGTAGCAACATGCTACACAGTCACTGAAATTAACATTGGGGATAGCAGCAACGTGCTACACAGTCCACTAAAATAAACATTGGGGATAGCAACAACAGGCTACACTGTCCACTGAAATAAACATTGGGGATAGCAGCAACATGCTACACTGTCCACTGAAATAAACATTGGGGATAGCAGCAACATGCTACACTGTCCACTGAAATAAACATTGGGGATAGCAGCAACATGCTACACTGTCCACTGAAATAAACACTGGGATAGCAGCAACATGCTACACTTTCTACTGAAATAAGCACTTGGATAGCAGGAACATGCTACACTGTGCACTGAAATAAATATCGGGATAGCAGCAACATGCTACGCTGTCTACTGAAATAAACACTGGGGTAGCAGCAGCAACAGGCTACACTGCCCACTGAAATAAACACTGAGGTAGCAGCAACGTGCTACAGTGAATACTGAAATAAACACTGGGATAGCAGCAGCAACAGGCTACACTGTCCGCTGAAATAAACACTGGGGTAGCAGCAACGTGCTACAGTGAATACTTGAATAAACACTGGGATAGCAGCAGCAACAGGCTATACTGTCCACTGACATGAACTCTGGGATAGCAGCAGCAACAGGCTATACTGTTAGCTGAAATAAACACTGGGATAGCAGCAACGTGTTACAGTGAATACTGAAATAAACACTGGGATAGCAGCAACATGCTACACTGTGCACAGAAATAAACACTGGGATAGCAGCAGCAACAGGCTACACTGTCCACTGACGTAAACTCTGGGATAGCAGCAGCGTGGCTGTGCTTGATTGCAGGCGGCACCCCAGGGTATAAATATGAAAAGGAAGAATGGCGGCATGCCAAAATGGAAACGGTCCTCACTTTGGGAACTATATACATTCAAGTCCTTTAGGAACGTTGTCCTTCATAAAAAACGACTGTGCGAGAATTGTTCATTTGGTTGCTTCATGACAACGTTCATCGTGACTATCGTTCACTTCGTTGTTTTCTAATCATACTTGTTGCCATTCAGTCTGAGACTGCAATAAAATGTAATCAGCATGAAAATGGGTGACTATGACTAATGAAAACAGGCAACTATTACTCATAAAAAATAAGTCACGGTGACTGGTGATGACAAGTCACCACCGCCACTCATGAAAGCAGGTAACTATGGTTTATGGAACAGGTAACATAACCTAAGTATGACTCACGAAAACAGGTCACTACAATTCACGAGAACAGACAGCTATGATTCATGAGAATAGGTCTCTCTGACATTTGAAAACAAGCCACTAGGGTTCATGTGCACGGCATTCTATTGAATGATTGCGTGGTCACGTGAGGTAGAGAGAATGCTTAGAAGTCCGGAAGACCGACAGACCTTCCGTCATCTGTTTTTTGTTGCTCACAGCTTAAGGCAAGTTATCAGGCTGTGATTTTCTCTCTTCTTTCTCATTTTCTGATGTCCTAACAGCGTGAAGAAAAACGTCCAGTGTGTTTTCACTTGTGAAAATGACCGTTCCTACTTGAAAGTTATGTTGACGCCGTTATCAAGGCAGGAGAAGAGGGAGGGTAACAAGGCAAAATTTCTACACTAGGTTACGCTAGCTCGTAAGAAGCTAGCTAAGTGGGCTTCGAGGTTATAATGATGGCATTTTAAAGTGCAGATGAAATACCTGACAGGGCAAAATTTGCCAACACACCA
>CM065728.1:15687882-15690382 GCA_033310375.1 Conus canariensis | reverse complement strand
GTTATTGATCTCACACTGCCAGGCAGAGATAAGGCTGTCACTGTGCTCCCTCGTTATCTAATCTCACACTGCCAGCAGCAGATAGGCTGTCACTGTCTCCCTCTGTTATCTGATCTCACACTGCAGGCAGCAATAAGGTGTCACTGTGCTCCCCTCTGTTATCTGATCTCACACTGCCAGGAAGCAGATGGCTGTCACTGTGCTCCCCTCTGTATCTGATCTCACACTGCCAGGAAAGCAGATAAGGCTGTCGCTGTGGTCTCCTACTAGTGTCTGATCTCACACTGTCAGGAAGTAGATGTGGCTGTCACTGTCGTCTCCTATAGTGTCTGATCTCACACTGTCAGGAAGTAGATGTGGCTGTCACTGTGGCTCCTATAGTGTCTGATCTCACACTGTCAGAAGTAGATGTGGCTGTCACTGTGGTCTCCTATAGTGTCTGATCTCACACTGTCAAGGAAGTAGATGTGGCTGTCACTGTGGTCTCCTATAGTGTCTGATCTCACACTGTCAAGAAGTAGATGTGCTGTCACTGTGGTCTCCTATAGTGTCTGATCTCACACTGTCAGAAGTTAGATTAAGCTGTCACTGTGGTCTCCCATAGTCTGTGATTTTACACCGCTAGGAAGTAGATTAAACTGCCGCTGTGATTCTCCTATAGTGTCTGATCTCACACTTCAGGAAGTAGATGTGGCTGTCACTGTGATTCTCCTATAGTGTCTGATCTCACACTGACAGAAGCAATAAGCTGTCCTGTGGTCATCCTACAGTCTGTGATTTACACTCGGAGCAGATAAACTGTCATTTGTCCCTATAGTGTCATCTTACAGAGCGGACGATTAAGATGTCACTTAGTGTCCTATAGAGTCGACTCACACTGCCGGAAGGAGGAATGAACAGGCAACTGTGAGGACTGGAATCAAGGTTTATCTATCTGTTTATCAGTAACTTTTGGGATTTTTGCGTAACATTTCCCGTAGATGATGCAAGCACGCGCGCGCACATCAGTGCAGGTAACTCGTAGCTCTCTCTCTCTCTCTCTCTCTTCTCTCTCTCTCTCTCTCGTCTTGTAGCTGTCTCTGTCTTCTGTCTGTCTTCTGTTCTCTCTCTCTCTCTCTCTCTCTCTCTCCTCCGCATGCCCGCCTGCAAGCACATGCAATGAGTCATAGACACAAAGAAAAAAGAACAGAGAGAGAGAGAGAGAGAGAGAGAGAGAGAGAGGGTCGGCTTAAGAACAAAACAGACTCTTTCCCCCAATATGTTACGCACTCGGAATCCGTGGGTGTTCTGCAGGTGAATTCCAGCATTCCTGATGACGACATGACAGAGGTTGTGATTAGAGAAAGGACAGTGAGCCTCAAAGGACACAGAACGGACGTCCACAGACGTGGCTGTCACCCGCAGTCTCTGAGTGGATTCATTACACGTGCCAACGACCCATTTCGTTTATATGCCATTTCTCAATGAATTTGCCACACGATTTCGTCATCTGCAATCCGTCAGTGGGTAATTTGCAGACGGCAACAGTCGATTCTCGTTCTCTGCGATCCTTCCGTGGATGCCGCACAGATGTGAACAGACGACGTCCTCTTCAGGGGGAGGAAGGGGCGATGACGCATCTCTCCCGTGGCGCTGTCCGCACACACAAGCAGCAGACGACAATTACGTCAAGAGAAAAAAATCAAGCACTCTTCAACATGAGAGGTGAGATGATGGGCTCGCCAGGAAGTTGAGGAGATGCTTTTTGTGCTTTCCCAGAGCTCAAGAGTGTTTTTCGTGGGGAGCCCCTTCTTATTTAAACTGTCAGAGCCATCAGCGCTGTTAGCTGCTGGCACCAGCCGTTACAAGGCTTTGCTCTCAGCAAGAGGGCAGATGAAAGGCTGAAGCATCAGATTCTTCGCCGTTATTCTGCTGTGGTGGTCTTTCTTTCCGTCATAAAACAAAACTCCCGCGGAAAGCATTTTCCATCCCCTGCCATTAAGGCTATACAGCATGGAAAGCAAATTGCCCATTTTGTTAAAGAGATTTTCAATGGGGTTCTGGTTAGAGGATTCAGAGAGAGAGAGAGAGAGAGAGAGAGAGAGAGAATTACGGAAATGAAGATAAATTTTAGAACGGTTATTTATCTAATATTCAGACTTTTGTGTGGACAGGAATCCTTAACGCACTCAACAAAAGGAAGACGTATTCTGTGCTATGTTGCACCGTCATAATCCCACACACACACACACCTGTTTGTTTTTTTTTTAAGGAATGCTTAAAAAGATGTGCCATGACATTGAATTGTTTCATCGGCCCTTTTGCTTCATCAATATCTTGGCTAATTGTGTTTAGCGGTTTATCTCGATTGTATGAAAATTGGTTTTAATCGATAGCGTGTTTTTCTGAACGATGATAAGCTGATAAAGGAACGTGTGTGGTCCCATCCCATCCACTGGCTCAGAATGAAACCCCAGCTTTGAGGGCGGGCATGGTGATAGGGCATCGTCAACAAACTGGA
>CM065728.1:15670382-15685382 GCA_033310375.1 Conus canariensis | reverse complement strand
TGCCTGTGTCTGTGCCTTTGTGTATGTGGTTACTAAGGTAGTCAGACGATTAAGAGGCAAGTTAAGGGCTCGGGTGTCAGGGATTGTACCCAGTGATCTTCGGGTTCATTCAGGCCGAGGCTTATAGTGCTCACGCAGGCTATACCCACAAACGACGATTGTTCAATGGTGCTGCACTCAGAAGAGCCTAAACAGCGCTGGATCGTTATCTGAAAGTCACAGAGCTACGATGTGTGTAGCTGTTGTAGCAGAGAAACAGCCCACAACCTGTGAACGTGAAGGTCTACAAGTGTCAGGATAAAGAAGCTATCATTGCAGATGAAGAGGCTACAAGTGTGAAGATAAAGATGCTATCACAGCAGAACGGGCTATAAGTGTAAACATGAAGAATGCTGGTATAGCAGAACAAGCTGTAAGTGTGAAGATAAGATGCTATCATAGCAGAACAGGCTACACGTGTGAAGATAAAGATGTTATCATAGCAGAACAGGCTACAAGTGTGAAGGTAAAGATGCTAGCATAGCAGAACAGGCTACACGTGTGAAGATAAAGATGTTATCATAGCAGAACAGGCTAGTGTGAAGATAAAGATGCTATCATAGCAGAACAGGCTACAAGTGTGAAGATAAAGATGCTATCATAGAACAGGCTACAAGTGTGAAGATAAAGATGCTATCATAGTAGACCAGGTCTACAAGCTGTGAACATAAAGATGCTATCATAGCAAATGAAGAGGCTACAAGTGTGAAGATAAAAATGATATGATAGCAGACCAGGCTGCAAGCTGTGAACATAAAGATGCTATCATAGTAAATAAAATGAAGAGAATAATTATAGCTGATAAACAAGTCTCTCTCTCTCCTCTCTCTCTCTCTCTCTCTCTCTCTCTCTCTCCTCTCTGTCTGCCCCCACCTCCCCTCCCTCTCTCTCTCTCTCTCTCTCTCTCTCTCTCTCTCTCTCTCTCTCTTCACAATATGTCTTGACCATTTTTCAGGTAACAAGATCTTTGAAAATACCATCGCAGGCCACAGACATGTAAAAGAAAGGTGATTTGTTTTTCATCTCGTGAACGTCGTGTAAAGCATTCTGCAAACACCACTATTAGAAACCAGCTCTACGGTGATAGAAAGACCTGAAATCGGCCTGCCCTGTAGCTCTGCGCAACAAGTGGGGGTTGTGTGGTTGGGGATTATCTGTCAGCGCTAATCGCTCCTCCAGGAATAGACTGAATTGCCGGCCGCCTTGAAGCTGGAGTTTCCCACGGCTGCAAAAAGCGCTGCCTTGCCATGTTTCTTTCTTCTATGGATGCTAGCTGCAATGGAGAGCTCTGTTGGCTACCATCCTCCATAACTGATTCATTCCCCTTACTTTCGTAATGGGACTCGCTGTTATGCACGTAAAGCTGATGGGACCTGAAGGGAATCGTCGACTGTAGTAGAAGAAGGAAGATGGAAGGATGATCCAAGCTCTGTTCCTGCTGTTCTCTCACTATAAAAGAGCAGTTTGCAAAAGCACCGCCCAAACTCCAAGTCTAGGTGATTTTCAAACAAAGGGTATGAGGTGTGAAAAGCTGAATCATCAGCTGGTTAATCTTTGAGAGACTATATGATTATCGTCATCGTCATCATCATCATCATCATCATCTTCTTCATCATCCTCTTCGTCATCACTATCATTATTATTATCATCATTAATGACTCTCATTATTATTGATATTATCATTATTGTTATTACTGGTGGTGGTAGTCGTGGTGGTTGTGGTGTTCTTTTGTCTTTATTTTACTTGCATCCCCCGCTCCTCCTTTTTCCTTTCCTGTTTTAGTTTGGTCTCCAGCTTTCCGCAGTGCCTCTGAATTTTCTGCCCCCTTCTCCCTCCAACCGTCTCTCTCCAGGCCTTCCCCCTCCTCCGACCATTTCCGTGATGCTGGCCAAACATCCTGCTCCATGGTTAAACGCCAAGTCCATGTTTTCTGTGTGTTCTGGCAAATACAAACCAAACACACAGATAATTGGGAAGCCAAGGAATCGTCCAGACTCTTGTGCTGCAACGATTGGGATTTGCCCACATTCAGAGAGGCATACAGTGTCTGAAAGACGTCTGTGGAGGGTTAACGTGGTGGAGAACACTAGGAAAGACACAGGAAAACAGTCTTTAATGTTATCCTAGCGTTTTGTTGTTTTTTAGCATTTTAAAATCGTGCTACCCTCTACGAATCTTTTATCATCCTTTGGCACTAAGTAATTTTCAATTGTTTTGAACGCTAGAAAAACCTGACGAACTCAGACTGGCAAAGTATTGTCATCTTGCCGCCCGTTTGAAGAGAACAGTCTCAGAAGTATGGAGTTACACGCGATACACGTCATGATTCTGGCCAGAGTGTCGTCAAGGCACAGGAGGCCTGCAGTGCGCAAAAAGCGGACAAGCTGAACTCAAAGTAATTCATAGTGAGGACCAGAGGTCCGTGAATTTTCCAGCTTTAGCCACGCGTCATCAGATTCACGCTCATTGTGCTACCGAAGAAGCCACTGGAGTGTGGCAAGAGGAGGTTGAACAGGCTGTGTCACTCGAGAGTCACAAAGCATATCATATCCAAATCAACGTGCACAGCGCTTTTGTCTTTCTCATCTGTCTTGCTTTTGTAAGAAATAGGTTTTGATTCCATTTTGCTCTCGAACTTTTTACATGACGTACTGTAGTCTGACAACACACACGCACGCGCGCGCACACACACACACACACACACACACACACACACACACACACACACACACACACACACACACACACACATATATATATATATATATATATATATATAGTTGTGGGGTGTGTGTGTGTGTGTGTGTGTGTGTGTGTGTGTGTGTTTATTTATGTATTTATTCTGTCAACAATTAAATAGCAAACAGGAACTTGACAGACTTAACGTCAAATTGTTCACATGGTAAAAATTGTGTTCAGACTGATTTATCTCTTGTTTATTTTACCATTGGACTGCATTGAAAGAGACAGGCACCGAAAATCAAGCAGGCCTATCTCGCTGAAAGTTCATTTTTCTGCATCAGTTGAATAGAGATGATGGTCGAGTGCAAAGGACGGCGTGATCGTGTGGCGCTTTGCTGTGGACATTCTTGTCTGACATACCTCCACAAAACCAGCTTTGAAATTCAGCATACGTCTAAAACTGGGTGTGGGTTTTCTTCAAAGGGGATTTCTCCAGTCACATGGTGCATGGGCCTGAGAGCTGGGCTGTCATGAAGGATGATTTCATAGAATGTGGACGATAATTATGGAAGTGACAAACTTTTAACAACATCGCGTGGCTATGTCAACAGCACGGAAAGGGATCGATCATTCTTCGTCACTTCAAGCTCCCCCTCCTCCATACTGCTCAGAGAGATCACTCCTTTATTAACCTTCTCTCTCTCTCTCTCTCTCTCTCTCTCTCTCTCTCTCTCTCTCTCTCTCTCTCTCTCTCTCTCTCTCTCTCTCTCTCAGCTTGCCCATTCCAGGAGCGACAGGACGTCAAAGAAGACCAGCAGGGACAATAACAGATACCCCACACCCCGTCTGGCCGAGTGACGCCTCCATTACCGGACGTCTGTCTCTTTCCCTTCTGCCCCCCCCCCCCCCCCCCCCCCCAATCCCCCCAGCCACCACCTGCCTGACACACTTCATTAGGGAAGGGAATAGGAGTGAGGGGGGAGGGTGTTCAGTGACGTAATGAAGTCCATCCATCCAGTGTTGGAAGGCAGATATCAGCGTGGACATCGTCTGGTCTGTCACCATTGGTCTGAGTGGATAGTGGTTGGACTGCTTCTCTCTCTCTCTCTCTCTCTCTCTCTCTCTCTCTCTCTCTCTCTTCTCTCTCTCTCTCTCTCTCTACTCTTCTCTCTCTCTCTCTCATCCAACCCCCCCCCCCCCTCTCCATTTCATGGTTATTTTCACTTCTTGATTGTTCTCTATTTTCCCCCCCCCCCCCCCCCCCCCCTCCTCCGCATGTTCATTTATCTCATTTTATTTCTTCTGCTCATTTTCTCTCCCTTTCATTTTCGAACACTTCCACTTCTCTCCCCTTCCCCATTCCCTCCTCTTGCAGTTCTTTTTCTTCCAGCAGCGTTCACTCCCTATTTTGCCTTCATGGTCTTGGAAGTTAGTTTACATGTACACAGAGCTGAGCACCCTTCCCAAGCCCTTTCCCTGTCTCGTTCCCCCTTCTCAACTAGGGCATTTATTTTCTGATTCTGCTTTGTTGAAGCGCCACCGACAGTCAGCACGATGCCCAGCTACCGACCACTCCCAACTCATACGTGTCAGGTCACTTGTCAGTCCCCTTCCCTCCCCTCCACCCACCCACTGCCCACCCATCCCACCCCCCTTGACTGCTGATTTTGTCCAGGAGATGTACCATTGCTGCGGTTCCAAGATGAGTATGTAGGAAGAATGACTCGTGTGGAGTGTCGCACAATAGACTGCAGTGTCTTTGCCGTCTGAGGGAAGAGTGCCATTCTCCTTCAGTTTGCTGGCGGGTTTTTTGTTGTTTTTTATTGTTTTTTTTTTTTTTTTGTGAGCGTTCTGATCCAGACGACCTGTCCCAGAACAGAGCGTGAAGTTGGACAGAGGATTTTGGAAGAAAAAAGATGAACTTGATTCATTTGGTAATTTTTGAAGAAGATTGTTGACAGCACCATCATTGGTGCTGGCACTGAAAAAAGTACCCCTCTCTTTGTGAGCACTGCCTGTGGGATTGGTATACTTTTTTTTTACTGCCCTGTGATGCTACAAAACTGCAATGGTGAGATAAGTGTGACTCACACACACACACACACACACACAACACACACACACACACACACACACACACACACCACACACACACACACACACACAGAGAAGAAGAGAAGAGAGAGATTTAGGAGTATGTAAAAATCAGACTTGCACAGAACAAGGTTTAGCGTGAAATACACGTGCACACACAGATCAAACAATGGGTGATGTGATGCAGAGCCATGGGAACATGACACGTTAGAAAGTGGGGAAAACACAAAGTGAGAATAGGGGTTGTGAGAGAGGGGTAAGAGACGGGATCGGGGAGGGGGGGGGGGGGATGTGTTGGAGGGTTGGCATGTGTCAGAAAGAAAGATGGAAAAAAAGTCTTGGTTACTTTGCTGTTTTCAGGTTTAATGTCCACACCAGCCTTGGTGATCTTGGTTATCCCCCCTCTCCCTTGATGGCAGAGGCGGATCAACGATTCCTGGAGAGAGAGAAAGAGATATTGTGGGGTGGGGTGGGGGTTGGGAGAGGAGTAAGAGGGGACCTAACACTACACCCATGCCACCTAAATGGCAGCACAGGAAGATGAACAACAACAAAGGCATCTGTTGTTGTTGATGTTGAGGGCCAGAGGTGATGGAACCAGCATCATCTGATAGCACACTTTGTGATCTACCACAGGGCCATCCTAGAAAGTGAAGGAGGAGGAGGAGAGAAGGAGGGAGGGAGAGAAGAGAGAGAGAGAGAGAGAGAGAGGAACAGACAGACAGACAGGCAGAGAGAGCTCGAGTGAAGGGTCTTTTAAATGACGGGGGGGGGGGGGGGGAATGGTATAAGTACCAATAGGTGGCTTTCTATTTTACATCCACCCATCAGTAAAGAGACATATAGTTGATTAAAAAAACATGATTTTTTTTACATGGACGTCAGACCTTCAAGATGAGGGAGAAGTGGGACAAAGAGAGAGGGGGGGGGAGATTAGAGAGAGATGGGATATAAACAGAGAGAGGAGGGCGAAGAAAGGGGGAAGAGTGGGAGGGAGAGAAAGAGAAGAATGACAGGAAAGCAGGAGGGAGGGAGGCAGAGAGAAACACAGAGAGAGATGGGCGGGCAGACAGAAGAGTGAGAGAGAGAGAGTAGGGAGACAAAAGAATGTAGGATTCATTGGAGTGAGAGAGATTACAGCCGACTGCCGACCAACCCACCCTCTTCCCTTTCCACCCACCACCAGCTGGAGGCACACGATTAGTGTCAGACGCTAAAAGCAGCCACGTCATCGCCTTGTCTCACCGGCAAGTGGAGGCTGCAGAGAGATCCAATATGCATAGACTACATGGCTGCTAACTTCACCCCACCCCGTTTCTACTCCATCCCACTCCACCTCATCCTCACCCCTTGTAGCACCCTGTCTTACATCCCAACAGACGGTGCCTTGTGGGGGGGGGGGGGGAGGCAGTCTGTGAGGATCCTGCACCAGAAAAGTTGATGTTGGGAATTGTGGTGTGATGGTGGTTGGCTAGACACTGATCATATATCTAGCCCTTCCACCCACTCCCCCCTTCATTCCCTCCCTACCTACCCCCTTCTTCTGTCTTTTGCTGCACACTCCCTTGATGAAAGGGGACAATTCATTCATTTCAAACGTTTTCTGCACTGCATGATGTGTAAGATGCTTCAACAATACTAGTGGCTGCTTTTTTTTTGCTTCATGAAGTGGTAGTCATCACCCATTGTCATTGGTAAATGTGCAGATCAGGCATCTGTTCAGTCTATTACCCACGTGATGCCTTGTTGTCTGGCATGCATGGTGTAGGTGTGGACTTCCCCAGTTGTAGCCAGCTACTTCTTTGATGAAATTCGTCATTGATATTGGGTTGTGCTGATTGATAACAGACAGTCCTGCAGTACCTCACTGACGGGTGATTTGTTTGAAGCCCACCAGTGTGCCTGGGTTGGCCACCCCTACCTGTGACGGTGACAGTGCTGAAGATGCAATAAACCTCTCATGGACCAGAGTTGGACAGATGTAAACTATTCTCGCCAATACAGGTTTTCAAACTGTACACCCTGCAGTCACCACAGAAGATTATTTAGACTCTTCTGGCTCAACACCAACTCAAACTACTCACCCAGTTCAAACAAGAGAGCATTAGCGTCATCAGTACGTGAAGGCATTGCAGCTGGAATTGACGTGTCATCCAAAAGAGCAGGATGATGTCACTCAAACTGCCTCTCACAGAGGACCAGAAAGATAATGCCAGAAAGATAATGCCACAGAGACACACGAACTCCTGGCCATGAACAACAGAGGGAGGACTGAAGGCCCTGAAACTCACCTGAGTGCCATCCAGTACAGAAGAAAAAGCAGACCTACCCAGCATGGAGGAGGACCTTCAATGGTACCCTGCATGTCACAGGCATAATGGACAGTCACTAAGAAAGGAAAGTAATGTATTGCAGTTATAGAGCACTGTTCACGCTATTAGTGATATACAAAGATTTGTATTCAACGTTTTCCTGAAGACGTTTTGTTTATCATGGAATTTATATCAACCAAAGAAACCGTTCTTTTGAACAGAACTGTAACCTGGGCTGACCATCAGTGTAGTTGTTGCCATAGGTTACGTTACGGGGCTTTCTTTATCAGAGATGGGGGTGGGGGCTGGGGGGATTTAGTACATGCTCGTGAAAGATTTCGATTGAAAATGTGTTTGCTGGTTGGTTTAGAGGCTCTTTTACAGGCTGGTTTAGATTCTCGTTACAGGGTCGTCTACAGGTGTTTTTACAGTGTTTTTTTCAAAGCTTTTGATTGAAAGATGTGTTTAGCACGTTGTTCACATGTCAGTTGTTGAGCGTGTTTACCAGTGGCATCAGATGAGGTTTATGGGTGTGTTGTGGAGTGGTGCAGACAGCGTCATTCTAGGCCGGCACTAAAGCAGTTCCCGTCTTGTTCTGCTGTCTGTGGCCCCACCCAAGGATTGAGTGCCCTGTTTGATGGCTGCATGGTCAATACAGGCTGGCCCAACCCACAGACACTGGGCTGCTGGTGAGGGAGGTGGGGAGGACAGTTTAGAGAAGTCCCACTCTGCGTGTGTGTGTGTGTGGCGTGTGTGGTGTGGTGTGTGTGTTTGTGTGTGTGTGTGTGTGTTTGTGTGTGTGTGTGTGTGTGTGTGTGTGTGTGTGTGTGTGTGTGTGTGTGTGCATGTGTGTGTGTGTTGTGTGTGTGTGTGTGTGTGTGTGTGTGTGTGTGTGTGTGTGCGTGTGTGTGTGTGTGTGTGTGTGAAAATAAGAAGTGGGAGAGTGATACTGAGAAGGGAAAGAGGGAGGGGGATCCGAGAAATAAGATAACAGAGACGGTGGGGGGGGGGGGATTCAGTTAGTATGTGAAAGAGAATGAGTTTAGTGAAGTCGTACAGATAGAGAAACTGTCTGTATGTGTGCAGGGTGGGGGGTGAGTGTGTGCATGCATGTGTCAGTGTTTGCATGTGTGCGTGAATGTGTGCATGCCTTGTGTGTGTGTGCACATGTGTGGGTGTGCACTGGTGTTTGTGTGTTTTGTCTTTGTGTCTGGGTCAGTGTGTGCAAGTGGAAGAGACAAAGACTGAGAGAACGGAGTGGAGAGGAGGTTGAAGTTGAGAAATCAAGAATAAGAAGAAGAGTGGGGGACGTGTGTGTGTGGTTGTTGTGTGTGTGTGTGTGTGTGTGTGTGTGTTGTGTGTGTGTGTGTGTGTGTGTGTGTGTGTGTGTGTGTGTGTGTGAAGAGAAGGGGGAGAGAGAGAGGGGGGGATGTACAGGGAATTTACAGAACGGAGCCTTTGGGTGGAGAGGGGCATTGGTGAGAGTTGTTGCCATTCGCCCAGGGCGCTTAGGCAGCACCAGTAGCATGTTATCGCTTTGTTCAATTTGCAAATGTGGGTTAGAAAGACACGTGCCATGCAGCTGCAAAACTAACCCCTCCTCACCGCTACTTCCTCCACTTCCATACCCTACCTCACCCTTCCTCCTGTCTATTTCTAACCACCCTCTCTGTCCTTCCCTTCTAGACAAGTTAAAAAGGACGTTGTACAAGTCTGATTGAGGAAGTATTAGAGCTTTAGAGAACGTGTTATTTTGAGTGGCTTCACTTCACATTCACCTTCACCACAACACCTCTCTTCTCTCTCTCTCTCTCTCTCTCCTCTCGCTCTCGCTCTCGCTCGCTCGCTCTCGCTCTCTCCCCCCCCTCTCTCTCTCTCAGCTGGGCTATAAACATTACCCTCTCTTCTCTCCCTCTCCTCTCTCTCTCTCTCTCTCTCTCTTTCTTTCTTTCTCTCTCTCTCTCCCCTCTCTCTCTCTCTTCTCTCTCCCTCTCTCTCGCTCTCCTCACTCTTCTCTCTCTCTCTCTCTCTCTCGCTCTCTCTCTCTCTCTCTCTCTCTCTCTCTCTCTCTCTCTCTCTCTCTCTCTCTCTCTCTCTCTCTCATGGCTAATTCCCTTATTGGCTGCCAGCAAGGATTTCTCAGAGCAGACAAAAATGTGCAAAAGAAGAGCCAAACTGTGTCCAGTATGCCGGTAAACGGTCTCCCTTTCCACGTTGGAAAGCGTCCTCTACACTATGCTGACAGAAATTGCCGTGTCTTCCTTCAAAATCGAAGGTAAAGGGAGTCCAACGATTGCTGTTCTTCGCCCGACTCCAGCACGTCAAATATCACAACCCAGCCAGCGTAAGACAGCTGTGTATCGATAGAAATGTCCATCCCGATTTATCAGGGACAGGAGGAGGCTGACAGATCTCTGTCTTGGAATGTTCCATGAATGCCATGATTGACCGCTCCATTGGCTCAATGATTAACTCAGGTGACTTCTTTTCATACTGAGCTGGGCACAGTGTTCAGCTCTGGCATACAGGTGAACTGACAGCAGTATCTCCAGTGAAAGGAAAAGGGAGGATAGAGATTCTTGATTCAAGCTCGTTGCTCACTGCTCTCTGACGCTGAAATGGCAATTAATGAAAAGCTCACGAAAGCCAGGTACTCTAGCTGATTTTCAAGCAATGAATATGAAGCGTTGTAAGTTAAATCATCAACTTGCTGCTCTTTGAACCTCCGTTATTTATCATCATCATCGTCTTCGTCGTCGTCGTCGTCGTCATCATTGTCATCATCATCACCATCATCAGCATAATCATCAGTATTAGTAGAATAAATAGTAGTAGTAGTAGCAGTAGTAGTAGTAGTGTTATTGGTGGTAGTGGTGATGATAGTGGTGGTGGTGTTAATCTCGTTTTTATTTTATTTTTCCCCTCTGCCCTTTTACTTTCTATTTTATTTTGGTATCTCTCCCCTTTTGCACAATCTCTGAAAAACTTTTGCTCCCTCCCTTCCTGTCCTCTGTCTCCCCCCCCCCCCCTCCACTGCCCATTTCCCTGTAGCGATGCTGGCCAAACATCACGTTCTGAGGCAAAACGCCAATCCATGTTTTCTGTGTGTTCTGGCAAATACAAACCAAACACACAGATAATTGGGAAGCCAAGGAATCGTTCAGCCCCTTGTGCTGCAGAGATCGGGATTTGCCCACGCTCAGTAGGCTACAGTGCCTGAAAGTCGTCTGTGGAGGGTTTACATGCCAAAGAACACTGTTAAAGACACAGGAAAAGTCTGTTGAGTTATATTTGCTCTTTGCCATCTTCCAGCATTTTAAAATTGTGCAACCGTCGAACTGTTTTTGATGACGATTTTGCACAAGGCAATTTTTCAACTGTTCTGAACATTAGTTAAACAGAACTCATATTGGGCAAAGCATGGTCACCTTGCCATCAGCTTAAATTAAGGAGAAAAATGTCTCCAGTTTGAATGTGAATATGACATAACTCTTGATCTTGATTATGGCCAGAATATTATTGCAGCATAGGAAGCAATTACAAAACTAGACAAGTGATACACAAACAGTCCATAGTAGGAGCATAGGCCCGTGAATTTCAGCTTGGCCTACGCCTGATCAGACTGAAGCACGGACTCATTAAAGAAGAGGTTGAGAAGCCAGCAGTAGTGTGGCAAAAGGAGGCTGAACAGGCTGTCACACAGGAATCGGGAGTCACAAAGCATTTCATACCCAAATTAACGTACACAACGTTCCCTATCTTTCATATCTGACATATCTTTGTAAGAAATAGGCTTTTATGGCATTTCACGCGAACAACGTGTTACTTGATGAGCTGTAATCTGGCGACATACATTTTTGCATTTTGCAGCATGACCCAACGAACAACGCTGCCAATAGGTAAGTCACTATGCTCTGTTTGACAATCAAGTAGGAGATGAGAGCTGGACGGGATGGCTTCCAATAGTTCACACGCCCAAAAATGTGTTTGGGATGACTTCATTCCTTTGTTAGTTTACATGTGGGCTGCACTGTGAAAGACGGAAAGAGTCACACTCCAAACCAAGCAGGCTGATCTCACTGGTAATTGATGTTGTGCACTAGTCAAGAAACCAGTTCAGTGTAATGGCATGATGTTTTGCCATGGCTAACGTCTTGAGTGACATACTTTTAAAGAAAGAACTTTATGTACAGCATACCTCTAAATCCTGTAGGTCTTTTCAATGGGTATTTCACCAGAAAATTGTCTTATAAGACATGGGCCTGAGAGCTGTTCTAATCTTCAAAAAAAAATTAAGTACTGCACCTGCCAAACATGAACAAACGAATCACAGGACAACAAAACACGACGCGTTCGACTTCTTAGGTCTTCTTCAGGCAAGATAAACAACACCCAGGACTATGAACATGAAGAACGAGCAATCACTTATCTCGTCAAATTCGGCGCAAGATGGGCGTTGAATGAAAACAAGGCCGTCGGGAAATGGTGTTAAGATGAAGGATGCCTTCACAGGATTGGGTAAAAAGAAGTGTGTCAAAAACAAGTCCCTATGTGTGCAGAAATCATGGACGTGACAAGAGTTTCAACAACATCGTGCGGCTATGTCAACAACATGGAAGGAGATCGATCATCTTTCGATCACTCAAACCTCTCCCCCACCCATGCTGCTCAGAAGGATGACTCCTTTAGTTACCTTCTCTCTCTCTCTCTCTCTCTCTCTGTCTCTCTCTCTCTCTGTCTCTCTCTCTCTCTCTCTCTCTCTCTCTCTCTCTCTCTCTCTCTCTCTCTCTCAGAGCTTGTCCATTCCAGGAGCGACAGGACGTCAAAGAAGACCAGCAGGGACAATAACAGATACCCCACACCCCGTCTGGCCGAGTGACGCCTCCATTACCGGACGTCTGTCTCTTTCCCTCCTGGCCCTGCCCCCCCCCCCCCCCCCCCCCCCCGCCCCCCGCCCCCATCCCTCCAGCCACCACCTGCCTGACACACTTCATTAGGGAAGGGAATAGGAGTGAGGGAGGAGGGTGTTCAGTGACGTAATGAAGTCCATCCATCCAGTGTTGGAAGGCAGATATCAGCGTGGACATCGTCTGGGCTGTCACCGTTGGTCTGAGTGGATAGTGGTTAGACTGCTTCTCTCTCTCTCTCTCTCTCTCTCTCTCTCTCTCTGTATATTAATATATATATATATATATATATATATATATATATATATATATAAAGTATGTCACATAAGTATATATTATTCTTTTCCTCTTTTGTTGTGTTTCTGTCTTTCCTTTACTTCCTTTTGTATGTCTGTCACATTTCATTTTGTTCCTCCGACTCTCTCTACCCTCTTTTTATCAAATATGTCCTACTGTAGTCTTCCCTCTCTTCCTGGTCTTTCTCCTCCTGTCCTAGCAACACCCCCTTCCTCTTTTACTTCTGTGGTTTTTGAAGTCTGTTCACATGTACTATAAGCCGACCCCCTCCCCCATCTTCCCATCCACCCATCTACTCTCATCTTCCCTTAACAATTAAGGTATTATTTTCTGATTCTGCTAGTTGAAGCCTCATTTATGTGTATAAAGTGTTGAGGTACTTAATTGTTTTCAGGTTTAATGTCCACACCATACCTGCTGATCTTGCAGAGGGAGATGACAATCCAGGGAGAGAGAGAGTGGGGGGGGGGAGAGCAGGGGTACCTTACACTGCACTCATAGTACTGAATGACACCGCATGATGGTGGACAATAACAGTGGCATTTGTTGTTGTTTTGTTATTGTTGTTGGGACCCAGCAGGAATGGGACCACCAACATCTGTCTTCCAGCTCAGTGCTCTCCTATGGAGCCACCTTGAGAAAGTGAAGGAGGAGGTCTTTATGAAACAGAGAGAGAGGGGGGGGGGGTATAGGAATACGAATTCGAATATTTTTATTGAGGTTAAAATGGATAAGCTAATAGCTTTTTTTACACCGTGCCCTCAAGAACAACAACAACCAATATCAAATGGACATATGTATGATGGATGAAAAGGAAGCAAGAGAGAGAGAGAGGGAGAGAGAAAGAGAGAGGGAGAGAGAGAGAAAACTTTTTAATGAACGGGGAACAGCAGCGTAAGCACCAGTAGGTACCATTTTAGTTTTACATTCAGCCATCAGTAAAGAGATGTATAGATGAACTGAAAAAAAACATACCATTTTTTTGCATGGACATCAGAATAGCAAAATGAGAGAGAAAGAAAGAGAGAGAGAGAGAGAGAGAGAGAGAGAGAGAGAGAGAGAGAGGAGACTGGAGAGGGAGGAGATTTTAGCAGAGAGAGAGAGGTGAGCAAAGAGAAGGGGAAGGCAGGGGAGAGAGACGGTATGGAAAGGAAGGAGTGAGAGATAGGAGTAAGGGAGAAAGAGGTGACGAAAGAATGTAGGATTCAGGGAAGCAGCTCATCAGTGGAGTGAGAGAGATAACAGCCGACTGCCGACCAACCCACCCTCTCCCCTTTCCGCCCACCACCAGCTGGGTGTGATGACAGGCACACAATCAGTGTCAGACGCTAAAAGCAGCCACGTCATCGCCTTGTCTCATCGGCAAGTGGAGGCTGCAGAGAGATCCCATGCACAGACTACATCGGCTGCTAACTTCACCCCACCCCGTTTCTACTCCATCCGCGCCCCACTCCATCCTCACCCCTTGTAGCACCCAGTCTTACATCCCAACAGACGGTGCCTGTGGGGGGAAAGGCAGTCTGCGAGGATCTTGGGCCAGAAAAGTTGTAGCTTTGTGTGGCTGTAGGGAATTTTGGCGTGTTGGTGGCTGACTGGACACTGATCATGTTCCTATCCTTCACACACCCCACTCCTCATCTCCTCCTCACCATCCCCCCTCTGCTCCCCTTTCGTCTGTCTTCTGCTTCACACTCTTGATGAAATGGGACAACTTGTTCATTCGTGTTCTGTTGTGTTAGATACTGCAATGATATGAATGGCTTTTTTCCCTTGAAGTAGTAGTTGTCACCAGTTCTGTGGGCAAATGTATAGGTCAGACAACTTTTCAATTCAATTCCATGAGACCTTTTCCGAAACTTGTATCTCTGGGTTTTTTTTTATCTGCATTACATGAATTGGTGTACTTATCTCATTTCATCCAGTTCCCACTTGATGCCTCATGGCATAGCAGACATGGTGTCTGGGTTACTCTGCATGCAGCCAGACATCTTCTTCATAACATTTGTCAGTTACAGAAGGCTGCACTGATAGCAGACAGTCCCACATACCCCACTAACTGGTGGTTTGTTTGAAGCCCACTACTGTAGCAGGATTTGTCTGTCCTCCCTGTAACGGTGACAATACTGAGGATGTTATGACTAGCCCACCTACCCGTCAACCTCCTGGCATGGACCAGAGCCGGAATCATGTGAACTTCTCTTGTCATTAGAATCTTTCAGAATGAGCACCCCACAGGCAACACACAAAGAACCCTCTTAAGGATCCTCAGAATGTCGTGGCCCAACATCATGTCGAACTAAGAACTATTCTCTAGTGTGAGCTAGAAAGCGTAAGCACTACCGCAATGAGGAGGCGGTAGAGATGGATTGGACACGCCATCCGAATAGAGCAGACCAACCTCACCTGAACTGCCTTTCACGGAACATCAGGACAACGTCGGAGAGGAAGACCCAAGAACACCTGGTGACGAACGGTGGAGGGAGGACTGGCGGCCATGAAGCTCCCCTGGAGTACTGCGCAGTGGAAGAAGTAGTTGGCACCAACGTGGAGAAGCTGCCCTGCTGCCCTGCATGTGACAGGAACAACAGACAGTCAGAAAGGAGGGAAAGCAGTGTCCTGCAGTTGGATTGTCCAGTCTGCGTCACTGATGTATAAAGAAGCTTTGTCT
>CM065728.1:15662882-15667882 GCA_033310375.1 Conus canariensis | reverse complement strand
CTTGAGGAGCTAAGTCACTGTTCGTTGCTTTCATTCCACATCAGACATCCACTAAGTCATGTCCACGATACCCGTCGTCTTAAACAATATCGTATTTATCATGAAGTTAACCATCAGCTGTCGATCCTGCGCACTGTGGTCTCGTGGCTTAGCAGGTGTGGTGTGGCGTGTATGAATCAGTCGGCATGCAGGGACTCTTCTTTCCTGAAACTGAAACCCGAAATCTCTTCAGCTCCACACCACCACCTCCCTCCCCTTCCTGTCTTATTTGTGATGAACTTCCACCTCCCTGCCATACCAGTTCACGGCCTTGATTGAGGCCTTGCTTTCCATGGCAGAAGACAACAGGAAGGCAGGCAGAAGCAGGGAGACTACTGACGGATCCCTATTGCACACCCGGGGGCAGATACGCATGAAAGATCGAGTAAGATATTCTCGAACAGCGTGACAAATCGGAGTCTGCTGCACATTTGTATTCTGCCTTACTCCCAGAGTCGTTTTTTTTTGTTTGTTTGTTTTTTGTTTGTTTGTTTGTTTTGTTTTGTTTTTTGGTGGTTGTTTTTTTTGTATGCACAACACCAACAGCCAGCCTGAATAGGTATTCCAGTTTGACTTCGTTTCACGCATGCGTAAACGTTCAAACACTATTTCACTCGACAGCCAAGCTGATTTTTCTTTCGTATCCGTGGCCGAGTTGTGAGCGAGATGTAATCATTTCTGTGCAATCAGTAAACATCCTTCCTTTGAGTTGTGTCAAGTCCAAGCCTTGTTGTACCAAAAACGATCGTTCACATCCACGTGACAGACGGAGAGTGTCACAGTGAGTGAGAGTAGATGAACAGGAGAGTGTGACCTTACGTGCCTCAGGCCTACACTCTGTGTGTGTGTGTGTGTGTGTGTGTGTGTGTGTGTGTGTGTGTGGTGTGTGATGCGCACGTGTGGGGGGGGGGGGGGCGTACAAGAACACTCTGAGTGACAAGATAACACGTGTTGTTACTGATATATCCCTCATGTACTTCATAAGGCTTAATTTCCCTACAAATATCAGGTGTCCCTGTGGCTCAGTGGTTAAAGCGCGAGTCATTAAGTGGAAAATGAGCATGTCCAGAGGGTCATGGGTTCGAATCCCAGCCATGGCTCGTCCCAAGATGGGAAAAAAAGGGGCAGCAGAGGGACATCCGGAGTCATGAACCGGGTGTGGCCCAACCCCCCTAGAGTGTCAGGAGATAAGGGCCGAAACACTTGCTTGAAGGGGGCTTCTCTTCTGAGGACTCTCTGCTGCCACGCTCTCCACGAGTTTCTTTCTACTCTACTCTGTGGTCCACTTTTATTCTTGGGAAACACTGACCTATTCGGATGACTTGTCAAATCAGTTTGTTCTCCATCATTGAATTTAGCCTCACAACCCAAGTTTGTTTTTTTAGTTATGTTTACATTCATTTTGCTGACAGCACATGAAGATGGCCGCCATTTGTATTTCTTTCACCTCTTGTTCAGGCTGAGAAGGGAGAGGGGGGGAGGCACGTAAGATTATCCCCAAAACATTTTTTTTATGTTCATGCATCGCGATAAATTGTCCCTTTTCTTTTCGAATAGTTGGTTGTTTCCTTCGTTCCAGAACAAGTGCCGTCATTCGTCCATCCCAGTTGGAGAATCTGGTCAGAGCCAGCACGGTGCGGACTGCATTGCTATGTGTCTGTCCCCCACCCCCTACCACCACACTTCCCCACAACTGTGCTTTTCCCTGCCGCCCATCTCCTCTTTCTTTCTCCTCTAGCCAACACCACAGAAACTCACTGACTTAGCGGCCAACACCTGCCTGACCCGTCATTAGGAAGGGAAAGCAGAGTGGAGGAGTAGGGGGGGGGGGGATAATCCTCAGTGACAGTGAAGTCCATCCGTGAGTTCTCTTTCTCTTTCTGTCTGTCTGTCTGTCCCCCCCCCCCCTCTCTCTCTCTCTCTCTCTCTCTCTCTCTCTCTCTTGCATACACACACACACACACACACACACAATATATATATATATATATATGTATGTGTATATATATATATATATATGTATATATATATACATGTACACACACACGCATATATATATATATATATATATATTATTTATTTATTTATTTATTTATTTATTTATAAATATTGTATGATATGCATGTGTTTGCTGTCTGCCTATGGTGTGTTTTTCTCCTTTTCTTTTTTCTGATCGTGGATCTCTTTGGATGCCATCCATTTCATGTCCACTCCCTTCCTCTCCCTGTCTCCCTGTCCTCGCTCTTTTTGTCACTATCGCTTGAGGCTGGGTTTGGGGCGTCAGACTAGAGTCAGCGCATCAGTGAAAGAAAGACACAGTGGTGACGTTAAGGTGACTTCACCAGCTAAGTGGTGACGTTAAGGTGACTTCACCAGCTAAGTGGTGACGTTAAGGTGACTTCACCAGCTAAGGGTGACACTGAAGGATCAGTCAGACTGTCAGCAACGGTCCCTTCAGTGTCAGCACCTTTCAGAAACCCAACCAACCAGAACCAAAGCACCTCAGTTACTCACATTATTGGCCCCTCTTCCATGTCTACCTTCCTTCATCCCTCGTCCTCCTCCCCCCTCCCCCCCCCCCCCCCCCACACACCCGCATCCCCGCTAATCTACCCCCGCTATCCTTCTACTCCTCTTCCTCATCCTGCTCCTCCTAACTCACGGGTACCGCATGGATTCATGTGGGTTTTTTTTTCTGAGCCGTCGCTGCTCACTAGACTGTTGACGGCTGGCTGTGTTTTTATTTGTCGATGGTCACACCATTTATTAGCCACACACGGTGGAAGTGGGAGTTATGGGGACATCTAAGTACCTCACATGGATGGCTGACGCATTGACTGTTTGGCTGCTGTGCCTGTCCACTGTATGACGTCGTAGTCCCCCCCCTCCCCTACCCCCCACCCCCCCACGTTGACTGGACACGATGTGGACCTCTGAGTGAGCCAGGACTTTGGACCAAAGCCTGTAGCATAGGAGACAAGTCTCCCACAAATAAAGCTTTGCCAAGCAAAGAGTTAGCAGAATCAGACGAGAGTTCACGTCTGGTTCCATCCGGCTGTATGCTGAAAGTCGTTTTCTTTTATTGTTGATAGATGTTCCGAACGGAACAGCATCTCGTTAGGGCAGAGCTATAAACTGGGTAGAGAGGTTTTTCTTAATGTGGTCGTAGGTTGGTTTGCAGACGGGTTTACAGGCTGGTGTATGGGGAGGTTTATGTGTGTGTAGTTGACCTAGCCACTGTGGGCAGACCGTAAAGAAGGGACCCCCTCTTTGACAGCACTGTCTGCGGCCTTACATCCCCGTTTTACGGCCCTGTTATGTTGGCTGGCTGATCGAGGCATTCTGGTGCTGCTCCACCACACAGACAAAGAGAGCTGGAGTCACAGAAGTCGGTGACTTTCAGAGAGAATGGTCAGGGGATTGAGAGAGACACAGACTCACGCACACACCAAAGTTAGGGACATTCAAACAGACGTTAGATTGTCGTGGGTAATACAGACACACACACAGAGACTGGGGTTTGTGGGAGAAGTATACAAGTCGGAGAAATGCAGAGACGGGCGTAGATTTCTAACAGTGATTGAGACAGCAAAGAAAATTAAGAGAAATAAAAAAAAGAAGAGAAAGAGCAAATGAAGAAGGCATGCGGCTGGGGAATGGGTTTGGGGCAAAATGAAGGTCAGTGAAGAGATGGAGAGAGGAGGGCATGGGAGGTGTCTCGGGAAGCCCTGACACATATTGTGTGATCCGGCAAACAGGAGCTTACTGCTTTGGCAGCATGAACAAACAGTGGGAGAATAACAAATATCCCGACATGGTGACACAGACAGACAAACGAACAGAGAATAATGTTGTGTGCCTTCGTGAAAACTCAAGGAACAGAATCACCCGTCGAAAAACTCAAAAAGAGACTGAAATGAAATGAAAGATGTGTCTGCCTGGTGTCCACTGCATCAGCAGCTGTTTGATAACAGACGGCACAATCAGCATGAGGTGCTAAAAGCAGCTCTGCTAATCACCATCGCCTTGTCTCATCACGAAGGGCAGACTGTAGAGAGTTGTCTCGCAGACACTTACAGACACCGCCATCCTCCAACCCCTCCCCATCTATTTCTGTGCCGGGTCACCAGTCCAGCAGACGATGCATGAAGTCGTAGCAGACTGAGGGGAAGGGCTGGTCACAGTCCGGTGACGACTGAGTTATGGGCAGCAGCTTGACTTACAACCATCCCTGTTTTGTTCGTTGTGCTCACACACTGACGATGTTTTGTTCGTTGTGCCAACACACTGACGATGTTTTTGTTCGTTGTGCCAACACACTGACAATGTTTTGTTCGTTGTGCTCACACACTGACGATGTTTTGTTCGTTGTGTCAACACACTGACGATGTTTTGTTCGTTGTGCCAACACACTGACGATGTTTTGTTCGTTCTGCTCACACACTGACGATGTTTTGTTCGTTGTGCCAACACACTGACGATGTTTTGTTCGTTATGCCAACACACTGACGATGTTTTGTTCGTTGTGCCAACACACTGACGATGTTCTGTTCTTTGTGCCAACACACTGACGATGTTCTGTTCGTTGTGCCAACACACTGACGATGTTTTGTTCGTTGTGCCAACACACTGACGATGTTTTGTTCGTTCTGCTCACACACTGACGATGTTTTGTTCGTTGTGCCAACACACTGACGATGTTTTGTTTGTTGTGCTCACACACTGACCATGTTTTGTTCGTTGTGCCAACACACTGACGATGTTCTGTTCTTTGTGCCAACACACTGACGATGTTCTGTTCTTTGTGCCAACACACCGACGATGTTCTGTTCGTTATGCCAACACACTGACGATATTTTGTTCGTTGTGCCAACACACAGTCGATGTTCTGTTCGTTGTGCCAACACACTGACGATGTTTTGTTCGTTGTGCTCACAAACTGACGATGTGTTGTTCGTTGT
>CM065728.1:15660098-15662782 GCA_033310375.1 Conus canariensis | reverse complement strand
GGTTTTGGGTTTGAAGAAATTTTGTGGGTGGAGAGGGGGTTTTCTTTGTGAGAGAAAGTTTTAGTGGGTGGATGTGAGGGGGTTAACGGGTTGATGTAGAGAAAGTTTAGTGGGTGGATGTGAGGGGGTTAACGGGTTTGATGTAGAGAAAGTTTGAGGGGGTGGTGTGAGGGGGTTAACGGGTTGATGTAGAGAAAGTTTAGTGGGTGGATGTAGGGGGTTTAGGGTTGATGTAGAGAACGTTTAGGGGTGGATGTGAGGGGGTTAACGGGTTGATGTAGAGAAAGTTTTAGTGGGTGGATGTGAGGGGGTTACAGACCGTACTGGAACGGCAGTAAGTTTTTCCTGGCAGGCGCCGAAACAATCCTGTTCTTGTCTGCTCGGTCTTGTAGCCCTGCTGCCAGAATGAACTACCCCGTTACGTCGGTGTTGCTAAATTTGATTTCGACCTGTCAGACAGAGAGAGAGAGGGGAGAGGAGAGGGGGGCTGCTGATGACAGACATCTCAGAGAGGGCTTACAAAGAGAAAGACAAATAGGTTCCTGTGTGTTTGTGAAGGAAGGAAGGGAAAGGAGGGTAGGAGAAAATTGCAGAAATCAGAGAAACAAAGGGCGGAGCAGAGAGAGAGAGACAGACAGACAGACAGAGAGAGAGCATGGGCGATGTATTTTGGGGTGTTTGCACAGGGCGTTAAAACAGTACAGAGAACCTGTCATCACCTTGTTTATTCAGCAAATGTAAGTTGGAGATCGCGATGCCGCACAGACACTAAATTCTTCTCCCCCCCCCCCCTCCCCCTCCTCCTCCCGTCTCCTCTCCTCCCCCTCCTTTCTACCCCAACTTCTCTCTCTCTCTCTCTCTCTCTCTCTCTCTCTCTCTCTCTCTCTCGCTCACATCTTTGCCGACCGTGCATGTACACAAACCAGACCGAGGAAATTCCAGAGCTATAGGGAAGGTGTAACTTTGAGTGTCATTACGACCCCTACCCCAACCCCAAACCCTTCACCCTTTTTCCCTCTCCCTCCCTCCCTCTCTCTCTCTCTCTCTCTCTCTCTCTGTCTCTGTCTCTCTCTCTCTGTATGTGTTCGCTCTCTCTCTCTCTCTCTCTCTCTCTCTCTCTCTCTCTCTCTCTCTCTCTCTCCTCTCTCTGTGAGTGTGTGTGTCTGTCTGTCTATCTGTCTCTGTTCTTCTCTGTCTGTCTCTGTCTCCCTCTGTCAGTCTCGTCTGTCTGTCTGTCTGTCTCTCTCTCTCTCTCTCTCTCTCTCTCTCTCTCTCTCTCTCTCTCTCACTCCCCCCCCCCCTTTCCCGTTCCCTTTTTCTTTCTGTCCCTCTGTTTCTTGCGTCTCGTCTCTTTCACTGTTGGGGGGGGGGGGGGGGGGGGGTAGTCGCTTTTTTTCTATTCTCCACCTTTAGTCCGTGCTCTGCTGGTCTCTCCATCTGACTTTACCTCACTTTCCACCTTCTGCCCTCTCTCTAGCCCCCCTCGCCCCCCCCCTTTCCACCCTCCCTCCGCCCACCTTCTTCCCTCCAAACCTCCCATATTTCATTTCGGGGGGGTAACGCTAGACAAACATTCTCTCACGTGGTGAACAACCTAGTCCATGTTTTCTGTGTGTTCTGGCAAATACAAAGCAAACACACTGATGATCGGGAAGCCAAGAAATCTCCTTGCCGTCTCTTTTGTTTCCCAGACTGAGTTTCTTTCTCTCCTAGACAAAGAGTTTCCAGAACTTCAATGTCGACAATCTCACTGTGCATCGGATTCTGCATGAGAAGTGTACTCTAACGCTGACCTGTGGGGTGTGTCAGTCGGACAGTCTGTGGATGTTATTTCCAAGAACCTGAATTGTCCAGACTTCATCTGGACATGTTGAGGACGTTCTCCTTAAAACTTCTTGTCTGTCAGGAAAACATTGGGTCATTATACTGAAATGACCGTGTGGGCAGTTAACAAAGCAGCCGACTGTTCTCGTCCTGCAAATAAGCCTCAACTAGCATGCTAGTTGCTAGCGTGCAGACCAACGTCGCCCGAAAAAACGTCAGCGGGCTGGAACATGGCATCATCTGTAATCAGAACATTGTCGGCAGAGGATGATATAGGAAGACGTCACTGTCTCCAATCACTACGTCTTCGGATGTCTGGTGTCTGACACGTGCAAGTTTTTTTGTTTTTGTTTTTTTTTTTTTATCTTACCAAATCTCTTATCTTATTAAAAAAAAACTTTCAAACGGACAAAAAAAATGCATTTTAGTGCCTCAAAACAAAAATGAAAAAGTTAAAACGTTTGGACTGCAAAGCTTTAAACACGGTCTTTTCGTCTCTAGACATTCGTGAAATAGAGGAACGCAGGGACACGGCGGAATTCGAGCACTTGACAAATATTGTGAACCTGCATTAGTCTTTTTTATGCAAGAAGATATATCTTAGAATATTGGGCCGCCAAAAGCAAGAGAGAGATAACTACATTCACAACCATTAAGAAAATGAGGTCGAATTCCGGTTTTTTTTTTTCCATTTCATTACAAATTACAAGAGCAAAGTATGCATCTGAAGCAACTGAAATTTCTGTAATAAACATAAAAGACATAGTTGAGAAATCTTCTTCTCACTAGTTCTGCCTCGAGAGACACTGAAAGACTCTATAAACTATATTGATTTGAAAGTGAAGAAAAAAATTGCTATT
>CM065728.1:15637598-15655098 GCA_033310375.1 Conus canariensis | reverse complement strand
CATTTTAATTTCATAAAGTTTTTTTTTTTTTTATCTACAGTTTTTAAATATTTAATATCCGTCTAATATAGTATTTCTGTACCGACTTCTAGTTATGTCGAAGATGTCATCTGGTTCTCAATACTCTAAACTGCACGTGTTGTTCAAATAGTATATGTAATGGTGTATTTGCGTTTGTTTTCTTTTGTATACTAACACACATTTTCCCGATTAAGGTCATGTGGTTTATTATGTTTTGATTATTGATATCGTTTCCACAGGTGGTTATCTTGACTCCAAACAGAATGTCAAAAAGATCTAAATTTATGGGATACCTGTCTGACCATGAACATAACTTTCCATTTTCTTCCAAAATGCTTTCACAGGGGGACATTTGTAAAAGAAGTGCTCTATGTAATCTACTTCAGTTCTGCAAACGGAACAGTTACTATCCTCTGCCAATTTCATTTTATGTAACAAAATATTTGTTGGATATATATTATGAACAATTTTCCACTGCAGCTCTCTTAATCTGGTTTCTTTCGTAGCAGCGTGTGCCATTAGCCATGAATCCTTGTCTATTTCAAAGTTCAGATTTCTAAGCCAAAACCCATGAGCACACGTCTTTAAGTCTTCAGCTGTATTTCCTTTATCGGTTAAAATTTTCCTGATATGTTTTGGCTTTACACAGTAAACCCTGTAATCAAAGCAATTCTGTATCCCTTCTTGGCAAGGATTTTCACGTATCCAGTTTTTCCAGGATGCAGGTATTGAGTTCATTAAAGCATTATATTCAAAAAGAACATTTCCTCTGTTTTGTACTACTTTTTCCAGAATTTCTTCGGAATTCAGCATTCTATTTTCATTTTCTTTAATAATATCCTTTACTCTTTCAATTCCTACTCTTTTCCAGGAAGGAAAGAATAGAGTGCGACATTTATATTTTATAAGCGAATTGTTCCACAGTAGCTGTTTGTGAAAGTTTTGTCGTGATACATCAGTTTGTTTGGTTAGTGTTTTGTTATCTAAATGTGTGTAGAACTTCTTGCCAAAATGGGTTATTGATCTGACAGTGGGGGGACAGCATTCTCGATGTACAGTTTATATCAAAGGCACCCATGTCACTTGTTAGTTTATCCAAATGTCATTTGGGGATATAGCTCCAGTTATCGTTTGTGGCTGTAAATAATCTTCCTACCCACTGTAGATAGAAACTATCTTGCATCTTAAAAGGTTTACCATCTTGACTCCTCCTTGACTAATATCTGCTTCCATTATTTTTCTTTTTATCTTTTCAAACGCTTTTTTTGTTTGAATTCTTCTTCTGCCATAAGAATTTATATAAGGTTCTGTTAATTGTGGTCAAAACGTGCTTTGGCAGACCTATTGACTGCATTACAAACACAAACTGACTCAACAAAAAGCACTTTATTATATCTATTTTCCCATAAATTCTTAAATCTCTCTTACTCCATGTTCTAATCAATTTATTCATTGTTACAATTCGTTTTAACCAATTTTCTTCTATGTTTATTGCTGCTTGGTTATTTTTAAAGTAAATTCCTAGTATTTTAATTTGTTCAGTTAACATAAATGGCATATTGTCTTCATACCTCTGCATCCCTAGTCTCATTGCTTTTGTTTTCTGCACATTTAATTTGAGACCAGAAAAAAAACAGAGAAATCATTTATTATGTCATGTGATTTTATCATGTCATCTCTGTTATTTAGAAACAAAGTTGTGTCGTCTGCTAGCTGTTTTATTTTAAGCTTTACCAATTCATTATTGAAAGTGGGAAGATCAATTCCTGATATATTACTGTTCCGAATCTTTATTGCGAGTAATTCAACACCTAAAATGAAAGCCAGAGGTGAAACAGGACAGCCCTGCCTGATGCCACACTTCACAGGGAAAGATTCCGAAATCCAGCCACCATGATTTATGCTGCTGACGGTGTTCGTTGTAATCACACTTACCCATCTTTTAAACTGGTTCCCAAACCCAAATATATCGAAAGTTTGCAACATAAATTCTTTAGAAACAGAGTCAAACGCTTTTTGATAATCTAGTGCTAATAGATACCGCACTTTTTGGTTACATTTAGATAGTTGATGACATCATTTAAGTTCGTATTACTGTCGAAATATTTCGTCCCTTGAGATAACCTACTTGATCATGGCTAACTAATTTATCAATAACTTTATTCAGTCTCAACGCCAATGCCTTTGCTAGTATTTTATAATCTGTATTAGTTAGTGTAATTGGTCTCCAATTATTTACTTTGTCTCTTGGAAGGTCAAGGCTCTTGTGAAGAAGTATAATAATGCCTTGTTTCTGACTGTATGACATTTCACCCTCTCTGAAAGATTCGTTGAATGATTCAGTTACAACATCGCTTATAGTTATCCAGAAAAATTTCATAAATTCAGTTGTAAGACCATCACTACCTGGTGCTGATCCGTTTTGCATATGCTTTAAAGCTAGACTTGTCTCTTGTACACTCATTAGACCTTCACATGTGAAAGACTCTTCTTCTAATTTTGACACGTGCAAGTTAAATCTGAGCATAACGTCCTCGTTTCCTGTAAACGTGTACAGCTGTTAGCAAAAACATCACCAGTGGACGGAAAACATCATCTGCTTTGCGAGAGTGTGATGACCCTAAAACTACATGGAAAAAGCCATGTCCTGAGAAGAACATGACACCAGCTTTCTAAGTAACATGTGATCAGCCCCTCATGTACACCCTCCCCTCCCCTCCCCTCTCAACCCATCAGCTGTCAACCAATGGCATCAACCGTTGATAAACTGGACATCATGAGCAACTGAACTGGAGTCACTTGTATCCTGTCACGGGATTTAGTCATTAAGGATTTTAAAGTGGTCACTCAAACACTGTCGACATACTACTCTTTCAGGACGGAAATAAGAATGGAACGAACAGAACAGGGCCAATATCATAGCGAGGGCACTCAGTTGAAGATAGGATAAACCATAGGGGACGTCACTCCCCTGGACACCGCCTGACACACAGTACTTCCTCGTGCATCAGGAACGGACTCGTCTTCGACATTAAAAGAACGTTGCAAATCACCGGTTTTTTGTTTTTCTTTCTTTCTTTGTTTTGTTTTTCAATTATGTGTCTTTCTCCTTATACTAGAACTAAGAAAAGAGGTTGCATGGTATGGAAAAAAAGGAAAGGGAGGGACGGGGAGGGCGCAAAACAATGAGATGAAAGAACAGAGGAAATGAAGAAAACAAGAACAAAAGAACCGGAACATCATCGCAAAAGGGTAGGGTGGGAAGTGTTAGTCTAACAGGTTCAGCTTTGTATGGATGGTACGTCAAAACAAAAACAACAACAATTTTTCTGAAGAAAAATGAAACTAGGTCATTTCATCTGTCTGCTGCTTCCCTGTCGGCTCTGTAACAAGCCTCCCCATCGGTTTCATTTGATGACCAAACCTCCTTCGCCTGCCTCCCGCCTGCCCTCCTCTTTCCTTGCCCGCCTTTCTCCCCACCACCCCACCAAAGCGACTCTTTCGTTCCACTATGCCTCGCCCTCTAGTCCAGGAGATAAAAAAGACACGGCTGGCGGAGAGAACCGGGAGGGACAAAAGGAACTCCCCCCCCCCCCCCCCCACATCCTGTCTGGCCAAGTGACGCCTCCATTACCGGACGGCTGTTCCCCCCCCCCCCCGCCCACCCACCCCCATCCCCATCGCCAACACCTGTCTGACACATTGGGCTGAGGGAGGGGGTGGGGATAGGGGTGGGTGTTGTTCACCCACGTAATGAAGGCCATCCATCACATGTCTGTAGACAGAAGAATCTGCATGGACAGCATCTGTCTGCTGCTGCTTCACGTGTCTCTGGCCAGACATCTGCATGGACAGCATCTGTCAGTTGCTTCACGCGTCTCTAGATAGACATCTGCATGAACAGCATCTGTCTGCTGCTTCACGTGTCTCTAGATAGACATCTGCATGGACAGCATCTGTCTGCTGCTTCACGTGTCTCTAGCCAGACATCTGCATGGACAGCATCTGTGTGCTGCTTCACGTGTCTCTGGCCAGACATCTGCACGGACAGCATCTGTGTGCTGCATCACGTGTCTCTGGCCAGACATCTGCATGGACAGCATCTGTCAGTTGCTTCACGTGTCTCTGGCCAGACATCTGCATGGACAGCATCTGTGTGCTGCTTCACGTGTCTCTAGATAGACATCTGCATGGACAGCATCTGTCAGTTGCTTCACGTGTCTCTGGCCAGACATCTGCATGGACAGCATCTGTCAGTTGCTTCACGTCTCTAGATAGACATCTGCATGGACAGCATCTGTCAGTTGCTTCACGTGTCTCTAGATAGACATCTGCATGGACAGCATCTGTCAGTTGCTTCACGTGTCTCTGGCCAGACATCTGCATGGACAGCATCTGTCAGTTGCTTCACGTGTCTCTGGCCAGACATCTGCATGGACAGCATCTGTCAGTTGCTTCACGTGTCTCTAGATAAATATCTGCCTGCACAGCATCTGTCTGCTGCTTCACGTGTCAATTGACAGGCATCTTTACGGACAGTATCTGTCTGCTGCTTCACGTGTCTTCCGACAGACATCTGCATGGACAGCATCTGTCTACTGCTTCACGTCTCGAGCTCTGTCTGTCTGTCTGTCTGCCTGTCTCCTCTCTCTCTCTCTCTCTCTCTCTCTTCTCTCTCTCTCTCTCTCTCTCTCTGCCTTCTGCCTCTCCTTTCTTCCTCCCCCTCTCTCTTTCCCTCCCCCTCTCTCTCCCTTACCCTTGCTCCCATCCTCTGCCTTCTCTCTTTTCCCCTTGCATTCCTTCCTTCCTCCGCCTATCTCATCATCCGTCTCTGTCTCTCTCTCCGTCTCTCTGTTATTCTTTCTCTCTGTTTCTCTCTCTCTCTCTGTCTGTCTCTCTCTCTCTCTCTCTCTCTCTCTCTCTCTCTCTCTCTCACATCACACACACACACACACACAACACACACACACACACACACACACACACAACACACACACACACACCAGTGAAGGCATACAAAAGTACTTTAAGAAAGACAAAAAATATATACAGAGACAAACTTGTTAGAGAACTAAATGAAGCCTTTGAAAAGGATCCAAATCAAGTATGGAGAACACTAAACGAATTAGCAAACATGCAAAATACGAATCAAAATAAAAGGAAGGAAATCCATGAAGACAAATGGATATCTCACTTAGAAAAATTAGTTAGCAGGAATATTGAAATAACAGAACAGAGAAAAAAACTGACTGAGCACAAATTGTCTGAAGCAAGAAATGTTATATATAATCCAAACGTTGATGAACCAATTAGTATATCAGAAATCCATAAGACATTTCGAAATTTAAAAAATAAAAAAGCCACGGGAAAGGACGGAATCTCAAATGAAATAATCAAAGCCAGTTTGCCTAATATAATTATACCTCTTAAGAATATATTTAACTGGGTACTAAGATATGGCCAGTATCCCACTCTGTGGAAACATGGCATTTGTGTGCCCATTTATAAAAGCGGCGATCCTACAAATCCTAACAATTATCGTGGAATTACTTTAGACTGCTGCCTGAGTAATGCTTTCTGTCAAATATTAAACAACAGGATAACAAATTACATAGAAAGCAAAGATTTATTTATAAAAGAACAGGCAGGATTTCGAAAATCCTACAGAACAACAGACCAGATATTCATTTTAAAAAAGATCATTGATAGTGAAATAAGAAAAAAGAATGGCAGACTATATTGTTTTTTGTAGACTTTAGAAAAGCATTTGACAGCATATGGCATGACGCTTTACTTCTGAAACTATAAAATATAGGAATCAATGGCTATTGTTATCGGGTTATAAAAGATATGTACACAAACGCGATGGTTTGTGGAAAATCAAATAATGGATTTACAAGATCAGTCCCGGTCAAACAAGGACTTCTTCAAGGCAGTTCGCTTAGCCCGACGCTGTTTAATATCTTCATAAATGATATCTCAAACTATATTGATAACAATGATTCTCCTGTTATAAACAAGCTGAAAGAAACACGAATATCGCATTTATTATATGCTGACGACATAGTTATGTTGTCAAACACACAAATCAGAATTACAAACAAAACTTAATCGACTTCATAATTATTGTACAGAATGGGGCATGAAACTAAATAAAGATAAAACAAAAGTTGTCATATTCACTAAAACTGACTCAAAATGTTCAACCACATTTACATGTGGAAACGATTCTCTTGAGACAGTAAATTAATTCAAATATTTAGGAATAATTCTTCATAAAAGTGGAGAGTTACATAAAGCACAAGATCATCTAGCAAAACAAGGTAACAAAGCTGTACACTCCTTACTACGTAAAGTAAAGGGAGAACATGTCAATGTATCATCAATAGCAAAACTCTTTGATGCTTTGATTTCACCAGTTATGCTTTATGGCGCAGAAGTTTGGTTTCCATTTACAGAAAAGATAGGACATGTTGAAAAGCAGACTACAATGTTCGACATTTATCACAAATACTTATTATCCAATAATCCGATCGAGAACGTACATTAAAATTTTGCAGACATATATTAGGCGTACACAGAAAAGCAATGAAATTGCCAGTACTAGCTGAACTTGGAAGATTTCCCTTGTGTCAAGAAATAATGAGTCAAGTAGTCATGTTTTGGATCCATATAATGGAATCAAAGGAAGACTCATATCTAAGAGAAGCGTACGAAGATCTTGACCCATCATCTTCATGGAAATCTTCTGTAAAGAAGATCTTAAGTAATATTGGAATGACACATGTATGGAATAACCAAAGTACACTTAACCCTCAAAAATTGCGTTATGCAATAGAGAGAAAGTTACAAAGTGAATATATACACTTTTGGGAAAAAGAAAAAGAAAGAGCACCAAGGTTAAAATTTTATAATGACATCAGTAATAAATATAGGCTTGAACCGTACCTCATCAAATGCACAAGTAAGCATTACAGGAAAGAACTTTGTAAATTAAGAATTAGCGCACATGACCTCGCAATAGAAAGAGGTAGATATTCCCATATTAAGCGTGAAGACAGGAAATGTACAACTTGCAATATAATAGAAGACGAGGTACATTTTTTAGACTCTTGTAAACGTTACGATAAAATCAGGAATACGTTTAAAAAAACGTATCATAAACAAAATGGATATATACGACGCTACCTCATTGAAAATAAGTACTTTGATGTCTAATGATGACCTTCAGGTTGAAATTGCGAAATATGTATATGACTGCTTTACATAATGACTTTTTGTGTAAAATGAACAAATCATTATTTCTTTGGACGATGAGTTGTTTAATCATCGCCATCTTGTGTCCATAAATCCTTTGATGGTGTTTAGTGACAATTAAAAAAAGTTTCAAGTTTCACACACACACACACACACACACACACACACACACACACACACACACACACACACACACACACCATATCTGAAAACATTACACTGTCCCATAACACGATTATACAACACTCACCACATTTTTTCCACCTTGCACTCCTCACACAACACTCACATTTCAGACACCGTACCACACCATGTTCCCATACCTCCCCTCTCTCCTGCCATCAGCATCAGAGTGAACCATTAAGACAAAGACGCATCCGTGTATAGCAAATAAAGTCAGTATCGGTGTTTGGCACAAACATTATCACTTCTCGATAGGAAATGGCATGATGATTTGCCAAAACAATGTCGTCACTTTTAGTGAGCAAAAGAAACCGGTGTTAGGAACATTTTCATAACAGATGACATCAATGTTTGAAGGATGAATGATTCAATGTTTAACACACAAAAAAGAGACAACAGGCGACAACAGCTGCCAAAATGTAACAACAAGCTCCGATATTCGACAACAAATAGACATCAGTGTTTGCCAGCTGAAGATCGATTTTGTTTAGCGAATAAAGAAGCCAGTGTTTGGCGAGAAAAGCACAAATGTTTGGTATCAAAGGTCATGGATGTTTGGCGACAAAAGACACCGGTGTTTCATATCAAAGCATGTGGTGTTTGGCAACGAAAGACATCAGTGCTTTGGCAACAGAAAACATCAGTTTTTGTCAACAAAAAAAATCAATACCTGGCAAGAAAAGATGTCAGTATTTGGCATAAAAATGATTGGCAACAAAACGGAACTTTAACACACACACCCCCCCCCCCCCTCCCCAAAAATGGCAATGTTTAGGAACAAAATACACCAATTTTTGTGTCAAAGCTGATCAATGTTTGATCACAAAAGACGTCGGTGTTTGTTAGCAAACAACGACCCCAAGGCAAGAAAAGATAATCCAATTTTGGCGACAAAAGACACACTCTTTTGGCGGCAAAAAGACATTAGTGTCTGGCATCAAAAGACTTGCAGTTTGGGCAACAACAGAGTTTATAAACAAAAGATGTGAAAGTTTAGTCAGAAAATATATGAAGGCCTGGCAAGACAAAATGCAAATATTTGACCACGAAAACATCAGTGTTTGGCAACATTGGACGTGTTTGGCAACAAAAACATGAACCTTTTGCAACACTAAACTAGATGTTTGGCAAAAAAATAGAGGTAATTGTTTTCAACAGGAAATGAAGATTTGAGAAAAAAAATAAAGATTCGGGAGCAACAGACATTGGTGCTTGGCCAAAACAAACAAGCAAAAAAGAAACAAATCTTAAATTAATGTTAGCCAACCGTCAAGAGAAACGTGGACAAACGAGTCACAAGACAAAACACGACGCGTTTCGACCTCTTAGGTCTTCTTCAGGCAAGACACAAACAAATAGGACAATGAAAATGAACGCTAACATTTATTCAAGATTTGTTTAGATTCGTTTAAAGGTTTGTTTAGATTTCCGCCTGCAGTCGTCTCACTTTGCAACTTAAAAAAGAAACATAAAGGTTTAACAAGACATGGTATAACAATGCGAAGGTTTAGCAGTGAAGGACGTAAATATTCAGCAAAAAAAAAAAAAAAAAGCATGGAGGTGTGATGACAAAAGACGTCAATATGTAGCGAGAAAAACATGAAGGTCTGGCAAAGCCTGGAGAGGAACAGAGGGCAATGCGATCCTCCAGACGTCAACTGACTCTGTGGACTTAGGACAACTCATGAACTGGCTGTCAGACACAGGAAATGACAGATAACATTTGAAAGAACTTTGGAGAGAGAGAGAGAGAGAGAGAGAGAGAGAGAGAGAGAGAGAGAGAACATATGCGCAGTTACACGTGCGCATGCATCACACACACACACACACACACACACACACACACACACACACGCACGCACGCACGCACGCACGCACGCACGCACGCACTGAGAGAGGATAAGGGTGGTAAAATTTAAAGAATCTGTATAAAGCACTGCCAGTTAAAAAAAAAAGAAGAAGAAGAAGAAGCAGAGGCGTGGGAAGGATGAGGGCTGGTGAAGATGGAGTCTGGGAGGGGGGGGGGGTAGGGAGTGAGAGGGTGAGGGGGATGGGGATATGGTGAAAAGAGAAATTCTGTGTTTGAACTGAAGTCTAATGGACAACCAACCTCAGCGACACTGTAACGGGGTCTGATGGCAATCCTACCTTAACTACACTATAACCTACCTTAACTACACTATAACCTACCTTAACTACACTGTAACGGTGTCTGGGGGAACACATTGCCTTACCTACACTGTAACGGAGTCTGGATGGCAACGCTGCCTTAACTGCACTGTAACGGTGTCTGGATGGCAACGCTGCCTTAACTACACTGTAACGGTGTCTGGATGGCAACGCTGCCTTAACTACACCATAACCTACCTTAACTACACTATAACCTACCTTAACTACACTATAACCTACCTGAACTGCACTGTAACCTACCTTAACTACACTATAACCTACCTTAACTACACTGTAACCTACCTTAACTACACTGTAACGGAGTCTGATACAATTGCCTTAATTACACTGTAACGGAGTCTGGATGGCAACACTGCCTTAACTACACTGTAACGGAGTCTGGATGGCAACACTGCCTTAACTACACTGTAACGGAGTCTGGATGGCAACACTGCCTTAACTACACTGTAAGGAGTCTGGATGGCAACACTGCCTTAACTACACTGTAACGGAGTCTGGATGGCAACACTGCCTTAACTACACTGTAATGGAGTCTGGATGGCAACACTGCCTTAACGGAAGAGTAGGCCAGTTTGGCCGTTGGTATGGATGACACGTTACACATAGCATGCACCCTGCGTGAGAAATGGAAAGAATGAAGGAATAAGGAAAAGTTCACACTTTTCACCACACAGTACACAACAAACTATAGTTTACACTTTCACAACGTGATACAGAGTTTACACTTTCACAACGTGATGCAGAGTTTACATTTTCACAACGTGATACAGAACGAAGCATATAACGCATAACATGTAAGGATAATAAACACCCATGTGAACAACAAAGCACAGTTTACACTTTCTACTACACAATACAGCACATAGCACACGATGACAGAACAATAAATGGTAATAACCACTCATGAGAACCACACAGCAAAGTCTAACACCTTCCATAACGCAGTGTACAACCAAAGACACAATGCCAGATCATCAAAAGATAATCATCATCTATGTACATATCAAAGTACAATTTACAGTTGTCAATGCACAGTACAGAACAAAACATACCATAACAGGATATGGAGAGATCACACACACACACACACACCACGCACCACCACACACACACACACACACACACACACACACACACCACACACACACACACACACGCACGCACGCACGCACGCACGCACGCACGCACCACGCACACACACACACACACATGTACTCAACAAAGCATTGTTTACAGTTTTCCCCCACACAATGCAGAATGAAACACAATGTAAAAAAAAACATTGAAAGGCGCTTTGGATGAGGGGAGGAGAATTGTGCTACATGCTGCCAAGGCGAGACACGAGAGAAAGAGAGAGAGAGAGAGGGAGAGCGACAGACAGAGAGAGAGAGAGCGACAGACAGAGAGAGTGACAGAGAGGGAGAGAGCGACAGAGAGAGAGCGAGAGAGAGAGAGAGAGAGAGAGAGAGAGAGAGAGAGAGAAATTGTCTGTCATTGGTCTGAACGTTGCAGACCAGTGGAAGGCCTCTGTCAATCAGGCAGCGGCGGTAAAAAGACACAAACAGGAACAGAGATCGCCTTTCCCTGTGTTCCATTTTGAAAGAGAATTGGACACCACGGCCAAGCCAAGCAGCCAAGACACAGATGGGGACTGAGACCAAGAAGGAGACAGGATACAAAACAAGACAAAGAGAAGCCGAGCTGGAACAAAAAAAACCAGCTGTGTTTGTGGGGTTTTTTTTTTCCCCAGAGAGGTCAACGCCCGGTTAACTGTAACTGCGAACAGAATCGGACAATGTGTTGTACTCTTCAATATGTTGTTGTACAGTGCCGCACAGTCAATCATGGGACAATATGTTTTTACTGCACCACAGTGATGATAGAACAATGTGTTCTTCACTGCGGTACAATGAATGATAGAACAATATGTTGTACACTGTGGTACAATGAATAATAGAACAATATGTTGTACACTGTGGCACAATGAATGATATGACAATATGTGGTACAGTGCGGCACAATGAATGATATGACAATATGTTGTACACGGCGGCACAGTGAAGTAGAAGCCAATATCCTGTGCATAGCAGCACAATAAGTGATATGACAATTTGTTGTGTGCGTGCGCGCGCGCGCGTTCGTGCGTGTGCATGCATCAGTTGATCGTGTACAATAACAGAAATATCATACTACAGACTTCTTCCCCGAAGATGGAGTATGGCTACCTTAATGGCGGGATAAAAAACGGTCATACACACAAAACTTCAATGCGTGTCTATACAGGCAGTGTCCGCAGGAATATCAATATTGCCTGCGTAGGCAGAAAGAAAGAAAGAAAAAGAAATACTACAGACGTCAAATAAGGACAGATCTCGTGCACACCTACTTCGATTGTCGTTCTTTACACGATCGCTTTCATTCTGTTCAGACAGGCCAGTTTGAAATGTCAGAGAGAGAAAAAAGACAACACTCTGCCTCCGTCTGGCAGTTCTGCATGGAGTTTTCTCTCTTGCTTATCGAGTCTTGTGTAGTCAAAAACAGTTCAAGACAATGTCGCACAGAATATGACAAAGACAATCACAGTGTGCTAAAAAAAAAAAAAAAAAAAAAAAAAAAATGCAGGACAGCACATTTTATACTGCATTAGTGACTATACTGCAGAGCAACACGTAACACATTACGATGCACATTATTCAGAGAACATGGCGATAAGTCATGCGCATACTCTCCCTCTCTCTCTCTCTCTCTCTCTCTCTCTCTTCTCTCCATCTCTTTCTGTCTCTATCTCCATCTTCTCCATCTCTCTTTCTCTCTCTCTCTCTCTCTCTCTCTCTCTCTCTCTCTCTCTCTCTCTCTGTCTCCATCTCTCTCTGTCTCTGTCTTTTTCTCCATCTTTCTCTCTTTCCATCTCTCTCTCTCTCTCTCTCTCTCTCTCTCTCTCTGGCCCCAGGTAAGAAAATCGGTCATCCTCCGTTAGGTCATCCCCCCGTGAATGTCAAATCCCCAGTCTGTGTCCCCCCCCCCCCTCCCTCCCTTTCTCCCCTCCTCCCCATCCCCTACTGGTCCGCCTCCAGAAACACCTGGACTTGGTGGGGGGTGGGGGGGTGAAGAACGGCTGTCTGACCTTCCCCCCCCTTCCCCCCCCCCCCCCCCCCCCCCCAGGGCCACGTGGCCGACACGAGTTCCCTGACCTTTCCCTCTCCGTTAATTGGCTTCAGACAACGGAAGGTGGTGAACTTCGACGAAGTCATCGGCACTGCCGCGCCCTCCCTCCCCCCCCCCCCCCCCTCCTCCCCTCCGTGTGACGACCGGCTGGCCGGCCTGACGGAGTGTGGCGGTAGTGGACAGGTCTTCCGTTCAGTGACACCGGCCTTCGCGTCACTTTCCCACTGGGCGGTCCCCGCCTCACGGGGTTTGCCTCCCCCGTCAAATCCTCCCCAGTTATCAGCAGTGTCACTTCTTTCTTCATCAACGGAAAGCAAACATCGTTTTTTGTTGTTTTTTTTTTTAGAGTGCTCTCATTTCCGTGTCTGTGTTAAACAAATCCCAGTTCATACGTGTGCAGAGTTGGTCCCGACACCACCTGTAAGTGAACTGCAGTTGTTGTTGTTGTTGTTTTTTTAGCTTATGCCAATGGTATGGAGACTGATAAAGAGTTGGACGACTCATCTCGCCTAATAGATAGAGAGATAGATGGATAGATAGATAGATAGATAGACTGGTAGATTGGTAGGTAGATAGATGAATAGACAGATAGACAGGCAGAATAGATCGGTAGATACATTGACAGATTGACAGGTAAATAGATAGATAGATGGGTAGATAGTAAATAGACAGACAGATAGATAGATAGATAGACAGATAGATAGACAGACAGACAGACAGACAGATAGATAGATAGATAGATAGATAGATAGATAGATAGATAGATAGATAGATAGATGGATGGATGGATGGATAGATGGATAGATAGATAGATGGATGAAAGATAGATAATTATAAACGCGCATAAAGTCAGAGATGACAAAACACGAGGGAGATGAAAAGCCAAAGTGATGTCCATGTAGCCCAGTCTTTTTACTCAGCATCTTTCCTTGTCCAGTCCATTTCATCGTCAACACAATCAAGAGGAATGCTGTCACTCCGAGCCGCAAGGCACAGAGAAAACTTTGTTTGTATTCATGTATCGCCGAGTGTGTGTGTGTGTGTGTGTGTGTGTGTGTGTGTGTGGTGTGTGTGTGTGTGTGTGTGTGTGTGTGAAGTGGGAGGGAAGGGGGAGCGGAGGGATGAAGGGGAGAGGGAGAGTGAAGGAAACGGGGTGGGAAGAAAGAACGGTGGAGAGGTGTGTTTGAGTGAGCGTGGGTTTATATGAAATTTCAGCTTTTTGTACCGGTGAATACGATTGTTTTCCCCCTTGTCAATAGGGATCAAATGCTAAGTGGACAATAAGAAAATGTCAGTGTGCGTGTCATTCTATCGTTCCCTCTCTTCATCTACCCTCTCTCTCTCTCTCTCTCTCTCTCTCTCTCTCTCTCTCTCTCTCTCTCTCTCTCTCTCTCTCTCTCTCCTGTCCACCACCTACATGCCCACCCCAAGCTATTCCGTCTAATCAAATACCGATCTCTATAAAGTACGTGTGGCGATCCAAAAGATTTTTTTTCCCAACCGGCCTTTATGAGCTGTTTGGAATTGCACTGGAGGTCCAATAAATACAGAGACCGTGAGAACTGTAGAGGAAGCGCTGGTCCAGTGGAGGGTTATGCTAATACCGCTATTGACAGGGGAACCCCAGTGATTCGTATCAATAAACAGGCAGTAGACAGAGGGACGGTTAAATAGAGCGACAAACAAAGACACGGACGGACAGACAGACAGACAGACAGGGGACAGGGTGGCAAGTGTAAGAGTAAAGCGAGCCTTGAAACTCTCTCTCTCTCTCTCTCTCTCTCTCTCTCTCATATACACACATACATACATACATACATACACACATGCATGCATACATGCATACATACATACAGAGAGAGAGAGAGAGTTGGCATATAACTGATCCAAAGATATACCCTTTTTACTGCATGATGTCTCTCTCTCTCTCTCTCTCATCTCTCTCTCTCCCTCTCTCCTCTCTCTCTCTCTCTCTCTCCCTCTCTCTCTCTCTCACTCACTCTCTCTCTCTCACTCTCTCTCTCCCTCTCTCTCTCTCTCTCTCTCACTCACTCTCCTCTCTCTCTCTCTCTCTCTCTCTCTCTCCCTCTCTCTCTCTCCCTCTCTCTCTCTCTCTCTCACTCACTCTCTCTCTCTCCCTCTCTCTCTCTCCTCTCTCTCTCTCCTCCTCTCTCTCTCGCTGTCCGTTACCGCCGCTCCCCTCTAAGTGACTCAACAAGACCTCAGCGGTACGGGATGGGGCCACCCAGTGTCACCATTCCTCTGTAACGGTGTGACCTCTCCTCCACTCCTCTCCCGAACCAGAGAGAGAGAGAGAGAGAGAGAGAAGAGAGAGAGAGAGAGAGAGAGAAGAGAGAGAGCCCTGTTCCCCCCCAAAGGCCGTGGTGTCTTCACCCCATTGTGCTGCAGACAGTATGAACCCCGCTGACAAGACCACCCACCACCACACCACACTGGAGCTGACACTTCGCTGTGCCGGGCAACAAACGGCTCCAGGTGGAACAAGAGCGAACGAACGGTTCAGCCTGAAACTCCCCTGCAACAAAGGCAGAACATTGTGAGGGTGGCGTGTTCCGACCATCAGATAACACACAAGATACAGTCAGTTCCACTGCAGTGCTTTTTGTTGTTTTGTTTTGTTTGTTTTTTTGTTATCGAGTCAAGACAGAATTCCCTGGTGGAAAGCAAATCAACTTTGGGGGGGGGGGGGGGGGGGGGGGGGGGGGGGGGGGGGGGGGGGGGGGGGGGGGGGGGGGGGGGGGGGGGGTGAAGGTCATCGCCACAATCAGCGCCATCGACTCGTTCTGTTTTATGAAAAAAAAACGTGCCTTTTTAGATAAATTCATAACTTAAGGCTGAATACATGTAAATATTCTCATGGCATGACTTGTGTCTGCAGAGAAAACATTTCTGTGCATCATCTGTTATTTGAATGCTCAGTGTTGACCTCGCTCGCTCTATCAGGTGAAAGGTATTGAGATGAATAACTTTGATGTCAATACTGTCTTGTATGGTCCGTATGTTGCTGAAACTGCCATGATTATTTCGCAATCACAGGGTACGGGTGCAACTTTTTTTTTATAAAGATCAACAATTTTGTGAACCACTAGCGTATGTCACTTATGTAAATATGCATAAATCAGATGTGGGTTTGAAAGTACTTACATGGATAAGTTGAGTGTGGAGGGTTTTTTTTTTTCAAGTGTCTAATATCATCTGACGATGAAAAGACATTAAATAAACCACTGAACTGAACTGAATCCTTCCTTTTTTTCCCCCTTTTGTTTCTGTTTGTTTCTTCGTTTGTTTTTCGGATGGGAGTATTTGTACAGTGATTTTACAGTATTCTGTAATTATTATGCTCTGTCCTAAGAATGATCATTTTTGGTTTTGTTTGATTGCTTTTAGTTTAGCCTTAAAGTATTCTGTATGTGTTATGCTCTATCCTTAGAAATATCTGATTTGTTGTACAATATGATTGCTTTCAATATTTGTCTTTGTTGTAATATTCTGAGAGAATTATGTATTTGTAGTACTGTATTCCTGGAAAGAAGAGCCCAGGACAGAGATGCCTGGAGGTCCTTGGTTTGCGACCTGTACCACAGGACGGGTAATAGGCGATGATGATGATGATGATGATGATGATTCCTAGAATATCCTGTATTCTTTGTAATGTATCCTTAGAATAGTCTCTATTTGTTCTGCTCTGTCCTAAGAAAAATCTTATTCTTTGTACAATATTCTTTGAATGTTCGTCTTTGTTGTTCTGTCTCGAGAGAATTTTGTGTTTGTAGTACTATATATATTCTTAGAATGTCGTGTGTCTGTTGTACTACATCCATTAGAAAATTCTCTGTTTGTTGCACTATGTCGTAATTGGTTGTTATATTCTTTCTTGAGAATAGATGTTTTTTTTGTTTTCGTTTTTGTTAGTTTGGTTGGAAGCTTGGTTGTTTTTTTGGTTTTTTTTTTGTACGACATCCTTACAATCTTCTGTATTTGTCGTACTGTATCTTTAAACTATTCTGTATTGATCGAACTACAACTTTGAGAATTCATTCTGTATTTCTACTACAATTATTCAGGGAAAACACTGTATTTGATCTATTGTATCCCTTGAAAATTCTGTATGTGTTTTTACGACAATCGTTTTGAGAATGTTCTGCATTAGTTGTATTACATCCGCAGAAAATTCTGTGTTAGTTTTATTACATCCTTAGAATAATCTGTATTTGTTGTGTAATATCTTTACGATAGGCGTATTTGTATCTTTTTATACCGCACCCTTAGAAGTGTATTTGTTGCGCAGTATCCATACAATATTCTGCATTTCCTGAACTAAATCCTTGAAGTATTCTGTAGTTGTTGTACTGTATTTCTTACAACGTTCTGATTTTGTTGAATTGGTTTTCACACAATGTCCTCTGCTTGGTATACTGCAGCCTTAGAAAAGCAGCTCTGCTCCTTCTGAACCCAAACACAATACAGTTCTTATTAATAATTACGCTTCGTCCCTCTCTTCTCTCTCTCCTCTCTCCTCTCTCTCTCTCTCTCTGTTTCTCTGTCACTCTCTCCTCTCTCTCTTCTCTCTCTCTCTCTCTCTTGTCTGCCTGTCTGACTGTCTCTTCCTCCTCTCTCTCTCGCTCTCTCTCGCTCTCTCTCTCTCTCTCTCTCTCGTCTTCTC
>CM065728.1:15630098-15632598 GCA_033310375.1 Conus canariensis | reverse complement strand
TAGCAGTAGCACAAGCTGGAATGGTTCCAACAGCTGATGCACCAGCAGCAGTAAGAGTAGCAGCAAAAGTTGAAATAGTATAGCAACAGTAATGTTAGTAGCAGCAGCAGTTTAGTAGCAGCAAGAACAGCGATAGCAGCTGCAGCAATGATACAAGCAGCAATAGTGGCAGCACAGTAATAGGAGTCACAGTAGCAGCATCAGCAATAAAGGCAGCAATAGTAGCAGCATGAAGTAACAGCAAGATCAACAATAATTCTAGAATGAGCAGCAAGAGCAGCAACAGTATTAGCGGCAGTGGAAGCAGCTGCAGCAGTTACAGTAGGAGCAAGAGTAGCAGCAATATAGCAGCTAGAGCTCCAATAGCAGATGCAGCAGCAGCAGCTGCAATACAACAGAAAGCGCAGCACTTGCAGTTGCTGCAGAAGCAGCAGCAGTGATAGCAGCAGCCAGAGCAGTAACACTAGCAGCAGCAACAGTAAAAGTTGCCGCAAGAGCAGTAGCAGCACTAAAAGTAGCAGTTATAGGAACATCAGTCAAGAGCAACTATAGTTATAGCAGCAGCAGCAGCAGCAGTAGGCAGACCCTCCGCCGTGGTGTTGATCACCTTGTGGTGGGGATTGTGGAGCTTGTCTTAACAACCTTGTTATGGGAACCCAACACTGCCCTCTTCTTCTCTACAGCTGACTGCGAAAAGAGAAAAGCTTGCGGAAAACGGAAATGCGAGTGAAGAGAGAGAGAGAGAGAGAGAGAGAGAGAGAGAAGAGAGAGAGCCTCGGTGGGAGGCAGTGAGGGTAGGGTAGGGGGTGTAGTGTAGGGGTTTGAGGGGGAAAACGGAAAAGACAAGTGGAGAGAGGGGCGGGCAGCGGTGTTTGTCTCCGTGTGTTTGTTTTTCAGGAATGGAGACAATTAAAGAGAGCAGAGCTTGAGGAATGTCCGCGGATTAAAGCGTGCACTCCATCACGCCATGCACCGGGGGCTGGCGTCAAGGACTCCCCTCCCCCCCCCCCCACCCCCACTCCTCCCCCTCCCCTCCACTTAAGTCATGGGCAACAGGGCAGAGAGGTGACCGCCTGCTAAATCATTCTCTGTGACCTCGAGATTGGGGTCTATTATTGCGCTAACGGCGTGGGTGGTCAAGCACCATGCAAGCAAGTGTCCGTCTAGGTCTTCTCCGTCATGCGCCACTGAGTGGAAAGCCTGGTGTCCGTTCCTCTCTGTCTGTTCGTGCTGCGCGGTCAACGGTGTGAGGGTCAGTCGAACTGTGCGTAGCCTGCCTGCACTTCCCAGGCACAGTCACAGAGCCACAGGTCACAGGGGAAACAACTCGTCAATGCCCACAGCTCTTTCGACCAATCGCAGGGAGTTTGACACAGAGTTCGGCCAGTCAGTCAGTCACCTTGCCGGATACAAATACTGATTTTTTTTTTTAAGAGCAAGCGACAGCAATGAACCGAAAAAAAAAATACGAAGCTAAAGCAATCTAGTTTCTAATTCCGCTCCTCTCCGTTTGAAATCCATTTCCGCTTCCGTTCCGATCAAGGAAAATGTCTTTCGGGGGTAGAAGTCACACACCAACTCTTTTCTGACTACGATGAGCCATGATGTTCGTCCCTGCATGCACAAGAAAATAGTCAATTCCCCAGATTGGAATGGAGACACGTTAGAAGGGTTGAACTTCCAGGGGACTGCCCGAATGGCCGTTTTGGATCATTCGATGACTGTGTGGCCGTTTTGGATCACTTAATGACTTGAGTGGCCGTTTTGGATCACTTGATGACTTGAGTGGCCGTTTTGGATCACTTGATGACTGAGTGGCCGTTTTGGATCACTTGATGACTGTGTGGCCGTTTGGGATCACTTGATGACTGTGTGGCCGTTTGGATCACTTGAAGACTGAGTGGCCGTTTGGGATCACCCGATGACTGAGTGGCCATTCTGGATCACTTGATGACAAGTTGGACTTGAGTGGCCGTTCTGAATCACCAAAGGACTGCAAAAAGTTGTCGATATGGTTGCTAGGAACTGGGCCCGGGGTTCTGGTAGTTTCATGTGTTTATCTGTGGAGGGTTGTGTGTCGACGGAAAACATAGATCCCTTGTGAAGGCTTTTTAACAAAAAGGAAGGATTTTAAAGTCTGGTGCCTTGGCCTTCCTAGTGATGAAACCGGCAACATCATGCCGCACATGTAGTAGTAACAGCACAGGATGGTTCACCGTGTGCCTGCTTGGTGAGGAACGTGCATAGTATGCGCACTGTAGTAAGTAGACAGCACAGGGGGATGGTTTATCACCTGTTGTGGCCTTCTTGGTGAAGGAAACCGTGCAATATGCATGCCGCACATGTAGTAAGTAGACAGCACAGGGGGATGGTTTATCACCTGTTGTGGCCTGCTTGGTGAAGGAAACCGTGCAATATGTATGCCGCACATGTAGTAAGTAGACAGCACAGGGGGATGGTTTATCACCTGTTGTGGCCTTCTTGGTGAAGGAAACCGGCA
>CM065728.1:15612598-15615098 GCA_033310375.1 Conus canariensis | reverse complement strand
TTATAAATTGCAATGCAAATTGAAAAGCGCAAAACAATACGTGGATATCATTGTGTATATTCACCCATCCATCCACCTACCCACACACACCCACATCCACACCCACACAGATAAGAGAGAGAGTTGTGACAATTTGTGCAGCAGTGATTTCAAAAAAGGCATACCGGTGCACAAATTGTCCAGTTGTGACATGTTGTGCAAATTGTGACAATTTGTGCAGTGAGTAACTGCACAAAATGTCATTGTGACATTTTGTGCAGTGGTGACATTTTGTGCGGTAACATGGGCCACTGGGTGGCGGATAAGGGGATGCTGCTACCATATATGAGGGTCAGCTGCTATGTACGTCAGGCTTGCCTGATCGAATCAGCATTCCCAGACCAAATGGCGATGTTCCTAGCATGATGGGGTGGGATCATAGGTGGCACTGTTGTCTCCACTGAAATACCCCACATATCCAGTGTCAGGAGCATCATGCTATCAAGAGCCGCGCTGTAAACTCTTAGCCCTGGGGAAGGACACCCCAGTGAACAAACCATCTTCAGCTATGGACAAATAGCCGGGTAGACTGGACTCGCCAGCCCAGTAAAGCAGCCAGTCTAGGAGAGCGTTCACTCTGATATCAAAACAAGCCGAAGTCGGATGTGCTGGTCCTGACTTGTCAGGGGCAAAACGGCAGCACAACGCATCTCCACTTGTATGACAGACATTGCAGCCATATTCCTTTGCACTGTGTTTCCTGTAGAAGGTTGCTGTTTTTTTGTTTTTGTTTTTTTTGTTTTGTTTATTTTCTCTTCTATCAAGTAAATAAAACCTAAAAGAAAAAGCACTCTTCCGTCGAACGAAAGAGACAAACAAATGACAAGATAAAACACGACGCGTTTCGACCTCTTTAGTCTTCTTCTGACGTTTGATTCATACTGGCTGCTACCCTTCATTGTTTTTGTATTTTGCTTCACGTGACCGATTTTCGGTGGGAAGAATGCCAAAGAGGTGAAAACGCGTCGTGTTTTGTCTTGGACTTTGTTGGTCTCTTTCGTTCGGCGGAACAGTAACTATTTCTTTTAAGGTTGATTCCATTTGCGCCTGCAGTCATCACACTTTTAACCTGTCTAGTAAACAGGTGGAAGATTCTTTGGTTTTCTCTCCACTTACCTTTTCTCTCCACTCGGCAGTTGAGATCGTGCACAAGGTAAACGTCAAGATGCCTTGTCACATCTGCATTGACTATTGTGTCTTAAAACACCATAATTACAATCCCTTTCCCTCTAAAGAGATAATAATTAACTACTACAACAGCGACAAAATGTCTTGAATTGATATTTAACACACAAAAAAAGTACAGCAATAAAACAGTAAAATGATTAAAAAAAAATAATGGTTAACGTAATATACATTATTGTGATAATACTAGAAATAATGATGATTATCATTATAATACTGATGGAAATGAAAACAACAACGTGATCATGATAATAATAAGAAGAAGAAGGATAAGAAGAAGACGGATGAGAACAAAACTATTACTACTACTATTACTACTACTATAACTACTACTACTATACTACTGCTGCTGCTGCTGCTGCTGCTGCTGCTGCTGCTGCTGCTGCGACTACTACTACTACTACTACTGCTGCTGCTGCTGCTGCTGCTGCTGCGACTACTACTACTACTACTACTGCTGCTGCTGCTGATGCGACTACTACTACTACTACTACTACTGCTGCTGCTGCTGCTGCTGCTGCTGTTGCTGCTGCTGCTGCTGCTGCTGCTGCTACTACTACTACTACTACGAATGATGATAATGATTTAACGTTAATAATATCACCAACAACAAACAACAATGATAATGATAATAGTAATGATGAACGATTATGATAATGACACAATGATGATAATAATAAATGATCATGATCATGATAATCATATCATGATTATGATCGTATTTGTTTTTCAACCTCAAGTGATCAGTAATCAGTTGATATCTTTGAACGCACACACACACACACACACACACACACACACACACACACACACACGCACGCACGCACGCACGCACGCACGCACGCATGCACGCACGCACGCACGCACGCACGCACGCACGCACGCACGCACAACACAACACAACACAACACAACACAACACACTTACACTCTCACTCACACACACACACACACACACACGCGCGCGCGCGCGAGCGTTTATATATGAAATGGCTTCAGTCCGTCATCTACAGTTCTGCTCTCATTGTGGTCCCGGGCTCAGTGTCCCGGTGTTCCGGCCAGCTCTGGTGGCAGCTAGCAAGCAGGTCGCTTTTCAACCATGTTTTGGGGTTGTTTTTTGTTTTGTTTTTTTTTGCACCTTTTCCCCTTTTCCCAGCGTATCGGCAGACGAGCAATTAGGCGCACAATGAGCTCCGCCCATTTCTTGGAGAATCTGGCATGCGAACTGCCAACTGTCGCTCCCTCGTGACGCTTCCTCGTGCGAAAGAAGCGTTTCG
>CM065728.1:15607598-15610098 GCA_033310375.1 Conus canariensis | reverse complement strand
CTTCTTCTCCTCCTTCTCCTCCTTCTCCAGCTCCTTCTCTTCCGTCTCCTTCCTGTTCTCTTTTTTCCCCTGCAATTTCTTCTCCTCCTGTTTCTCTTCGTTCACCCCCTTCTGTTTGTTCTCCTCCTCCCCTCCTTTTCTCTTTCCTCCCCCTCTTTCTTCTCCTCCTCCTTTTCTCTTTCCTCCTTCTCTTTCTTCTCCTTCTCCTCCTCCTCGACCACTTTTTTCTGCTCTTTCTACTCCTATTCCGCTCGTCCCCTCCCTTCTATTCCTTCTTCTCCTCCTGTTCTCTTTCCTCCTTCTCCTCCTTCTTCTCCTTCTCCTCCTCGTTCTCCAGCCCTTCTCCTCCATCTCCTTCTGTTCTTTTCTCCTTCTCCTCTTCTTCCTCCTCCTCCTTCTTCTCCGCCTTCTCCACTTTCTCCTTCTCCTTCTCATCCTCTTCCTCCTCTTCTTCCTCCTCTTTTCCTCATATTCCTCCTACCCCTCGTCCTCTTTCGCCTCCTCCTCCTCTTCATCCTCCCACCTCTCCTTTTCCTTCTCCTCCGCTTCCTTCTCCTTCGTGATGTCCTGTCCTGTCCTGTCATATTTGTGCACAGTGTTATCTCAAAAGATTGATTAGCTTTTTAAACTAACCGATTCACCAGCTTTCTAAACTAACACACTTCATAGACCCACTTTGTCGCAAACTTTATTTTCTGTTTACTGTCTATATCGAATCTGATGTTAATTATGTTTCTAGGGATTCGGCCAGTAGTATCACATCAAAGGGACTTTATAGATAGGCCACCAAATTAACCCTCAAGTTTTCTTCCCTGGCGTATTCTGATTATATGGGTCTAGACTTATTCTCTCTGGAGAGAAAAAAAAATTGCTTTTAACAAAGCAAAATCTTATGTCTGAAAAAAAAAGGTAATATCTGGCCCTGGCCTATCAGTCTTCAAAACTAAATTCTGCATACTTTGATTAGTAATGCCAACAAGATTATGGTATCCATTACCGAGGACTGGTCTGTTTCAGTTTAGTCTGTCTGGTCTGCTGGCTGCGTGTGGAGTGAATTATTGTCCTCCTTCAATGTCAGTACTGGACTGGTCGTTTTCTCCAGACATTATCAATCTGAGCTTATACTACTGGTTATACATAGTGTCGATTAATAAAAACATGAATTTCTGCGCCGCTCTCTCTCTCTCTCTCCTCTCTCTCTCTCTCTCTCTCTCTCTCTCTCTCTCCTCTCTCTCTCTCTCTCTCTCTCTCTCTCTCTCTCCTCTGGGTGCCCATGATTACAGAAGTGTATGCGTGTGTAAATGGCATGTACACCACATGTCACATGTTTTAATGTAAGTGAATAAAGGGGGTGTGAGTGGTGGATTGTGGGTTTTTACATCAGACACGTTTTTACTCTCTCACTTCCCCGCCCTCCCTCCTTCATGTTCACCCATATCCCCCTTTTTTTTTTCTTTTCCCTGATCTGTCCCCCCCCCCCCCCCCCCCACTTTTTCCCCACTGAATGTATGTTCAGAGATTGCAATAATTGTTCGCCGTTACTTAACGCCGATAGTTTGCAATTGCAATGTGAGAGGCAGTTTAGAATTCGCTGCGTTGTTGTACGTGTTCCTTTTACTTTTATCATTGCATGCTTTATTGCTTTTGGTTTTCTCCACTGAGGGTTTCATGTTAAAAACAGCCTGTGTCTGTGCTTTGTTCTTTCCCTCATTAACAGAGATTCGTTCGTTCGTTTTCCTCCTGCTCTTCCTCCTCCTTCTCCTCCTCTTCCTCCTCCTTCTCTTCCTCCTCCTCCTCTTCCTCCTCCTCCTCTTCCTCCTCCTTCTCTTCCTCCTCCTCCTCTTCCTCCTCCTCCTCTTCCTCCTCCTCCTCTTCCTCCTCCTCCTCTTCCTCCTGCTTCTGCTCCTCTTCCTCCTCGACCTCCTCTCCATAGTATTCCTCTTCCTCCTTCTACACCTTTTTCTCCCCCCTTTCGTCTCTCCTCCTCCTCCTCCTCCTTATCCCCTTCCTCCTCCTTTTCCTCCACCTCGTCTTCCTACATCACCTCCTGTTTTTCCCTCCTCCTCCTCCTTGTACTCCTCTTCCTCCTCCTCCTCTTCCTCCTCCTCCTCTTCCTCCTTCTCCTCCACCTTTTCTTCCTCTTCCTTCTCCTCCTCTTCCATCTTTTCCTCCTCCTCTTTCTGTACCGACTCCTCTTTCTCCTGCTGTTCCTCCTTCTCCTTCGTCTTCTCAGCTTCCTCCTTCTCCTCTTCCTCCTTCTCCTTCTTCTCATCCTTCTCCTTCTCCTTTTCTTTCTCCTCCTCCTCCTCTTCCTCATTCTCCTCCTCCTCGTCCTCATTCTCTCCCTTCTCACTCTCCTCCTCCTCCTCCTCCTCCTCCCCCTCTTCCTTTTACTCCTGCTTTTCCACCCCCTCCATCACCTCCTATTCCTCCCTCTCTCCCTCCTCCTCCTCCTTTCTTCTTCTCTCCCACTTCTCGCATTTCCATTTTAATTGTCCAT
>CM065728.1:15595098-15602598 GCA_033310375.1 Conus canariensis | reverse complement strand
TGTGTGTGTGTGTGTGTGTGTGTGTGTGTGTGTGTGTGTGGTGTTCCGTGGGACGGCAGTGTTTTGTCTTGTAATTCAAATTGTGTAAGTCTGTCCTTTCGCGGACATTCTGCATGTGCTGTGGCGTCGCACCTTGCTAGTTACTGGCCCCGTACATTGGCTTGTGAAACGCAGTTGTGTGATGTTGGGTAGGGTTTATGCGTTGTTGGGCGATAATCTCTCGCTCTCTGTCTCTGTCTCTGTCTGTCTGTCTGTCTGTCTGTCTCTCTCTCTCTCTCTCTCTCTCTCTGTGTGTGTGTGTGTGTGTGTGTGTGTGTGTGTATCTGTCTGTCTGTCTCTCTCTCTCTCTGTCTCTCTCTCTGTCACTCTCTCTCTCCAGCCCCCCCTCTCTCTCCCTCCTCTCTCCCCCACCCTCTCTCTCTCTCTCTCTCTCTGTCTGTCTGTCTGTCTGTCTGAGCATGTCTGGACTATAGCCAAACTGAGCACGTCTTTCTGTGTGTGTTTGTATGATGTGTAAATGCCTGCTGTATGTGTTTGCCGAGCGGTTGGGTGGCTGGATAGGGGTTCACACATTCGTTAAGTACGTGCTTGTGTGTTGTGATATGACAATCAAGCCCATGAAGAAAGTGTGGTTAGGAAGTACGGTGTTAGATTTAGATACAGTCAACCGGTCGGTGGGTACGGTGCCATTAAAAAAAACGGCTCCTCCTTGGCTGTGGTGTGTCTCGGTCTCAACAGTAGGATGTGAAGAGTTGTGGGGGGGGGGGGGGGGGGGGCGTGCTGTGTTGTCTGTCGGTCTGAGAGATGAGCAGTACCGTTTCGTTCTGTTCTGTGTCGCCTGGGATCACACTGAATCACGTGCTGTTTTACATTTTTAAAAAAAATCCTTCGGCTGTTCGTTATCTTCATTCCTGTCAAAGTGTTTTGTGTCAAAATGGATTGTTCTCTGAGAACTCTTGTACAACGCGGGATGGAGCAGGGGTCGCGAGAGGAAGGGGAGGGAGTAGGGGGTGGAAGAGAAAGATTAGAAGGGGAAGGGAGGGCGTGGAAAGGAGAGGCTGTTACTCTGATTGACATGTTAAAGGGAGAGAATCCGCTGAGAGAGAGAGAGAGAGAGAGAGAGAGATGGAGGGCGCGACAGAGTGACGTCACCTTAGCGGACACGTCATGCTCTGAAGAAACAGAGCGAAAAAGACACAGACAGAGAAAAAGACATGTGGCCGTGCTGGCGGAAACACAGCAAAAGAGACAGGGACGGAGTGAAAAACCACGTGACCGTGATGGCCGTGTGGGCAGATCCAGATTGACTACGTCACCAGAGCGTACGTCATTTCCGCTCTCTCAAAAAAAGTCATCGGAAGATGTGTTGGACCCACTCCCAAGTCGACTGTCACGGAATACTTACTGTTTCGGTTTCCTCGTCACGGAATGCTTACCGTTTCTGTTCAACAGTCACGGAATATTCACTCCTCCTGTTTCACCATCATCATCACGGAATACTGTTCCTGTTTCTGTTTCAGTCTCTGTTCAACAGTCACGGATCATTTAGCTTTCTGTTTCGTGGTAACGGAATGCTTACTGTTTCTGTTCAGCTGTTACGGAACGTTTACTCTTTCTGTTTCTTTTGTTTCTTCTGCTTCTATGACGCCTTCCTCCTTCCTTCGCCCCCCCCCCCCCCCCCCCGCACCACCACCTGTTTCTTCTTCTTCCCTTGCCCCCCACCCCATCCCCACCCTCCTTTCTGTGCCCTGTGAATGTGGACAGGGAGTGATGGGGAGAGGCATGTCAATGCGGGGGGGGGGGGGGGGCGGGCGGGCGGAGGGGGTGCTGGGCAGACAGATCAGTGGTTCGTTGCATCATCGCCAGTTTGCTGCTGTTGTTGTGCGGCTTTCCTGGGTCGATATGTCATTGCCTTGTCCCTTTAAGGGGTGGGGGCGCCTTTTAAAAGTCTGTCTAATCGTGTGGTCGCTCGTGTTTGGAGGGAGAGTTAAAAACAACAAACAACAACAACACGTTTCTTCTTCGAATCTTCGGCTGTTTTTGGTTATTCTTCTGTGCCCAGACGGAACTGAGGATTGGATGAGGAGGAGGCGGGGGGGGGGGGGGGGCTGATAAACGAGGAGGGTTAGGGAGGGGTGCGTGTGGGTGGGTGGGGGGCTATTCCATTAACGATGAATGGATTGGGGAGTCGGGGAGGTGAGGGAAGTCCATCAGTCATCTTCTGTGTGTCCTGTCGTTGTCTTCCTGCTCCTTTGCTCCGTGTGGCCCAGTGTGAGGTGTGAGAGGAGGAGGCCAGCGGCTGCTAAGTACTTGCGTTTGTATTTGGGTGAGGGGAAGGTGTTGGCTTGTGTGTGGGTGGGGGGTGGAGGGGAGTGGGGGGGGTAGGTGGTCACGTGATGTTGTTTAGCGCCCAGCCGACCACGACAGCTACGTCAGGGCCGAAAGCCAGGTCAGGTTCAAACTGTATCTCCTCCGTAACAACCTGAGGTTGGGTGAAATACAAAACGGATTCACTGACATTAAAAACAGCAGCAGTACTCCCAGTTCCAAACGTCCGACAGATTTGAATGAAATAGACGTGTGTTGTTCGAGCCAAGCTTTCACGGTCCTTTATTTCAGAGACAAAGGAGCTGTAAAAAAAAAAAAAAAAAAAAAACTACTTGCAGTGACGGTGGGAGGGGGGGGTGTTGAGGGGAGGGGGGGGGGAGATGGAGCTTTGCAGGGGACTGTTTCTTGATGTACAAGCATTTGTTACCGGCTATTGGTCCTTAGTCCTTCACGCATCATTTATTATTAATGGGAATGGAAGGGGGGGGGGGGGGGGAGGGGGAGGGAGGGAGAAGGTGTTGGCCAGATTGACGTGTCACATGGAAACAGGCAGGAAATGAAAAGCAGATGGGAGGCAGAGAGAGAAAGGTCGGACTGTCATTGACCTCTTAGCTAGCCATGGGGGGGGGGGGGGAGGAGGGTAAGGAGAGGGAGAGAGGGGGCAGTGAGGCTGGAGGCAGGGGGTGGGGAGCAGAAAGGGTAAGAAGGAAACAGATGAAAAGGGGAGAGAAGGAGGGAGAGATCAGAGAAGGGGGAGGAGGGGGGGGAGAGGAAGACAGAGACCGAAGAGAAGAGAGACAAAGATAAAACTACAAACAAAAAATGCGAGGGGGGGAGGGGGAGGGGGGGGGTGGAGGAGGGAGGAATTCGAAGATAGAGGAGTCCGTGACAGAGAGAAAGAGAGGGGTAGAAGAGGATGGACTGAGATCGAAGGAGCGAGGAAAGAGAGGGGGGCGGGGTCAGAAATCGAAGAAGGACAGAAATCGATGGAGAGAGACAGACAGACAAGACAGAGACAGAGAGAGAGAGAGAGAGAGAGAGAGAGAGAGAACTCAATCGGAGGAGGGAGACAGAGATCGAAGGACGGAGGAAAGGAGGGGAGAGGGAGATGAGTTAGGGAAATGGAAAGAGCAATACGGATACGGAGAGAGAGAGAGAGAGAGAGAGAGAGAGAGAGAGAGAGAGAGAGAGAGAGAGAGAGAGAGGGAGGGAGGGAGGGATAAAGTCGAAAATCGAAGAATGAGAGAGAGAGAGAGAGAGAGAGAAGAGAGACGGGTATTAGAATAGGGGGTGTGGTGACAGTAGTATAGAGATAGGAATCGAAGAGAGAGACACAGAGAGAGAAAGAGGGAGGGAAATAGAAAGAGCAATACAGAGATTGAAGGGGAGAGAGAGAGAGAGAGAGAGAGAGAGAGAGAGAGAGAGAGAGAGAGAGAACAGATGCTAAGAGGGCGGAGTGGAAGAGAGGCAGGTATCAGATATGAAGGAGAGAGAGAGGGGGGGTAAGAAAGGAGGTGGGGGGGGTATTGAGACTGACAGAGATAGAAGAACGGGGAGAGAGAGGGAGACGTGGATCGATGGACGAGGAAACAAAGAGGGAGAACGAGATAGGAGGGAGGGGGGAGAGATCGGGGGAGAGCGAGGGGAGAAGATAGAGAGGGGGGAGAGCACGGGGTGGGTATGGTGAAGGACAAGGGGGGCGGAGAAGAGGGAGGGAGTAAGCGAAGGAGAGAGAGAGAGTGTGTGTGTGTATGTGTGTGTGTGTGTGTGTGTGTGTGTGTGTAGTGTGTGTGTGTGTGTGTGTGTGTGTGTGTGTGTGTGTGCGCGTGTGTGTACGTGTGTGTGTGTGTGTGTGTGTGTTAGTGTGCGTGTGTGTGTGTATGTGTGTTAGTTAGTTAGTGTGTGTGTGTGTGTGTGTGTGTGTGTGTGTGTATGTGTGTGTGTGTGTGTGTGTGTGTGTGTGTGTGTGTGTGTGTGTGTGGTGAAAGAGGACGAAAGCGGCATATCTGACTTGTGCTTCTAGGGTCCACACTTTGTGTGTAATAATTCATTCATCTGTTTCTTTATTGATGGAGTACTTACTACGTTAGCAAGTTGCTTAGTTAACACTTCGAACTCTACTACTAGTTCATTTATCGTGTAATGAACGCTCTGCGTGTGTGTGTGTGTGTGTGTGTTTGTGTGTGTGTGTGTGTGTGTGTGTGTGTGTGTGTGTACGCGCGCGCGCGCTTGCGAAGAGGGAGAGAGGAGAAGGGGGAGGAGGACGAGGAGGAAAGAGAGAGAGAGAGAGAGAGAGTAGAAGGTGGGAAGGAGAGGGAGACGCGGATGTGGAGCAACACTGTGGTGTAAATATTTGTTTTGACAGACAAGTATTTGGCTATGTGTTTCTGTTGTCAACTGCAAGACAAATTTCCGTGGCTGTGTGTGTGTGTGTGTGTGTGTGTGTGTGTGTGTGTGTGTGTGTGTGTGTGAGTGTGTGTGCGTGTGTGTGCGTGTGTGTGTGTGTGTGTGTGTGTGTGTGTGTGTGTGTGTGTGTGTGTGTGTGTTGTCACTGTTATTGTTATTGTTGTTTTGGTTATTTTTGTTTTTGAGGACAATAAATAATTGAATCGTTGGTTGATTGATCGGATGATTTAGAAAGAGAGACAAAGAGAGAGAGACAGAGACAGCGAGACAAAAAAGACAGACAGAGAGAGAGAGAAGGAGACAGAGATCTAAAAGAGGAAAGAAGACGAAGATGATATCGTAGGAAGATGAGAAAACAGCAGCAGAGATTGAAAGGAGAGAGAGGAAAGAAAGAGAGAGAGAGAGACATAGAGAGAGACACACAGAGACAGAGAGAGAGAGCTACAAGGAGAAAGAAAGAGGGAGGCAGAGATTCAAAAAGAGGGAAAGAAGGACGGAGATAGAGATCGTAGGAAGATGAGAAAACAGCAGGCAGAGATTGAAAGGAGAGAGAGAGAGAAAGAAAGAGAGAGAGAGAGACATAGAGAGAGGACACACAGAGACAGAGAGAGAGAGCTACAAGGAGAAAGAAAGAGGGAGGCAGAGATTCAAAAAGAGGGAAAGAAGGACGGAGATAGATATCGTAGGAAGATGAGAAAACAGCAGGCAGAGATTGAAAGGAGAGAGAGAAAGAAAGAGAGAGAGAGACATAGAGAGAGACACACAGAGACAGAGAGAGAGAGCTACAAGGAGAAAGAAAGAGGGAGGCAGAGATTCAAAAAGAGGGAAAGAAGGACGGAGATAGAGATCGTAGGAAGATGAGAAAACAGCAGGCAGAGATTGAAAGGAGAGAGAAGAGAGAGAAAGAAGAGAGAAGAGAGAGACATAGAGAGAGACACACAGAGACAGAGAGAGAGAGCTACAAGGAGAAAGAAAGAGGGAGGCAGAGATTCAAAAAGAGGGAAAGAAGGACGGAGATAGAGATCGTAGGAAGATGAGAAAACAGCAGGCAGAGATTGAAGGAGAGAGAGGGGGAGGGAGACAGAAGCGAAGAATGGGGGAGGGAGGAGAGAGAGAGAGGAGGAGAGAGAGATAGGAGTAGAGGGAGGAGGGGGTTGGGAATGACAGGAGGGAAGATCGCGGAAGGAAGACACTGAGAGGGAGAGGACGAGGATGAGGCAAGGAGGAGGGAGAGGAGAGTGATGATGGTAAGTGTGTTTGGTTTACATGTGAGAGGAGTGATGATGGTATGTGTGTTTGTTAAGAGAGGAGAGGACGGATGGTCACAGGTGTGTGGTTAGTGGGAGGGAGGTGGCGTGGTTGTGTTTGGTTTACTCACCTGTTAGTGGAACTGATTCTAGCGAAGGCGATGATCGTGGTCCATCTGTGATGTGTGGTTACAGGTGTATTTGCTTGCTTTCTGGCGCAGAGGACGGTGACGATGGTCACACTATGTGTTTGGTTTACCCACCCTGTATTATGCATGCCACCTTTCTGGGGCAGAGGACGGTGACTGATGGTCACACTGTGTGTTTGGTTTACCCACCCTGTATTATGCATGCCACCTTTCTGGCGCAGAGGACGGTGACGATGGTCACACTGTGTGTTTGGTTTACCCACCTGTATTATGCATGCCACCTTTCTGGCGCAGAGGACGGTGACTGATGGTCACACTGTGTGTTTGAGTTTACCCACCCTGCATTATGCATGCCACCTTTCTGGGCAGAAAGCAGTGACGGGTGTTAATTTTGGTGACTGAAAAGAAAGACGAGTTAGTTTGTTTTTATACATTGGAAAATTTAAAGAGAATTGGGGTCTGTGAACCCGGGAATGGATTGTTGTTGATGAGGGACAAATTGGTCATCTGTATGACCCCAAAAAGAAGTTTGTGAGATGGGCAAATGAATTGAGGTCAGTGTGACCTAGATGTATTTTCTGCGAGAACAGTGTTAACACTTTGTATTATTCTTTGTACAAAAGGGACGTCTTGTTGAGTAACATTTTGGGAAAAGAAAAAGGAGAGGAAATATTGACACCCTTCCCCCCTCTCCCCCCCCCCCCCCCCCCCCCCCCCCCCCCCCCCCCCCCCCCCCCCCCCCCCCCCCCCCCCTCCCTGCGCCAAAAGAAGTGAGGCGCGAATGGAAAGAGGAAAAGTTTTTTTTTCTTTTTATCGGAGGAGAAATTTAAATTTGTATTCTGGTCTGTTATATTGAAAGAAAGGAGTCAGATGAGTTGTTGCATGCGGGGCGTATGATTGTCTCTATGTGCATGTGAGTGTGTGCATGGGGACCGTCTCGTGTGACAGGGAAGGCAGGATGGGGGGCGGGGGTCCTTGGATGGTTAGCTGGTTATCTTGCATCTTTAAGACTCATCCATTAAAACGCCAAATCCATGTCGTTTGTTGACCGCTATGATCAAAATTCCTTCTGTGAACCCTTGATCTTTTTTTTTCTGTTCTGTGTACAACAAAGTTTACGGTTTACAATGATTATTATTAGAAACAAGCCGATCACACATGGAGTTAAGAGGGCTCTCAAACTCATACTAGAAAAAAAAATGTGACATCCTGAAAAAAGGTTTATCCTGGGGGAAAAAAAGAAAAGTGATACACGTACATTGACTGCCATGACAGCGAAACTGTTGACATCCTGAAGGCGGATAAGACTACACTGTGCTGACAGCTCTAGTCAGTCCTTTCAGTTTATCGGTAATTTTATTTATGTGGTT
>CM065728.1:15557598-15590098 GCA_033310375.1 Conus canariensis | reverse complement strand
CTGTGATATTTCAGTTTTTAAGAGATTGAACATTTTTTTTATAAGATTTAGGTTTTTTATTTACATTTTAAGGTTGCAGATTGCATATGTGTTTGTATAACTCGAGTCATGTAATGACCATCAGTGTATAGCTCTGATATCACCTCTTTATGGTGGAAAGGGCTTGTCCTTTATAACTCTCTCTCTCTCTCTCTCTTTCTCTCTCTCTCTCTCTCTCTCTCTCTCTCTCACACACCACACACACACACACACACCACACACACACACACACACACACACACACACACTCATGCAGACGTACACAAGACTTGGGTATATGCGCGCATATACGCGCACGCGCGCTTAAGCTCTCATTAATCAAAAGTTGTACAATAGTGTATCAAATGAACATAGGCACAATAAGAACCAAAACTCAAAACGTATGAAGCACTGTATCTTTGAGAGATGAAAGTAATATTGTACATGTATTGCATTTTCGACATGAATGAGATATGTATGATTTCGAAACAAAGAAGACAGAAGAGGAGAACAAAATATCTGTGGTCCCACGTTGAAGAAATAAAGAAAGCAACAGAAAACACGAAAGAAGAAAAGGAAAGTAGAAAAAAAAAATAGGATGGAAGTCCATTGAAAATTAAATTCACCACAACGCAAAATGGCATTGCATTCGTATGTGATTAGAACAAATACACAGATATGGATACATGTTGTTTTGTGTGTGTGTGTGTGTGTGTGTGTGTGTGTGTGTGTGTGTGTGTGTGTGTGTGTGTGTGTGTGGTGCGTGCGTGCGTGCGTGCGTGCGTGCGTGCGTGCGTGCATGTGTTGGTGCTAAATTTTTCTGTCAAAATCCTTCTTTTTTTTTACATTGCAGTTTCTTCCCTTTCAATCGTCACGACCAAATACTCCCTCCCTTCCCCCTCCCCCCCTCCCCTCCCCCCTCATCCGCCATGGAACACTTCCTCCTTCCCTTCAACAGTCATGTGACGTTCCCTGGTTTTCTTCAACCGGCACAGAACACTCCCAGTGTTCGTGTTCATCCTGTTTGTTCATGTCCTGTGCGGGCATCGCCATCGGGTCATCTCTCTCTCTCAGCTCTCCGTTCTCCCTCACCCTGTCTTTTGTGAAGAAACTCTTTGCTTTACCCTGTACGTGCGTCACCCTGGGATCCTGTCGTTGACATTAGAGGGGGTTTTTTGTTGTTGGTTGTTTTTTTTTTTTTTTTTTTTTTTTTTTTTTTGGGTGGGGGGGGGGGGTCTTATTTAACGCTTTCTTTGCTTGTCTGTCCGCTATCTCATTGCCCGTAATACCGCAGTGGCTAGGGACCCACCAAAACACAACATCTTTATCTACAGGGAGTTCGGTTAAAAGTTCTCTTATCACAGACACAGGCGTTGTGGGGAGAGAGAGAGTTAGGTAGGAGGTAAAGGGAGAGGACCATTTTGTACATGCCACCAATAATAACAGTTTTCCCGCCCAGCTCTGTCAGAGGATGCCACTGGGCATGCGCACTGCAGTAGTTCCGGTGGCAGCAAGGGGAAGCCGGAAGCGGCGAGGTGTGGCTTTGTGCCCAGAGGAGCAGCCCGTCTGTCACTGGGGATTGGGGGCAGGGGCTGTGCTGGGAGATTCGTCTTCTTGCGCCAGCCTTGTTTTCGGTCATCACTGCATGTTTGTTGGCCACTCTGTTCCTGGCTCGGCTCGTTGACTCCTGCCATCGTTTCTTTGTGACTCATCCGTTTAAAACGTCACCCTCCTTGTTTCTGCTGGGGTTTTTTTTTAACTCTCTGTAAATCCAGGATGATTTTCTGGCTGAGGAGGACTATGGAAAATATGGCAATGGCTGTGTTTCTTCGAGATGAGGTCAGAGAGCTGATAGCAACCTATCAGTCATCTTGTGATTGTCCTATCTTTGTACTTCCTTTTTTTTTTAACGTTTATCAATTTGGCAGGAGTGAAGAAGGAGTCTCAAAATTGCATGCAAGCGAGAACTTTGAGTAGGCTGTTTTTGGTGAGCGTTCTTTCAGTTTTAGCGGTACCGACTGCTTGGAATTCCCTGCCTTCCTGTCTGTGAAATATGACTGCTTTTGCCTTGAAAGGTTTTGAGATTGTTTGGTTTGGGTTGTTGGTTTTTTTTTGTGATTCCCGTGTGTACCTGGATACGAATGTACAGGCTGTGTTAAGTAATTAGGTTGGCAATGAATAAGAAAGAAGTCGTGTATTGCAGCACATTGATTATATACAATCAAAATGTGCTACACAAGTTCTATTTAACATTATCAATTTTCATTACAGAGCAGAAGAAGAAGGGTGCGGTGTTGTAGTGTGTGTGTGTGTGTGTGTGTGTGTGTGTGTGTGTGTGTGTGTGTGTGTGCGCGCTCCATCATGCATGTGTCTATGTGTGTGCGTGTGCGCGAGCGCGCCAGCGTGTGTCTGCACTCTCTCTCTCTCCCCTCTCTCTCTCTCTCTCTCTCTCTCTCTCTCTCTCTCTCTCTCTCTCTGTGTGTGTGTGTGTGTGTGTGTGTGTGTGTGTGTGCGTGTGTGTGTTTAAACGTTACCCACTAAACTATAGGTTTATGTGTGTGAAAAAAAGGTTTTCTGTCTCCGTTTTGAGCGATTTTGTTTATTTTCTGACCAGGGTCACAAGGAAAGTGGCTGCATTCCAGCAATTTCAGATGAATGAGATGGCGTCACAGAGACGAGGGAAATTTATCATTCTGTTTCCTTTCTTTCTTTCCTTTTCTTCCTTTTCCTTTCTTTTCCTCGTTCTCTCTTTGAAAAATGGAGGAGAATGGAAAAAAAAAACCGTCAGAGGTGTTCTGTTGGTTATGCTACGTAATGAGCTCGTCACGGTTGGGGGAAATCACTAAGCTGAAAAGTGTAAGCCAGTGATGTGAATTCCTCCAGCGCAGATTTACGATGAGAAGCAGTCTGTGACTCACTGGCACGATCCATCACTGGGGTCTGTCCGACAGGAACAGCTCCAGCCTGAGCATAGTGAGGAAGACGCGTGCATACACTGCATTGTTCTTGTGTTCAAAGGCAGGGAGTAATCGTACACATGCCAAAGGGAATCTCATTGTTAAATGATGTATATGAAATAGGGTCATCGTGTATAGCCAACCGTTTAAAAAATGTGTTAGATGGTCTCATCAATGATGTTCAAACAGGTTTTATTAAGAATAGATACATAGGGGATAATGTTAGGCTCATTTACAACATAATTGTTTATTTAGAAGAACACAACTTACCAGGGCTTTTATTAGATATTGACTTAGAGAAAGCATTCGATTCAGTGAGCTGGGATTTTATGTTTAAAGTATTGAAAGTGTTTGGCTTTCAACAGGGCTTCTGCAAATTGGTTGAAACATTCTATAAGAATATTAACTCATGTGTCCTTGTTAATGGACAAGTTTCAAGTTGGTTTGAGGTAGACTGCGGATGCAGACAAGGTGACCCACTATCGCCATAATTATTCATTTTATGTGTTGAAATTCTAGCATTAATGGTTCGGGAAAATGTAAACATACGTGGAATAGTTATAGATACAGTCGAACATAAACTTTCTCAATATGCAGACAATATGGAATTTCTTTTAGCAGGCAACAAAGAATCATTTGAAACATTATAGCCGTACTGGAAATGTTTGGTCGTATATCAGGGTTATATATGAATCCTGGAAAAAAAACTATGCTGTTTAGTTGGGGAGCTGTGAAAATTCTGCTGTTCGTTACATGAACCACTTAGGTATGGAGTGGAACCCACAAAAGTTCAAAATTCTCGGAATCTGGTTTACCAACAATTTGCAAAACTGTGCAGATATTAATTATTCAGAAAAATACGCGGACGTGGAACATTTGTTCGAGATTTGGGTGAGAAGACAGGTAACTCCTCTGGGCAGGGTAGCAGTTTTGAAATCACTTATTTTATCAAAACTCATCCATTTGTGGATATTACTAACTAACCCACCAGACACTTTTTTCAGACTTTACAAAGTTACTGTTACAAATTTGTGTGGAATAAAAAAAAAAACAGACAAAACAAATAGACAAACTGCCCATAAAAGTATCCAAAACGGTGGTCTTGGACTGCCGTAATTAAAAATGTTTGCTTCTCCGCTAAAATTGACGTGGCCGCAAAAAAATCAGATCACACACCACAAATAGAAAACTATTACATCCAACTTTACACTTTTAAGCGATAGTGAGAAATATGGACCAGAAATACTTTCTTCCTTCTGTAAATCAAATGTATTTTGGACAGAGTTATTTGCTACACACAAACAATCTACAAAATTGACTGTAAGAATTCTTATGAACTCCTTGCGGATCCACCCTTTTATACTAACAGAATAGAAGCTGGGGAAAAGACTATTTTGGGAAAAGCATGGATCAACAAGGGCATAGATTGCATTGCTCATTGTTTTGCTTGACAATGGCCAGTTTATTTGTTATGAACAATTTAAACAAAAGTACGACGCAAACATTAATTTTGTCACTTTTTGTGGCTTTAAAGTAAGTATAATTGAGTATGTACGAAAAACAAAAATTTAAGTTGAAAATACTAATAAATGTTTAAATATGCACATGTGGTACAAGACGTTGACGTCAGTTTGTAAAGGGTCAAGATTATATTATGAAATTTTTAAAGATAATCATACACGCCCGAAATGCTGTACGAACTGGAATTTAAAACTGAACTGTGAAAATGACTGGCAAAACTGTTTTCTTTATATTAGCAAAATGTCTGACGTAAAAATGAAATGGTTACAGTTACTAATAATACACAGATGTCTTGATACTAATGTGATGTTGAAAGAAAATGGGTGTATTCTACAGTGATGTATGTACTTTCTGTACCTAGGTTAAGGACAGTATTACGCATATGTTTTGGTATCGTATGGTCGTACAACGTTTTGAGGAAACGTTGGTGGATTTGATGAATGAAAAATGTACGTGTGCATATAATTTGCAGATAACTGAACCATTAGCCATAGTTGGATTTGACAAAAAAAAACACAAATAGATCATGAATTTTATTTTATTGTATTATTTGCGAAACACTATCTATATCAGTGTAGAACAGAACAAAAATCCCCCAGACTACAAGTATTTCTCAATAAGCTAAAATACAGGTATAAAACTGAAGAGTATATTGCTCGAAACATTTTTGTGTATAACAATTTTCTTTCCAAGTGGCATCCTCCTATGCCGATTTTAGCAGACCCAGAATGAATTATGAATGATTATGACATTGTACATTATATTAGTATTGAGATGATTATAGCTCCCTAGAACTGTTACATCACCTAAAACAGCCCCATTGGACATTGTACAGGACCTTAAAAAACCAAAATACGTAAAATTTCATAATACAATCGGCATGCCTCATGTGCTCTCTCTCTCTCTCTCTCTCTCTCTCTCTCTCTCTCTCTCTTCTCTCTCTCTCTCTCCTCTTTACCACGTAAAGATGTTCTAACCTTTTGTCTTCAAAATATAAAATGGTATTACCATTGTGTTTGATATGTCTGTGGGGGGGGGGGGGGGGGGGTTCTCTACGATTTGTTTTGCTTTTTGTTTTTTCTTTTATTTTCCATTATGTTGTACTATATGAACTTATTTGAATGAAAAATAATACATTTCTTCGTCATCTGGGCTCCCCCAAATAGCTTCATTCCATTCGTGTTTAATCTGTCCGTTTCGAATCACCTAGCATTGATCCTTATGAGTATAAGATTTTGGAAAAAAAAATCAAATTATCTCAGAACACCCCATGGACGACCTGGAGGCATCAATTTATAACGTGTTACCTGCACTGACGTTGCTGATGGAAAACAGAGTGATCGTTCCTTGCTCCCGTCCTGGCGAAGGCAGTCCCTGAGCATGCGCAGAGCTGTCATCAGGAGGGACCAGAGAGGCGTGATTGCTCTGCGTCTTTCCCAGAGCTGTTAAGAAATCGTTCATAGAGGATTCATGTCCAGCTCTTTTCAATTAGCATTCTTCAGTTCGCCTTGTTCAGATCCCATGTACCTTTTTTTTTTCGTCATATTTCCCAGAGTATGAATTTAGTTATTGCTCTCTCTCTCTCTCTCTCTCTCTCTCTCCTCTCTCTCTCTCTCTCTCTCTCTCTCTCTCTCTCTCCTCCCTCCTCCTCCTCTCTCTCTCTCTCTCTCTCTCTCTCTCTCTCTCTCTCTCTCCTCCAACCCATACCCCTATTCCCGTTCAAGGATCATCCATTGTATCTCGTCTGCCTCCTTTCCTTGTTTGCTGTTGTCCACAGACCGATGTTGATGCAGGGTAAACATTCTGTCCTTTTCCTCACTAGAAGGCCGCGGGTGGGTGTGATGGAGGTCCATCAGTCATCTTGTGTTGGTTCTCTCCTTTTCTTCCCCTTCTTGCTTTCATGCATTCTTCTTTTTCCAAAGAGAAACGACTGTAAAAAGTAATTCTGTGATGGCCACGTTCTCTGCTTGATTCATAAATGTGCTGTATCTGTGTGGCAGACGAGAGGCCAGAGAAGAGAGAGAGAGAGAGAGAGAGAGAGAGAGAGAGAGAGAGAGAGAGGCGAGAGAGAGAGAGAGAGAGGGTGGGGACGGGAGGGGACAGATAGACACAGTCATACAAAAACAGATAGAGCAAGACGGACAGAAAAAGGAATCGGAGACAAAGACACAAAAAATTTATTTGATGTGAGAGAGAGAGAGAGAGAAAAAAACAGTTTTCAGAGTGTGGTGTGGTGTGTGTGTGTGTGTGGGTGTGTGTGTGTGTGTGTGTGTGTGTGTGTGTGTGTGTGTGTGTGTGTGTGTGCTTGCATTCTTTCCGTCTGTCAGTTCATCCCACATCACTACCTCTCAGTCAGCAGACTGCCATTCTTTTTTTCCTAACAAGCTCGTCGTCTGGGTGACATTGTCGACACTCAGCATTCTGTGATACACAACGTGTAAAAGATCTGCCCCAGTGCCTTGCTTGAGATGAGGACAGCCCCTGACAGACAGTTCTGACCATGAAAGCGACAGGGTTCATGGTGACACCTCTCGTTATCCATAGAACTGACTGTTGCAATCCTCTGTCAGCTGGCGTCACTATACAACACACTGACACAGTTCCAGAGACAACATCAGAGAGCTGACACACTGACGTGAATCATGTGACAGACTGGTGTATCTTTAATATCAGAGAGGTGACACATCATCTTGAATCATGTGACATACTACTGTGTCCGGAGAGGAGGCACATCACAAATCCTGCTACCTACTTCCGCATCCCAAGTAGCTGCTGTGCGCATGCTCTGTGCCATCCATTGACAGGTAAAGAGAGGTTGGAGGAGAAGTGCGTGGGAGGGGAGGAGGAGGAGAGGGAGGAGTGAAGGAAAGGCGGCCGTCTGTTAACAGAGATATCAGGGTGGGGGCACAGGTCAGGCTTAACTAGTTCGTGCCTGAGGACATTAGCACTGATTGATTGCCCGTCTGGGGCTTCACTTCAATGCAAGTCTCCTTGGGTTTTCGTCTCTCATTTTTGCGAGTGGAGATCACTTGCTTGTTGTGCCTCCTCTCTCTCTCTCTCTCTCTCTCTCTCTCTCTCTCTCTCTCTCTCTCTCTCTCTCTCTCTCTCTCTCTCTCTTTACAAACCTAAGTTTGTTACTTTTGTTATCGCCAAATGACCATCCTCTTTTTTTTGAAAAATTTCTACATGAATCATTCAGTTTCAATAGCATAAACAATTTCATGTTACGTGTCCATGTGGATAGGCTGGAGGCCTCACATGAAAGTCACAAGTTTCTCTCTCTCTCTCTCTCTCTCTCTCTCTCTCTCTCTCTCTCTCTCTCTCTCTCTCTCTCTCTCTCCACAAACACACAAAAGTGCACATAAAATTTCCATCCACTCTGCGCGTTACACCAGTATCTCTTAATGAAGAGAAGAGAGTGTGTGAGAAAAGGCCAGAGAGGACTATGAAAGGTCAGATGTGAACTGACCATCTGTGTATCAAAACTCTACACTAGATGGCAAATAGCTATTGATCAGCCATTCCCAGTCTGTCTGGACAGTCTGTCGATCGCTGTCATGCTACCTAGAAGCAAACAGAATCAGAATCCATCAGTCATAAAGGCTGTCACTTGTCTGTTCCATCTGTTTGGTGGATTACCAGCAGGACAAGAGAATCATTTATGCAGTTTCACATGACCGATATGATACCGCCGCAGACGGAGTCTGAGAGACTTGTATGAAGATAGCCACCAGGCCATTGATTCTGGATAATGGCGTTGCTTCCTGATCCTTGCTGATATGTTAAATGTCCTTACCATTAAAACTCATTTTGGAGAAAAGGTCATAGACTGTTCCATCGTACTTCCATTGTCTGGATCCCTTGAAAAGATTGACAAATGGTAAAATGTCACGGTCACTGCCCAAGTCATGAAGTTTGTAATTTCTGGAATTAAATGTTTTCGTCCCTGCATGTTTGTTTTTTTTTTATAAATTGAAAGGGGATGCAGAATAAGGCAGACAAATGCTTATTTTTTTCTCTCCCTCCCCACCCCTCCACCTCACATTTTCAGTTTCATCCATACAAATCAAACACATGTACACGCGCGCGCACGCACACACACACACACACACACACACACACACACACAACCACACACCACACACACACACACACCACATACTCACACACACACTCACACACACACTATCACACACACACACACACACACACACCACACACACACACACACACACACACACACACACACATTAACGCATGCCCTGAAAAAAATCCTATAATCTGCTTCTGACTGGCAACATAGACACGCCAACCACTGTGTGTGTGTTGTGTGTGTGTGTGTGTGTGTGTGTGTGTGTGTGTGTGTGTGGTGTGCATGTACGTGTGTGTTTGTGTGTGTGAGTGTGTGTGTTGTGTGTGTGTGTGTGTGTGTGTGTGTGTGTGTGTGTGTGTGTGTGTGTGTGTAATACAAAATGGCATGGTAAAGTTCCAAGAGTTAAAACCATCGTTAAGCTTTATAAAAGGAAAATAAAATCACTCTGTACTGGTCATGCAAGGCAACGTCGAACCTGGTCTGATAAACTGTTTCAGCAGTCCAATCTGCCTGAACAAGGGGAGTTCATTTCAACTAGTTTCACCATCCCTGTCTAGAAGGCTGTCTCAAACACATAGTGATCCCTTCCTTCGATGTTTTATTTCATGAAAGACAAGACATTGAACATCACCATAAACGCCTATTATTTTTTTTCAGTCTCCTCTCGTCTCCACCCGAAAACAACACTCTACAAATGCTCACCACACACACACACTCACCACCAGCCACTCTCTCTCTCTCCTCTCTCTCTCTCTCTCTCTTCTAATATCTCAAATGGCCTAGTTCATTGGCCTCTCTCTCTCTCTCTCTCTCTTCCTCTCTCTCTCCTCTCTCTCTCTTCTCTCTCTCGATTTGAATTCTTAAAGGTAAGATAACTTGGGAAGGGAATATCTCAAAATGTTGTTTATATGACCTAAGTTGTGTTGGGGTGTGTCCAAAATGTCCTCACCTTGTTTTAGCTTAATGGACTGCAGATGACAAGACTGGTACAATCACAGCCAAAGCAATGACAGTGTTTTCTTTGTGAAACTGTTAAAAAGGGATCATTAGCAAATTAAAACATGAAGAAATGTGAACACGTTTATAAAATGCGATTTTATAAAACTTAAAATAATGACCAGATGCCGTAGCTTTGTGGTTACCATCACAGATTGCAGGCTGAATGCACACACCCACACTTACAGACAAAAAGAGAGTGAAGTAATGTAGCCACCCCTGACCCACACAGTGTGTCCCAAACCAAACGCTCTCCATACAGCCCACAACTTGATCAATGTGGTATTGTCCCTGACTCTAAGGCCAAGAGAACCATCCGTCATCAGATGGGTCAGAACGGGCAGTGGGCAGTGGATGATTTTCCAGCAATGCCTTGATATCCGTCACAAAACTCACTCACTTATGGGGTTTCCCCTTTTACGACTGTTGGCTATCACTGAGCGTGCGTGATGAAGCAACAGTTCCGGCCATGGAGAGGAAGGGGAGTGGAGGAAAGAGAGGAGAGGGAGGCTCTAAATGCTGTAGCTGAATGAAAAAGACTAGCCATGTTTTCCCCAACATCACGGCGAAGACTGAGTGCGAAATGTGGCCTGGGGCAGTTTGCGTCGATCAATTTTAAGAATTAATGTCCTGATCTTGCTGCATGTCAGACATGGCTTGTCGTTCATTTTGTAGCGCCCCTCCCCCATCCCCGCTTGTGACTCTCCCTCCTCTTCCCCACCCCACTTCTCTAAATGTGGACAGTTTCTAACTCGCTTCTCTCTCTCTCTCTCTCTCTCTCTCTCTCTCTCTCTCTCTCTCTTCTAAAGTAGTCATCCACTTTAACGTTGTCTCCTGATCCTTTCGTCCTTTTCGGATTGCGAAAAAAGTGGAGACGATACCCTTTGTTGTTGTTGTTGCTGCTGCTGCTGCTGCTTGTTGAATCCTCTTACTTGTGGTGAGGAGGACAACAAGAGGAGAGGAAGGCTGATGGATGGTGTCTTGCTGTCAGGAGAAAAAAGACTGGACCTGTGGCAGGCAGCTGATGGAAATCTGTCTTTCCTGGTTTTAGTGCTCCACTCACGCATCTTTAGGACACACCTACAGACAGACAGACAGACAGACAGATAGAGAAAGAGAAGGAGTCAAAAAAATGTATTCAGACACAGACAGACAGAGGGTCAAATAATGTATTCATAATTACCCACCACCTCTCATCAGTGGTTGCAAGTTTCGAAGAAATCTCGTCAATGGAGAGAGAGAGAGGGTGGGGGTGAATTTTATCGAAGGGAAAAAACGGCACAAGTATTAGGTGGCTTACTTCATCCAGCCCCCAAAACAGGAAAATGCCAGTAAAGTTCAAAAACAGCATGGCGTTTTTACGTGGACATGAAAAATGCAAGATGTATACATAAAATTCGATGATACAAGGAAACAATATTGTAAAGAGAGTACATCTCAGAGAAAAAAGAATATTGTGCGAAAATTTTGATATTTGCATAACAGAGAGAGAGAGAGAGGACCAAACATGGAGACAGAAAGCATGCAGACGCTGTGACCTACTGACCATGTGATGGAAATGGAAGGCAACAGAAGGGGGGGGGGGGGGGAGAAGGCGTCCTGTAATGTCACTGCTGAATATAGAGAAGGAGGAAGAAGAACGGAAAGCTTGGACCTGCCCTGGTCATTGCTTCCTTTCTCAATGCAATGGCTTGTCACTTCAAGGGAATTTTTGACCAGAAAAGGCACTGTGTGTGTGTGTGTGTGTTGTGTGTGTGTGTGTGTGTGTGTGTGTGTGTGTGTGTGTGTGTACGTACGTACAAAGATGAGTGATTTCGTGGATGGATTTGTCAACCGTTATCCGAGTGAGCTGCTGCATTCATATCTGTGTGAAAGTCAGACACTCGTTGAAACTCAACATGAATATAACAGAAACATAATCACATTTTGACAATACAGAATATAGCGTAAAGTCAAATATTAAAATTCCATGAAAAGTACTTACAAAGTGAGTGCACTTGGATAAACATAAGAATTGTAACAGTTAGAGCATCTGAAACATATTTCTTAAATCACCAACAGCAGCACTTACAGTTATTTTGTTGAAAGTCTGTATCGTTGCCGTCCAAACAAGGGAAATGATACTGGTTTATGAAACTTTCCACTGCTCTGTGGAGACGTTTTAGGCAGAAGTTAGTTTGAAGATCATTTAGCTTTAAGCGGCTGCAGACTAACCCTGCTTTCTTGTTTCCGTGGGGTTGTCAAACAAGAACAAATGAAGAGGAGAATCCGCGTTCTGAATTGAAGCTGTCCCGTCACAAAACCCTGTCGCTCTCTTCATCCTTCTCTTCCTGTCTGGGGAGATCACCGAGCATGCGCACTGCAGCAATTCCGGCCATGGAAGGGGGAGAGAAGTGGAGCAGATGTGGATCACGTCTTAGAGACGGTGTCGGGGAGGTGGGGGTCGATGTCAGTGGAAGAAAAAGATAATCATCACAGCTTGCTCTGCCTTCACTTCAAGCCCTTTCTTCATCCCACTGCCGCTGGATTGAATCCTGTGGGGCTGGAGGCAGGGCTCTTTTCGCTCTGTCTTTTTCAGGCGTTTATTTCCATGTCATCAGGTCATTTATTCGTCTACACTTCCAATGGATTTTTTTACTCTTCAAAATCTTGGCTGATCCAGTTGGGAGGAAAGGATTTGGGTTCGCCCTTTTTAATTAAGGGTAAAAAGTTAATTGGGCACAGAGGTTAAAGCAGTCTATCATTCATGTTCTGTCACTTTTTATTCCGACAGAATTCAAGTCTGCAGGAAAGGAGTAATGCAGGATGTGTGTCTGTGTCTGTGTCTATTTACTTTTGAAAGAAGAAAGATTTTTAAATGATCCGTTCCTGAACGTTATATTCAGGACATTTTATTTAACTGACTGATCAAAACATCAAACACAAAATCCTACATGTACGTTTGATTAACGCATGCATAAAAGAAAATTCTTCTCTCTCTCTCTCTCTCTCTCTCTCTCTCTCTCTCTCTCTCTCTCTCTCCACACACCACACCCACACAACACACACACACACACACACACATATACAAACATACACACACATGCATTCTATCTCTCTCTCACTCACTCGATTACTCACTCACACACACGTACACACACATACACACAACGCGCACGTACGCGCGCGCAACGCACACACCACACGCACCACACACACACACACACACACACACACACACACACACACACACACACACACACACACACTGACAGCCAAGTAGATCAGGCAGAGACTTGAAAATAGAAAACTCAGGCTGTCTGTGGCCGTACCGAAATGCCCCATTACCATTGTGGTGGAACTCACCTTGGAATGGCTGTAGACTGTTTCGCCTCGTTTCCAGCAAGCATAAGAGACGTCACGTTTCCGCACATGCCTGCTTTGCTCTTGCATTTCACAGCAATTTAAGTTCGACGTTTGGAGCGTGAAAACGCCGCCAATGCAGACTGCAAGGCGGAGATGTCCACGTAAAAAGTTCACTGAAGAAAAACAAAACGATGCAATACATCCGTCCTTTCTTTACTTGTAGCCTCGTCAACACAATGTTGTGTTTGATAGCATTGATAACATTAGAAAGGAAGGGGTGTTCAACCGAAAGGTGCTGAATCAGACACTGGTGGGTTTCTATAGCTTTCTCTTCAATGGTCATCTCTCTCTCTCTCTCTCTCTCTCTCTCTCTCTCTCTCTCTCTCTCTCTCTCTGGTTAAGTGATGTGTACAAAACTACACGATTCGAAGAAGAATGAGGGCGGGCGGAAGGAACGGGGAATGGGGGTGGGGGGTGTAACCAGAACGTGTCATCAAGTTTATAGGAAACTGTTGTTGGATGGGTCTGGTGAAGACCTCTCCGGACTGGGGTGTTATCCATGCTTGGACCGTCGCTATGATCGTCAGTAGCAGGTGTGTTCGTGGTATTCTGCCCATGCTGGATGAGAACACGCCACCCTGAACACCATCGAAATAATTCAGCAGCGGGCGCAGTGTCTCACCCAGGTAAGTTGCCTGTAGCGACCTGATGTATTTAGAATCTTCTGTGGAACGGCTTGTTACTGGAACTCCATGAGGACAAAGCTGGGTGTGGCTGTGTAGTGGGGAGGAAAGGCCTTTGAAGATAAGAACATCAAAACACCCCTCTCCTACCCACCCTCTTCTACCCTTCACCCCGTAACAAGAAAGAAACGGTTCCGGATGGCTGCCGTTCAGCAGAGCTGACCAGAATGGCGGCCAAGCTGTGCGGTGTCCAACGGGCCAACACGTTATTCCGTGTCACTGCAGTCCCGGCGTACTGGTTTGCAGCCTAGTGGACTGACCTAGGTGGGTCAGTGCGTGCAGGTGTGAGGTGGCCATGTCAGGGTCCAGTGACGGCGCTGTCTGTGTTGATGACACATCGTTAAACACCCTGCTCTGTCCTCATGGCGCGGCAATTCCCTCGCACATCGGCCTCGGCTGGCGTCACGACCGTCATTTGGCTGTTGTCCACAGCAACCACGTGCATGGCCACACAGTCCTTCGTCCTCTTGTGTATGTATGACAGAGAGAGAGAGAAAGATAGCGAGTGAGAGAGAGAGAACCGCAGACAAATTATTGACACCTTACTAAATGTGAACGTCACGCCATGTATCCACCAATAAGTTTACTCACATACATACACAGACACAAAGAGAGAGAGAGAGAGAGAGAGAGAGAGGCCAGTGGGGAGGAACAGATAAACAGGCAGAAAAGAAAGGAGGGGGAAGGGAGAAACAAGGTCCTTAGATGCTATTGTGCGAGGACTATGACGTGACAAGGGCCCTTTGAGCAGCCAACACCAGAATCGGTTACCTGCACAAACACCCTCACAATGATGATCCAATGGATAATTCTCAGTAAGAGGGTGTGCGGAGTGGACTAAGAGGAGGTAGAGAGGAGGGTGAGGTCGTCTGTTAACGCCGAAACTGGCAATGTATTTGCTGTGTGCGGATATGAGAGGGGAGGGGGTGTCTATAAAAGATATAAAGGGTGAGGTAAACCTCACAAACAAGAGGCTTTGAGAAAAGATGGTCCTCTGGAAAGAAAGAACCAAACATTCCAAGTCATTAGGGGGCCGGAATAGCTCAGTTGGTAGAGCGCCGGACTCGTTATCCTGGGGTTGCGAGTTCGAATTTCGGTACAGGGGGATTTTTCCCTCGGAGTTAACATTGGTTCTGACTCCATTCCCCATACAGTCCTTCGAATGAGACTATAAATCGAGCTTCCGTGTGTGAACGCACGCATAACATCTTGCACACACGTAAAATCCCATCACCAACTTTCGGAAGAGAAGGCCAGTTTGGCCGTTGGTATGGATGACACGTTACATATAGCATGCACCTCCCCGAAGATGGAGTATGGCTGCCTTAATGGCAGGATAAAAAACGGTCATACACACAAAACTCCACTGCCTGTCTGTACAGGCAGTGTCCGCAGGAGTATCAGCCTGCGTACGCAGAAAGAAAGAGAGAAAAGAAAAATTAGACTCGGTGATGAAGAAGAGGAAAACCAGGGTGTTTTTTTTACAAAGAGAAGACAGAGCACAAACTACAGAGGTAGCAAGCTTGAGATGACAGGGAGATTGGAGGCTGAGTAAAAAATAAAATACTATAAGAGAATAGATAGTCACAGAAATATCAGTTGAATCACTTTATACGTGTGTGTGTGTGTGTGTGTGTGTGTGTGTGTGTGTGTGTGTGTGTGTGTTTCGCACATGCTTGTTTGTGTACAAGTGCCTTTGAACGCATGCGTTTTATGTGAACATCGATGGACTTGTCAGCACGAATGTGTCTCTCAAGCTGTTTATGCGTGAGTGCGTTCATATGAGCAGCTATGTTTTATAGTATGTTTAGGTGTGTGTGTGTGTGTGTGTGTGTTAATGGAGGGGGGGGGAAATAGGCTGGGGGATAAATGGTGAAGCGAAACAGTGAGGGATTATTATGAGGGAAGTAAAGGGAGAAATACAACCAAAGAGAAAATGAGAGAAGGAATGATGAACCCGGAATGGAAGGGAGCTTAAAAGCAGAAGAGGGACACGAAATGAAGAAGGAAAACGAGACAAAGAAGAATATGATGACAGGGAAATGAGGCAGATAATGAAAGAGAGATGAACAGAAGAGATGCAAAGAGAGAGAGTATAGAAAAGATTAAAGGAAATAGGGCAAGGGGAGAGAAAAGAAATGAACAAGGAGGAAATGAAGATGGGGACTGCAAAATATGTATGTGTGAAATATGTATGCTCATGTGTGTGTGTGTGTGTGTGTGTGTGTGTGCATGCTCATGTTTGTGTGTATGAGCGTGTGCGCATATATGAGCGGGTTTTGGAGGTTGTGAGTGTGCGTGCGTGCGTGCGTGCGTGCGTGCGTGCGTGCGTGTGTGTGTGTGTGTGTGTGTGTGTGTTGTGTGTGTGTGTGTGTGCAATTGTGTTGTGTCAGTGTATGTGTGTGTGTGTGTGTGTGTGTGTGTGTGTGTGTGTGTGTGTGTGTGTGTGTGAAGAAGAATGTAGGCATGGGTTTGCGTTTGAGCGTGGTTGTAAGAGTATATGCATGGATGAAAAGAAGGAATGGGGGAAAGGGGTGGAGAGGATTTGAGGGAGAGGGATAGCTACAGGGAAAAGTCTATAGCTTGCTGGAATGGACAGGACAGAAGAATGAATACTGCTGCAGATAAAATCAGTGTTTAGTATCAGGTCCCGCTGGTGTGAGATAAGGGGTGTTGCCTACTGTGTGGGATGGCGTGCTGTGTGGCATTACACGTGTGTGGAGATAGATGTACGGCCATTGCCATCCCTGCAGGGGCACTGTCCTGTCGGTCTCCTAGTGCAGCCACCAATGGAAATGAAATGTTTGAAGGAGCAGTTTTTCTTTCGCTTTCTCTCTCTCTCTCTCTCTCTCTCTCTCTCTCTCTCTCTCTCTCTCTCTCTCTCTCTCTCTCTCTCTCTCTCTCTCTCTCTCAATTTCTTTTTCAGTTGATAAGGGGGAATGCAGAGATGCTGACTGTATTCCTTGTTGTCTTTCACGTAATGCCTTTAAGCTTTTTTTTTTTTTTTTTGCTGGCTTAAATTCCAACTACTCACCCTAGCAATCAAAGGGTCATTCGATTGTTGTTGCTTGGTGGAAAAGACTAATGGCTGACCATAATTACAGAGCATTTCCTTTTCCTTTTTGCCCCCAGCCTTAAATACACCATGTTATCTTGTTTTGTAGTGATGATGAAGGGAGTCTTAAACAGAAGAAAGGATAAACTAGAAACTCTTTGCTTTTTGTGCATATGTCGGGCTGGCTGCTTGATTTGCTGAGATTTGTAAATCGCCTTCCAGTTGGAAGGACGACCAGTCAGTATTCGGCTGTTGTGCTTTTGTTTAATGTAAGGGAGAGGGAAGGGGAACTCGAGGAAGGATGCATAACAATTGGGTTGACTGCTGTTGCTCATTGCCGTTTTCTTACTGACATTAGATTCAGTTGCATGGTGCGTATTCCGGCATGTGTGTACGTGTGCGGGAATGGAGGGAGGGTGCAAAGGAAGTAGTGTGTGTGTGTGTGTGTGTGTGTGTGTGTGTGTGTGTGTGAGAGAGAGAGAGAGAGAGAGAGAGAGAGAGAGAGAGAGAGAGAGAGAGAGAACGAACGAACGAACGAACGAAAAATTTTAATCAGTATAGGCCATGGCCCCTTCTGATGGGGGTACAATACAACAATACCAATAATGATACTTCATACAGCAAGATAGCATGTCATAGTTGACAACTAGAAACAGACAGAAAAGCATACAAAATGTACACAATAAATACTAGAGTTGGATTCCTTTAACTGACCATAATAGTGCGCCTTTTAAAGGCCTTATATAAATAAATGCACATGCTCTTCAGTACGTCTTCCTTTTGATTTGCCATGAGGAGAGCAGCTCGGAACAAACAGGGGTTTTCAAAGAATTTCCTAGGTATGTATTCACACCTTAAATCTTGCAGGACAGGACAACAAAGCAGAAAATGCACTTCATCTTCATTCGCGCTTTTGCATAAAGGACATAGCATGTCAACGTTTTTAGTATTTGCATATCGGTACTGATGCGCTTTGATGTCTGTAATTCCTAATCTAAATCTTGTTAAGTAACTTCTAATATGCCTGTCAATATTAAGTGAGAGATATTTTTCACAACCAGCGGATGTCTTAAAAGTTCTATAAAACGAATATCGCTCACTGTTCCGGATATTTTCATGCCAGTTTTGCCAACGGTTATCAATCAATCTTTGCCGGAGTTGTTTCAAAAAAGCATTTACATTTCCAACCCCTTGACACATCCAGACACACCCGAATCCATTAAAAAACAGAAAATCCCGAACATCTGTAACCCACGACTTTTTACCACGCGATTCTAGTCCCAACAGCATATTATATGCTTTAAGTGGTAATCTATTGTCATCCATTTGTACTATCCTCAGCCAGTATCTAATACACCGTACAGATGAATTAATATGAATAGGATAACGGTGTGTTTCCCCATAAACACATTCGTTCGGTGTTTTCATGTGAATCCCCAGAAATTTCTTAAGAGCAAATGAATGAACTTTTTCCACATGAGTAGCAGATTTATCTAAACCCCAAATCTCAGCACCATATTGTGCAACTGGTTGAACCTGTGCATCGAAGAGTTTTAGAAACACTGTCAAGGAGTTATTATTTAACATGTTTAATTTTTTCAAAATACACAATAAGGCATTTTTTGCTCTGCTTGCCAGGTCCTGACAAGCAGCTGTAAAGCTTAGGCGTGTAGAGAAATAAATGCCAAGGTATTTGTAGCAATTTACAACAGCCATCATCTGTCCATTAAAAAACCATCTTTCGCTTGCTGCCAAGTAACCTCCTTTTCTAAAAACCACAATATTACTCTTTTTCAAATTTACCTTTAGCTTAAGTTCAGAGGCTGTTTGACACAAATTGTTTAACTGGGTCTGGAGGCCAATTGGAGTCTCAGATAATAAAACAATATCATCAGCTAGTAACAAGATGAATAGTTCAATAAAATCGGGAGAAAGCGTTGCACCATGTCTTCCGTTCGCTATTATTTCTAAAGCTAGTTCATTTATGAACAATGAGAAAAGAACAGGGCTGCAAGCATCACCTTGTTTTACACCCTGTGTACATAAAATATAGTCAGTAAGTTCTCCACCTGATCTAACTCTTGCTTTAACGTTATAGTACATACTTTTAATACACTGATATAATTTGCCATTGATACTGTTCTTTTTCAGTATTGGCCAGAGTAATTTTCTAGAAACGGAGTCAAACGCTTTCTCGAAATCAATGAAAGCTACATATAACTTACGATTACACGAAAACTGCTTTTGAACGAGAGCTAGAAGAGTAAACATATGATCTACAGTGGAATGATTCTTTTTGAAACCAGCTTGATACTCACCAGTAATGTTATTTTGATCGATCCATTTTTGTAATCTGTTATTGATGATGGAGCTATACAATTTGCTGCTTATATCAGACAATGAGATTCCTCTATAATTACCAGGATCATTTACGGCACCTTTCTTAAACAATGGAATGATAATCGACTCAGTCCAGCTTTCTGGATATAATCCTTTATCAAAGAGGGTATTGAAAAATTTAAGAAAGAAATCAATCACGATGTCCCCACCATTCTTGAATAACTCACCAATCAAACCGTCAGGACCAGCAGATTTTCCATTCTTTAAATGTCTTACTGAAAATAGGATTTCCTCTTTTGAAATAGGACTATCCAAGTAACCTGATTCTTCAATTTCTTCTGTGTCTGCTTCACTGCAAACATCGTTCTCTAGCAAATTTTTAAAATGCTGGTACCACTCTTCAGTAGAAATATTACTGTGTATAGGAGGTGTCTTTACAGAAAATCTACGAACATTTTGCCAGAATTCCTTCTGGTCATGGGTTGAGTTTATTAAATAATTCAGTAAAGATTTGTTGTGCTCTATTTGCTTTCTGTGCAACATATTTTTGTATTCTCTTCGAGCCTTACAATATTTAACACGGTCTTCGCTATCATGGGTTCTGCAAAACACTCTTAGAAGTTTCCTCGTATTTGATTTAGTCACTTTACATTCTTGATCATACCATGATTCAGTCCTCTCACCTGAATGTATTCTGACTTTCTTTTTCATACATTCTGCTTTGGTCCTAATACAATCATTAAACATACATAAAGCTACATTAATATCTTCATCTATGCAGCGAATCGCTGTTTTTAGTACATACAGGGTGTCATCATCATTCATCAGACCACGAAAAATGTTCACAGAGCAGAATCAAACTCTGAGAGAGAGAGAGAGAGAGAGAGAGAGAGAGACAGACAGACAGACAGACAGACAGACAGACAGACAGACAGACAGACAGTGTGTGTCTGTGTCTGTCTGTCTGTCTGTTTGTGCGCATGTGTGTGTGTGTGTGTGTGTGTGTGTGTGTGTGTGTGTGTGTGTGTGTGTGTGTGTGTGCACAAATGAGAATATGTGCTGAATTTGTTATTTCTGTATATAGGTTTGCTGTGAAAATGTGAAAACATTTTGGAGGAGGACTATATTGATTTTGTATTTCATTACATATTGCACATTTTGTCATTTATTCTGATTATTATAGTTTGTTTTTCGAGAAGGCATCTTTCATTCAAGATAGATTACATAATATATCTTAAGTAAAGATAAAGAAAAAATAAATAATCGAGAAGAACATAAAGTATACATCAGTGATAATTAAACACCAATTTACATCCTACATACAGCAGGTTAAAAAGTATTTCACTGCCGAGAGAAGAGAAGAGAGAGACAGACAGACAGAGACAGACAGACAGACAGACAGAGCATATGAGGTAAGCCGAGTGTATTATGAAAGTGTACATATTTTGGTTTTTAAAGGTCCTGTGCAATTTTGTTTGGGGTTGTACTGGACAACATAAAAATAGTTCTAAAGGGCTATACTCATATTGATAATGATATAATGTACAAAGTCACCATGTATTCATAATTCGGTCTGGGTCTGCAGACACCGGCTTGATGGGAACCATTTGGAAATTAAATCTTTATATACAAATTTTTTAAAGCAATTTTCTCTTCAGTTTTATATCTGTATTTCAGTTTACTGAGGAATGCTTGTACACGCGGAGATTTCTGTTCTATTCTGCACTGCTATAAGTGGTAACTAGCAAATGAAAAAATGAAATGAAATACAGGGTCTAAATGTATGTTCTGTCAAATCCAGTTATAGCTAATGATTCGGTTATTTGCAAGTTGAATGTATACAGGCATTTTTCATTCATTTAACCCACCAACGTTTCAGTTTCAAAAAAACGTTGGATAACCGTACAGTGCCAAAACAGATGCATAATACTATCCTTAACCACATTGCATCAAGTACGTTTATCGCTGTTCAGTAAACCGATTTTCTTCAGTACAACATTAGTTCCAAGGCATCCGTGTATTGCTCGTGAGCATAAACATTTCATTTTTTTGTCAGAAATTTTACTAAGATATGAAAGACAGTTTTTCCAGTCATTTTAACATTGAGTTTTATATCCCAGTTCGTACAGCACTTTGGACGAATATGCTTACCTATGAATATGTCATAGTATAATTTTGACCTTTTACAAACTTACAACGGCTGTTTGTAACATACGTGCATATTTAAACATTTACTAGTATTTTCGACTTTAAATTTTATATTTTTTTTGTAAATACTCGATTGTATCTGCCTTAAAACCAGATAAACTAGGAAAGTTAATGTTTACGTCGTACTTTCGTGTATAATATTTATGAGAAATAAACTGGCCATTGTCAAGCAAAATGAGCAACACAAAGTATCCCTATGTTGATCAGTGCTGTTCCTAAAGTGGTCTTTTTCCCAGCCTGTATTCTGTTATCATAAAAGACTGGTTCTGCGAGGAGTTCAAAATTATTCTTACAGCTAACTTAGTAGGAAAGGTGTTTGTATGCAGTGAATCCCTCTGTCCAAAATGTATTTGATTTACAAAAGAAATAAAGTATTTGTGGTCCATATATTTCAGTATTGTTTAGAAGTGGAAAGGTAAATGTTATCATAGTTCTCCATTTGTGGTGTGTGATCTGAACTGTCTGCAGCTAAGTTAATCCTAATGTATAATGAAGACGCAAATGTTTTTAATTCCGATGGTCCAAGGCCACCATTTTGGATACTTTTATGTGCAGTTTTTCTATTTATTTTGTCTTTTTTCATTCCACACAAATTTGTAATAGTAACTTTGTAAAGTCGGAAAAAGGTGTCTGGTGGATTGGGTAGTAAGAGCCATAAGTAGATGAGTTTGGGTAAAATAAGTGATTTTAAAACTGTTACTTTGCCCAAAGGAGTTAGTCGTCTTTTCACCACAATCTTGAACAAATGTTTCACCTCTGCCAGTTTTTTCTGAATAATGAATATCGACACAGTTTTGTAAAACATTAATAAATAAGATTCTAAGAATTTTGAAATTATGTGGGTTCACTTCATATCTAAATGGCCCATGCAACCAACTGCAGAGTGTTTACAGCTTCCCAGCCAAACTGCGCCAGTTTTGTTTTTTTTCAGTACGACCAAACATTTCCAATATGTTTATACATGTCTCGAATGATTATTTTGGCATGCGAAAAGAAATTCTGTATCATCTGCATATTGAGAGAAAGTTTGCGTTCGACGGTATCAATAATTATTCCACGTATGGGCAAATTTTCGTGTGTCATTAATGCTAGAATGTCAATGCATATAACACTCCTTCCTTCCCCTCAACCGTCACGAAACACTCCCACTTTTTGTTTTTATCCATGTCCTGTTAGGTGATGTCCTTCGTGGGCATCATCATCGGGTTATCTGATTCACAGTCCTCCGTTCTCCCTCACCCTGTCTTTGTGAAGAAACTCTTTGTTTTCTACGTCCGTCACCGTGTGATTCTGTTGTTGACATTAGAATTTCTCTCGGCTCTTTCCTTCAGCACAGAGACAAACAGGTGTGGGGAGAGAGGGAGGAGGGTTAAGGGAGAGGACCATGTTGTACATTTCATCAATAATAATAACAGGTTTTCCCCAATCCTGCCAGAGGATGTCACTGGGCATGCGCACTGCAGCAGTTCCGGTGGCGGCAAGGGGAAGCCGGAAGTTGCGAGGTGTGGCCTTCTGCCCAGAGTAGCAACCCCATCTGTCACTGGGGATTGGGAGCCGGGGCTGTGGTGCAGATTCGTCTTCTTGCGTCAACCTTGTCTTCGATCATCACTGCACGCTTGTTGGCCACTTGGTTCCTTGCTTGGATCGTTGACTCCTGCCATCATCTGTTCATGACTCATCTGTTTAAACTTCACCCTCATCGTTTCTGTGGGGTTTTTTATTCCCCTGTTAATCCAGGGTGATTTTCTGGGTGGGCTAAGGAGGAACATGGAAAATGTGGCCATGGCTGTGTTTCTGTAAAGATTTGAAGATGAGGTCAGAGAGCTGATAGAAACCTATCAGTCATCTTGTGATTGTCCCATCTCTGTTCTTCCTTTTTTTTACGTTCATCAGATTGGCAGGAGTGAACAAGGGATTTCAAATTGCCTGGAAGCAAGAACACTGTGTTTTGACTGTTTTGGATGAGCGCTGTGTGGCACCGAATGCTTAGAATTCCCTGGTTTCTTGCCTGTAAAATATGTCTGCTTTTGCCTGAATTCAAAGTTCCACTTCAGAGTTTTTTTTATCTCAAGGCAATATTTTTCAGTGAGTCCCATGTGTGCATGGATACAAATGTACAAGCTGTGTTATAGTGCAAGTCATTAGGTTGGCAATGAATGAGAAAGATGTCATGTATTGCGGCACATTGATTAGATACAATCAACACTGCACTACATAAGTTCTATTTAAGATTATCAATTTTGATCATGGAGCAGAAGAAGAATGTGTGTGTGTGTGTGCGCGCGCGCGTGCCAGCATATGTGTGCTCTCTCTCTCTCTCTCTCTCTCTCTCTCTCTCTCTCTCTCTCTCTCTCTCTCTCTTTCTCTCTTTTCTGTGTTTAAACGTTATCCACTAAGCTATAGGTTTATGTGTGTGAAAAAAGATTTTCTGTCTCCGTTTTGAGCTATTTTGTTTATTTTCTGACCAGGCTCACAAGGAAAGTGGGAGAAAGGGAAATTCAGTGGATGCCTTCCTGCAATTCCATATGAATGAGATGGCGTCACAGAGACGAGGGAAATTTATCATTCTGTTTCTTTACTTTCTTTCCTTTTCTTCCTTTTCCTTTCTTTTCCACGTTCTCTCTTTGCAAAATGGAGGAGGGAGAAAGAAAAAACCGTCAAAGGTGTTCTACGTAATGAGCTCGTCACGGTTGGGGAAAATCACTAAGCTGAAAAGTGTAAGCCAGTGATGTGAATTCCTCCAGCGCAGATTTACGATGAGCAGCAGTCTGTGACTCACTGGCACGATCCATCACTGGGGTCTGTCCAACAGGAACAGCTCCAGACTGAGCACAGTGAGGAAGACGCGTGCATACACTGTGTGTGGACCTGAGCGTTTTGAGGCACGGGATATCGTTTTATTATGACAGAATTAAAGTTAAAGCGAATATCAGCTCTCACAGTACACCCCCATCTAATCATTCCACTTATTCTGCCCATGGTGTGTGAACATGTGCTCCGAGCCCTAACTGATGTTTACATTTTCAGGCCTATGACCTCCTCTGTGACCCTGTCTTTTCGTCATCTAGGCCCATTCCATCTATGTTTAATATGTCCCTTTCAAATCTTCTAACATGGATCCTTATGAGTACAGGATTTTTTTTAAAAAAATCAGTTCTCTCAGAACACTCCATGGACGGCCTATAGGCATCAATTTATGTTACCTGCACTGACGCTGCTGATGGAAAACAGAGTGATCTTTCTTGGCTTCCGGCCTGGTGATGGCCATCACTGAGCATGCGCAGAGCTGTCATCAGGAGAGAGCAGAGAGGCGTGATTGCTAGTAGGTCTTTCCCAGTGCTGTTACCAAATCGTCCGTTGAGGATTCATGTCCAGCTCTTTTCAGTTAGCATTCTTTATTCCGCCTTGCTCAGATCCCATGTACCTTTTTAGGCCAGAGTTCCGGAGTATAAATTTAGTTATTGCTGGCACTCCCCCCCCCTCTCTCTCTCTCTCTCTCTCTCTCTCTCTCTCTCTCTCCCTCTCTCTCTCTCTCTCTCTCTCTCTCTCTCTCTCTCTCTCCCTCCCCTGCCCTCCCCACTCCTACCCTTATCCGCGTTCAAGGGTCATCTATTGGATCTTGTCTCCCCCCCCCCCCCCCTTCCTTGTTTGCTGTTGTCCACAGACCGATGCTGATGCAGGGTAAACATTCTGTCCTTTTCCTCACCAGAGGGCCGGTTGGGTGTGATGGAGGTCCATCAGTCATCTTGTGTTGGTTCTCTCCTTTTCTTCCCCTTCTTGCTTTCATGCATTCTTCTCTTTACAGCGACTGTAGCAAGTCATTCTGTGAAGGCCGCGTTCTCCGCTTGATTCATAGATGTGCTTATCTGTGTGGCAGGCGAGAGAGGCCAGAGAAGGGAGAGAGAGGAGAGGGAGGGAGAAGGGGACAGAGAGACACAGTCATACAAAAAGAGAGAGAGCAAGACAGAGACAAAAAGGAGTCAGACACAAAGATTTGATTTGTGTGTGAGAGAATGTGTGTGTGTTTTTTTAGACCGTGTTATGTGTGTGTATGGTGGGTGTGTGTGTGTCTGTGTCTCTGTGTGTATGTGTTGTGTGTGTGTGTGTGTGTGTGTGTGTGTGTGTGTGTGCGTGCGTGCGTGTGTGTGTGGTGTGTGTGTGTGTGTGTGTGTGTGTGTGTGTGTGTGTTGATAAGTGTTTATGTGGGTGTATGTTTGTGTGTGTCTGTGTCTTTGTGTATGTCTGTGTCTGTGTTGAACAAATGCAATACCATTCCTGATGTCTGTTCTTTTGCCGAGTATATTTCATGCTTGAGTGGAGGTAATACTTACATACAATACTGCACTGTGCCTCATAGACATTTGAGAGTGGTCAGTTCTGTAAACGTCATCATGCACATGCGCACAGATTGGTGCATGTATTTCCTATTGATTCATCTCTCTCGCGGCGCGTGCGTGTTTCCTGACAATACTGAACGTACAAGAGCACTGATCGCTCTCATGCTCAAGTTTCATTTTCTTTTCTGCTGTGCAAAGCAGTATCAGTCAAGAGCAGACATGTGTACTGATCACAGAAGTTACAGCTCAATGAAAACAAGCTTGATGCCTTTCTCACACATTCTTTCCATCTGTCAGTTCTCCCATCATCTTTATGTCTCAGTCAGCAGTCTGCCGTTCCTTTTCCTAACAAGCTCGTTGTCTGGGTGACATTGGGGGCACTCAGCTTTCTGTGATACACAAGGTGTAAAAGATCTGCCCCGGTGCCTTGCTTGAGATGAGGACAGCCCCTGACAGACAGTTCTGTCCATGAAAGCGACAGGGTTCATGGTGACACCTTCGGTTATCCATAGAACTGACTGTTGCAATCCTCTGTCAGCTGGCGTCACTCTAAAACACACTGACACAGTTCCAGAGACAACATCAGAGAGCTGACACACTGACGTGAATCATGTGACAGACTGGTGTATCTTTAATGTCAGAGAGGTTGACACATTATCCTGAATCACATGACAGACTACTGTGTCCGGAGAGGAGACACATCACAAATCTTGCTACCTACTTCCGCATCCCAAGTAGCTGCTGTGCGCATGCTCTGTGCCATCCGTTGACAGGTACAGAGAGGTTGGAGGAGAAGTGCGTGGGAGGGAGGAGGAGGAGAGGGAGAGTGAAGGAAAGGCGGCCTCTGTTAACAGAGATATCAGGGTGGGGGGCACAGGTCAGGCTTAACTAGTTCGTGCCTGAGGACGTTAGCAGTGATTGATTGCCCGTCTGGGGCTTCACTTCAATGCAAGTCTCCTTGTGTTTTCTGCTCTCTTTTTTTTCGAGTGGAGATCACTTACGCTTGGTTGTGCTCTCTCTCTCTCTCTCCTCTCTCTCTCTCTCTCTCTCTCTCTCTCTCTCTCTCTCTCTCTCTCTCTCTCTCTCCCCATCCCCCTACACACACGCACAAGTGCATATAAAATTTTCATTTGCACATTTCACCAGTCTCTCTCAATGAAGAGTACAGTGTGCAAGAAAAGGCCAGAGAGGCCCATGAAAGGTCAGACTTGAACTGTAGAGCCATTATCAAAGCTCTACACTCGATGGCAAATGGCCATTGATCAGCCATTCCCAGTCTGTCTGTCTGTCTGTCTGTCTGTCTGTGTGTCTGTCATTCTCCACTGAAGCAAACAGCATCAGAATCCATCTGTCATACAAGCTGTCATGTGTCTGGTCCATCTGGATGGTGAAACACCTGCAAGACAACTGTAAGCTTGGTCAGAGAAGAACTTTTTGCCGTTTACATAACCGATACTGCCCGACATAGAGTCTGAGAGACTGATACGAAGATGCCACCATCCAGGCCATTGATTTTGGACAATGGCGTTGCTTTCTGATCCTTGCTGATATGTTAATTGTCCTTGTCATTAAAAACCCTTTCGGAGAAAAGGTCACAGACTGCCGCCAGTTCGTTGTACATCCATTGTCGCGATACCTTGAAAAGATTAACGGATGGTAAAATGTCACGTTCACTGTCCGAGTCAAGAAGCTGGTAGTTTTTGGAATTATACAATTTGTCCCCTGTATGCTTTTTTTTTTATAAATTGAAAAGGAACCGAGAATGTGGTGGCGAAATGCTGTTGTTTTTTTTTTCTCTCCCCCCCCCCCCCCCCCCCCCCCCCCCGCCACTTTACTCTTTCCAGTTTTTGTCCATGAAAGTCAAACACATGCACACACGCACGCATCGATGCACGCCCACACATACACACACACAAACACACACACGCGCGCGCACACACACGAACACAGACACACACGCGCGCGCGCGCATGCACTCCCAAACAAATTCTATCGTCTGTTTCTCACTGGCAATAGAGTCACCCCAATCATCATGTGTGTGCGTGTGTGTGTGTGTGTGTGTGTGTGTGTGTGTGTGTGTGTGTGTGTGTGTGTGTGTGTTCACAATCGCCAATGAAATGGCATGATAATGATACAAAAGTTGAAACCAGTGTTAAGCTTTGTAAATGAGAATTAGAATCACTGTCTGCACTGGTCATACAAGGCAACATTGAACCTGGTCTGATAAACGTTATCAGCAGTCCAATATACCTGAACAAGTGGAGTTCATTTCAGCCAGTTTCACCATCCCTGTCTAGAATACTGTCTCAAACACATAGTGATCCCTTCCTTTGATGCTTTATTTCATGAAAGCCAAGCTATGGAACATCCCAGTAACGCCTGTTATGCTTTTTGCTGTTTTCGTCCCGTGAATAAGAGAATTAGAGAATGATGAACACGCACATGACCTGTCCACATGTCTTGTCTGGATCAGATCAGTGTCCAAGAAGAGTGATATACAGCAATGCTTTGGACCACAAACCCCAACAAATTGAATGTTCTTGGGTATACTACATGTAGACCAACGACTCTCCAGTTTCAAATTACCTCCTTTTCTTCACACTATGGCGTTTGTGTTGTGCGTCTGTGTGTGCATCTGTGTGTGTGGGTGGGTGGGTGTAAATTTCCACGCTTCTTTCAAAAAAGAGGTTGAGACGTAATTGTCAAACAGATGGATTTTATGTTCCTGAGGATTTACTTGTTATGACCGCATTTTCAAGAATTTTCTTCGTTGTTGGTTTCCTTGTTATTTTTTTTTTTTTTGTTTATTATTATTTTCCAAATGGGTGCTCGAGATACTTTTTTTTCTTTGGATGCAGAATTATGCTCTCGCAAACGCTCAACGTCAAATTTTGTTCACAGGCAATCTAAAATTGGCTGCAGGAATACATTCCCGTCAAACTGTTATTAAATTGATGGGCCATATGTTCATTGCTCTCTCTCTCTCTCTCTCTCTCTCTCTCTCTCTCTCTCTCTCTCTCTCTCTCTCTCTCTCCCCTCTCTCCTCATGATTTGAATGCTTAAAGGTAAGATCACTCGGGTAGAGAATATCCCAAAATGTCAATGTCATTGTTTTTCGTTTGTATGGCCTAACCAGTGTTTGGGTGTGTCCAAAATACCCTCACCTTGTTTTAGGGTTGATGGACTGCCGGTGACAAGACTGGTACAATGACAGCCAAGGTATTGACATGTTTTCTTTGTAAGAACTGTTAAAAATGAATAATTCAGGAAAGTATGAATAGATATGAACATGTGCATAAAGTGTGATCTGTGTAAGTTTAGACATAGACCAGCCACTGTGGCATGGTGAGCACGGTCACACTGCAGAGAAAAAGAGAGTGAAGTAATGTAGACACGATGGACCGATCACCATCCAGAAAGAAAAAGAACACGTGCCCCACACAGTGTATCCCAAACCAAATGCCTTCTACACCGCCAGCGACCTGACTACAGTGTTCATGTCCCTGACTCTAAGGCCAAGAGAACCCTCCCTCATCGGACTCTTCAGAATGGGCAGTGGGTAGTGGATTATTTTCCAGCAATGCCTTGATGTCTGTCATACAATTCACTCAATGACTTGTAGTGTTTCCTCTGTTTACGACTGTTGCATATCACTTAACTTGCGTGATAAAGCAATAGTTCTGATCGTGGAAGAGGAAGGGGAGTGAAAGAAAGGGATGGTGGGGGGGAGGCTCTAAATGCTATAGCTGAATGAAAAAGACGAGTCAATTTTTTTCCAAGCATCACGGCGAAGACTGAGTGCGAAATGTGGCCTGGGGCAGTTTGTGTCGATCAATTTTAAGAATTAATGTCCTGATCTTGCTGCATGTCAGACATGGCTGGTCGTTCATTTTGTAGCACTCCTTCCCCATCTGCTCCTCTACCTTCTCCCCCCCTTCATCCTCACCTCACCACTCTCTCTCTCTCTCTCTCTCTCTCTCTCTCTCTCTCTCTCTCTGTCAGAAGGAGTCATCCACTTTAGCTTCGTCTCCTAATCCTTTTGTTCTTTTTGACTTGTGAAAAAATGGAGATGATAGCTTTTGTTGTTGTTGCTGCTGCTGCTGTGTTGAATCCTCTTACTTGTCAGTTGTGGTGAGGAGGACAACAACAGGAGAGGAAGGCTGATGGATGGTGTCTTGCTGTCAGGAGAAAAAAGACTGGACCTGTGGCAGGCAGCTGATTGAAATCTGTCTTTCCTGGTTTTAGTGCTCTCCTCATGCATCTTTAGGACACACCTACAGAGAAAGAGAAAGAAAGAGAGAGACACTAAGAGAGAGAGAGACTCACAGAGAGAGACTCAATGTAATTATTGTTATGCTATCACCCCTCATGATGGGGTACAAGTTGATTACACTCATGGTGGCACAACTACTGACAATCATGATCAGAAGGCATTCCAAAAAGAAATAAGAAAAGGTTTAAATTTAAATTTCGAAAAATGAATAGAAAGATTTCGGGCAGTTTGTCTCTTCGTAGGACTACTAAGTAGCGTCAGTCAGTAAGGAGAGTTATGCGACACTAGCTCGAATATTTTTTGTGTCTGTGAAGTCGACCCTTTTGAGTGCATTCAGATCAGGAGCTGACAGTTCAAATCTCTCTGATGGGGTCGAATTTATAAGGTTTGTAAACACTGTCTGTCCTCCCAGTAGTAAGCAGGTGCCTGATTCGACTCGGGTAAGGAAAGGCGTGGAAAGAGAGGGATGGGCTCCGTCTTTAATGATGCCGTGCTCTGGACATTGTTAATCTCCAGCAGTTGGCCGCCCTCTTAACCTTTTGATGTTCTGACCTTTATTCTACATTGGACAAGACAGCATAGCACGGAAGACACTGCATTTTTTCTTCCTTTCTGCAATGTGTTTACATCACTCCTGTTCCATGATGTAATCTGTGACAGAGAGAGCCCTGTGCACTTTCCAGAACATCAGGCCTGAATCTTGTCATTACATGTTTCAAAGGCTTGTCACCAGTCAGTGTGTTTTCACAAAAGTGCGGTTAGCATTAAACCTCTTACTTTTTGCAGACTTGAACATTCCATGCTTGCCCTCGCACAAGTGTAATGTATCTCGAAAGATTCGAAAAAGTTTCGTCAATTGAAAAAGAGAGAGAGAGAGAGAGAGAGAGAGAGAGAGAGAGAGAGAGAGAGAGAGAGACTGAGACAGAGACAGAGATTTTTATTGAGAGAAAAACGAAATCAGCTCTAGGTGGCTTTATTTCATCTGGCCTTGAGAAAAGGAAAATGCTGTTACAAAAACAGCATTACAATATTTTTACACGGAAATGTACATACATGTAATTTGTTAATAAAAGGAAACAATATTTAAAGAGAACACATTTCAGAACAAAAGAAAGATTGTGAGAATAAAAATCAACGCACACGTGACAGAGAGACAGACAGACAGATTCTTGAACGCGCCAACACAAGGGCAAGCGTACATGCCCTATAAATGAGACAGAGAGAGAGAGAACCAGACATGGAGACAGAAAGCATGCAAACGCTGTGACCTACTGACCATGTGACCATTGGCAATGGAAGCCAGCACAAGGAGGGGTGAAGAGGCGTCCCGTAATGTCACTACAGAGAGTAGAGAAGGGGGGGGGAACAACGGAAACCTTGGGTCTGCTCCGCTCATTTTGTCCTTCTCAGTGGCTTTTCGCTTTATGGGAATTCTGATTCAGAAAAGACACTGTGTGTGTGTGTGTGTGTGTGTGTGTGTGTGTGTGTGTGTGTGTGTGTGTGTGTGTGTGTGTGAATGAACAAAGAGTAATGATATTGTGGATGAATGGCCCATCCTTCATCATTCCGAGAAGTTCCCTTCATATTTGTGTTCAGTTCAGTTAATCATCAAACTCAACATGAGCTAAAAAGAAAATAATCACGTCCTGTCAGTACATTCAAGGTGTAATGTCAAGCATTAAAATTCTATGAACAGTACTTCCAAAGTAAGTACACTGGGTTGGAATAAAACTAGGAATAACATTTAGAGAAACTGGAATATTTTGCAAAATAAAAATCACCACCGCGCGTGCACCAATCACCCATAATGTCATTTTGTTGAAAGTCCATATCTTTGTCGTTAAAAACAGGGGGAAATTTTGGCGGTTTGTGGAACTCAGCTACTCTGTAAAGACATTTTAGGCAGCAGATTGTTCGAAGATCATTCAGCTTTGGCGGCTGTAGACTAACCCTGCTTTCTTATTTACGTGGACGAGGAGAATCCGCACTCTGAATTGAAGCTGTCTGTCACTATACCCTGTCGCTCTCTTCATCCTCCTCTTCCTTTCTAGATAGATTGCCGAGCATGCGCACTGCAGCAATTCCGGCCATGGAAGGGGAGAGAAGTGGAGCAGATGTGAATCACGTCTTAGAGACGGTGTCGGGGAGGTGGGGTCGATGTCAGTGGACGAAAAAGATAATCATCACAGCTTGCTCTGCCTTCACTTCAGGCCCATTCTTCATCCCACTGCCGCTGGATTGAATCCTGTGGGGCTGGAGGCAGGGCTCTTTTCGCTCTGTCTTTTTCAGGCGTTTATTTCCATGTCATCAGGTCATTTATTCGTCTACACTTCCAATGGATTTTTTTTACTTTTCAGAATCTTGGCTGATCCAGTTGGGAGGAAAGGGTTTGGGATCGCCCTTTTTAATTAAGGGTAAAAACTTAATTGGGCACAGAGGTTTCAGCAGTCTATCATTCATGTTCTGTCACTTTTTAGTCGGACAGAATTCAAGTCTTCAGGAAAGGCGTAATGCAGGGCGTGTGTCTGTGTCTGTCTATTTATTTTTGAAAGATAGACTTTTAAATGATCTCTTCCTGAACGTATACATTTTATTTTACTGACTGATCAAGCCA
>CM065728.1:15535098-15552598 GCA_033310375.1 Conus canariensis | reverse complement strand
TTCCGACGTAAGATGCATTTTATGGTGGTTGCTTCCGTCCGTGTACTAAAAAAGGAGAGAGGCTGCGAAGGGAGTAGTGTGTGTGTGTGTGTGTGTGTGTGTGTGTGTGTGTGTGTGTGTGTGTGTGTGTGTGTGTGCGTGTGCGCGCGCGCACGCGGCAAGTAAATACAGAATTTGCAATGACAATATTATTCATATTCAGTTCCTACAGAATACGCATTTTATAACTGTTATTTCTGTACCTAGGACGGCAGTGAAAATGTGAAAACATTTGGAGGTTGGAGGAGGACTTTATTGATTTGTGTTTCCTTGCATATTGCACATTTCAGTATATATCCTGATAATTGTAATTCTCATTATTGATACAACAAAATAATTGTCTTCTGTACAGACGCTCCAAACAAATAGTCACACACACACACACACACACACACACACACACACACACACACACACACACATATATATAATAATAATAATAATAATGTATAATACTTATATAGCGCATTTCTTGTTGTACAACTCAATGCGCTTACATCCACCATTTGCACTTATTCATACAATATTCATGCACACAGCAAAAAGAAAATACACAATGGCAGACGCACCTACATGCATAAACTGTCTCACCGAACTAGTTGTGGAGGAATTTAAGAGAGATCTAGTCATCTACAGAAGAGAATAGGCTTTTTTGAAGAGGTAAGTTTTGAGCTGAGATTTAAAAGAAGAAAGAGTAGGCTGATTACGAAGGTCTTCAGGGAGGGAGTTCCAAATAGAAGGTGCCCTAAAACTGAAGGCTCTTTCGCCAACAGATTTCAGAGAACGCTTAGGGATTTTCAAAAGTTTTTGTGAAGAAGAGCGAAGGGTACGAGAGCTTTGGTAGGTGCAGAGAGAAGAAGAGAGATAGTGAGGAAGAGATTCATTGAAGTGGCGGAAAGCAAGAACTGCCAGTCTAAATTGCCACCGATACCGTATGGGAAGCCAGTGCAGTTCGATCAGCATGGGAGTGATGTGCTCACACCTCCTCCTCTTCAAAACAAGTCGTGCAGCGCTATTTTGGACTCTCTGCAGCCGAGCAATCTGTTCTGCGGGAAGCCCAGCATAAACAGAGTTGCAGTAGTCCAATCTTGACATCACCATGGCACAGACTAGCCTGACAGCTACTTCCCTGGACATAAAGCGTCGGATGGAAGCAATACGTCTCAGCTCTAAAAAGGATGAGCGACAGACTACAGATATTTGATTCTGCATGGTCAGACACTGATCAATGGTAACACCAAGGTATTTGACAGAGTTACTGAAAGGCAATTCAGTACCATCAACAACCATTGACTCTGACTCAACGAGTTTGAGGCAGGAGGAGGTTCCAACGGGCATGACTTCAGTCTTTTCACAATTTAATTTAAGCTTATTACTTGTCATCCATTCCTGCACACTGCTGATACACCGAGACACCCCAGATTGAACAGAAACAAACTCATCAGGTGTGCCACTCTTAGAAAGCTCAGTGTCATCAGCATACTTGTGAAAATCACAATCATGGTCCGAGATAACATCTGACAAGGGCTGTGAGTACAATGTAAACAACACTGGGCCCAATACTGACCCCTGTGGTACTCCATACAAAAGAGGTGACAAAGTAGACCTTACACCACCCACAACCACCGCCTGTGACCTATCTCTGATGTACGATTCGAACCACTGGAGAACTATCCCATCAACACCAAAAGTGACCCTAAGCCTTTCAAGTAAAGTAGTGTGATCTAGCGTATCAAAGGCAGCACTCAGATCAAGCAAGGCTACGAGAGAAACAAGTTTACTGTCGGATTTGCACAGTAAACAGTCCAGTACGCTCAATACAGCAGTCTCAGTGCTATGATTCTTCCTATAAGCAGACTGACAGGCCTCAAGAAGACCATGGTCTGAAAGATGAGTCTGAAGCTGCTTCAGCACAACTCTTTCAAGGATTTTTGAGAGGAATGGGAGGTTGGACACCGGTCTATAGTTCTTTAACTTATTAAGGTCCAGTCCTGGCTTTTTCAAGAGAGGGGTAACCATTGCCTGCTTAAACTGAGGAGGCACTATGCCTGACAAGAGAGATTTGTTTACAATGTTTGTAATCACGGGAATCAAATGAGAGGCACAACGTTTAAGGAGGGAAGTAGGGATGGGGTCAAGGACACAACTTTTGCTGGAGGATTCACTTATGAGATCGCCGATCAGTTTTTCATCCACAGGATTAAAAGTACAAAAAGGTGGTCCACAGTATTTATCGTAAAGAATTGGTTGGGAAGGATTTGCATCAAGATTGTCACGGATGGTTTTGATTTTATCAACAAAGAATTCACTAAATTGTTGAGAGATTTGAGAAGGAGGAATGTTCGTGGGCAAACTTAATTTCTTTTGTTTGCCAAGTAGTTCACTTGAAAGAGAAAACAACTGCTTTGATGAAGAACAAGTACTATATATATATAGTAGAAAGAAACTCGTGGAGAGCGTGGCAGCAGAGAGTCCTCAGAAGAGAAGCCCCCTTCAAGCAAGTGTTTCGGCCCTTATCTCCTGACACTCTAGGGGGGTTGGGCCACACCCGGTTCATGACTCCGGGTGTCCCTCTGCTGCCCCTTTTTTTTCCCATCTTGGGACGAGCCATGGCTGGGATTCGAACCCATGACCCTCTGGACATGCTCATTTTCCACTTAATGACTCGCGCTTTAACCACTGAGCCACAGGGACACCTGATATTTGTAGGGAAATTAAGCCTTATGAAGTTCACTTTTGTTCCTCCTTGACCAGATCCAGCTTGAACACCCCTCTGCCGCTTCTGCCATTGCTTTCAGGGCTCTGGTTTTTTCCTTCCCTGCAACTGAGAGCTGTTTCATGAGGCTGTATGCAGACGTTCCTACAAACCCCCTAGCTCCAATTTCTGCAGTGAGGACTTTGACCTGATAGCCTTCTCTCCTCAGGCTGTTTGCCAGATCAGCATACTTTTCAGTCTTGTAGATTTGAGCTGCCTCCATTCTGTTCTCATATGGCACCGTGAGCTCGATCATGATCAGCTGCTTGGTTGACTTAGAGTGGACTACTATGTCTGGTCTCATGCCACTCTTGCTGATGATCTCTGGGTGACTCTTCCATTCTGGGAGGTCTGCAGTGCACTCCCATATATATATATATATATATATATATATATATATATATATATATATATATATATATAAGTACAAAAATAAATAAACGCAGGTACACCAACCAGACACTCTTCATGTTTTTCATAAAAGCTTTCGCCTGTGCGCAATGTGAAACAAGATGTACTGATGCTGACGAAGCCTAGATAAAAGGCGAAAGCTTTTAAGAAAAACATGAAGAGTGTGTGGTTGGTGTGCCTGCGTTTATTTTTGTACTTGTTGACTGGCCAGTTTCTGGATCAGCAGTGCACCCACACATCATTGAGTGGTGTCCAGCGTGTTCGAGGGTTTTACCTTCATTTTATATATATATATATATATATATATATATGTATATATATATATATATATATATATATATATATATGCACTAGCATATAACTCCTGGTCAGATACCGATATTTCTAAACCTGATTGTTTCTCCTCAGTGACCGCGGAAAGTGGTAATTTGACTCCTCTGCCTTTTCGGAAAAGGCAGAGGAGTTATATGCTGAGTTTCCTCCCATTGGAGAACGTCTCTTCCTTGGAGACTATAAGCTTGCTGAAGGCTCATTTTGAGAAGCATTTATTTCATTTTCCCCCATTCACCCACTCAAGCACATACTGTTAGTTAGGCAGAATTATCTACCACTGCAGATATGAATGCTTATCTCCCCCTATTTCTTCAATCTAAGACATAAGAGCAAGCTTTGTTTATAATTGAATATTTCTTGCAGTCATTGCAACACCAAGCTGCTATGTAAGTTGCTGGAATGGTGCGGTATTTATCCTTGGAATTTTTTAGTTTATTGTAATTTAGTCCCTTGCGGATTCATTCCAAGAACTGGCCCTCAGCACTTGTGTCTTAAGAGGTTATCTTTTTATATTTTCTACTTCATAACAAAATGTAGCTCGTTTTGCTCTTTTATGATTTTCTTTTGTTTCTTAGGTGGCACCTTTGGTTGGTTTTTTGAAAACTCAACAAACATACTGCGGTATTGCACACCAGACTTTTCTAGGATAGTATTCTTTTTAAAACCGAAAAGGCTTTGTTTATAATTGAATATTTTTTTTTTTCTCTCTCACACACACACACACGCACGCACACAAGTACGTATGCGGACATACACATGCACGCACGCACACAGGCACACACTTACGTAGGTAGTGCACACATACAATTGCAGCTGTAACCTTACATCTGAGTATACATCATGATAAAAAAAATATGTTTACATCTGACGGAACACGCGTATGCCCAGTGACATCCAATGGCAAGACAGGACAGGACAGGACAGATGAGAAAAGAATAGTCCATTCATGCCGGTAGACTACGGCACCTATTTCCTCTCCTCACACCCTCACTTATCTTACCCCCCGTCCTACCCTCTCTCCACGCCCTACCCTTCGTCAAACAAGCACGCTGAGGCGAAAAGTGAACCGACAGAAGACAAATGGCAAATGTTGTGTCATGTCATTGCCGGCGTCTTTTTTCAAACTTTTCTCTCCCCTCCTGTACCTCTTTTCCTTCATGCTCTGCGTGTGTGTGTATGTATGTATATATATATATATATATATATATATATAAACAAATCTTAAATAAATGTTTGCGAACCACCAAGAGAAACGTGGACAAACGAGTCAAATTCTGGCATGGACAGACATAAACAAGCAAAATCTTGACACTGAAGAACTGCCCGTTTTTGTTGTTTTTTTTTTTGACTCTTTCTCCTAAATTAGCTGTCAACTGGGAAATGAAGTCAAGTCATGATGCGCATTTGCACGGATGTCAGCAGTACATTTAGAAGCAGAACTCATTCTGTCACCTTGTCTTTATAAAGACAATAGATGTACATGTAGAAGCAGAACTCATTCAGTCACCTTGTCTTTATAAAGACAACGGATTCTTCTCTTCCTTCTGACGGACGTGCACGGAAGCAGATCCGTTCATGGAAAGGGAGAGAAGCAGGACAATCTGTGATTCAGCTCTTGGAGGCATCATCTCTGGCAAGGCCACGGGTTTGAAATGTTTTTATTCGATGGTCTAACCTCGGCAAGCCTCGGTTTTTGACAGGGATCGAGGAAGCTTCTCTTTTTGGCTGGCCTCTGTGCAGGTTGAAGTGCATCCCCTTCTGGCTGTGTCTTCGTCAGCCGTCAGCTTGTCCCCCTTTCCTGTATCTCCTTGGGTGGGGGGGGGGGGGGGGGGCGCTGCCCAGTCTTTTTTTATCACATCTTCACTGTTACAAGACGGAGCAGGGGTGGGAGGGGGACAGTCTTGATCGTTTTCTCCCCCCATCAACGTTATGAATGACGGTGGCAAAAGGATATCAGATATCTGTCATTAATCTTCTGGGCGCCATTTTATATCGCGACTGAGCTGCTCTGTGAAGGCGCGTAGGGGAAAGGGGGGGGGGGGATGAGGGTGAGGTGCACCTGGGGGAGGGAGGGAGAGGAAAGAGACACTCACAGCTTCCACAGCACTCGCTGAGAAGTCTCATCTTTCCTCGCCGTTCTCCACTTACCCATTCCTCTCATGGAGCAGGCGGTGCGGCAGCTCGGTCACGGCGGAGGCGAGGAAGCAGGGGAACAGGAATCCTTTCCGGCCCTGAAGCCAGTCAGGTCTCTCAGATCCGGCAGACTCCGTCAATCAGGAACACAAAGGTCGGTATCGTCTGATTCCCATCCCCGCCTCGTGTCGGCCTGTTTCTCCTTTTCCTTCCGTCTCGTGGCTCTGGCCATCAGTCATCCTCTCTACCTCACCTGCCTGCTGTCCCTAGCTGCTTTCAGGGGAACCTGATCTTGGCGCGTGGTTATTTGTAAAGAGGCAGGGAGACACGGAGAGATGGGAAGCTGTCCACATCCCTGCTGATGAGGCAGGGGGGGGGGGGGGGGGGCAAAGAGGAGTTGAGGCCTAATTGGAGCGTTGTCTGTTCTCTTCACTTCAGTGCTTGTGTTTCACGCCTGTCCATCAGATATGACCGGCTGAGGTCAGTCTCTCTCACAGGCACCCATACAACGTGTTCTAGAGAACCAGCATTAGAGATTTTTCAAAGGAGAGTAACTCCTTCGGGTTTAGCAGTAATATCTGCAGTGACGCTTGAATCTTGAAAAATACTACCTAACAGCTATTTGTTTGACAGCTGTTCTCCATGTAACGTTCTGTTAACAGCTGCTGGTGCGTTAGTCCAGAGAAGCAGGATTATTTTGTGGCCACAGTGTTATCATACATTCTGAAGGGGGTTCTCTCTCCCTTCTCCTCTTGACCATCAGCTGTGGTCTGTATTCCACTCGTTGCTGTTAGACAGTCCACTGAAGGAATAAAAAGGAAAGAAAAAAAAGAAGAAAAAGAAACGGTGCTACCATTGTAAGGGTAAGAGAACGTTACAAACGCCAAAAATAAGTGTTGTTCTTATTTTTGGCGTTTGTAACGTTCTCTTACCTTTACAATGGTAGCACCGTTTCTTTTTCTTAGTTCCCCCTCCTTCTGGACATTCTGTGCTAGTAACGTCCCCTTTTCCTTTCGCTCTCAGTAACTCTGTCTCCTCCTTTGCTGTACTGTCGTCTGCTGTCCTTTCTGTCTACCATATCTTTTATCTATCTTTTTCCACAACCTCTTCCCACAAATTTCTGCACTCAACGAAGTCGGAGTGAACTGACCATACTCTCGAGTATAGTGTGAGTATCCCAACAGGGTAAATTGAGTTCACACGCTACCAGATACTGGAACGCTGAAGAAGAAAAAGAAGTGTTGTTCATAGGCTTGACAGAGGATGGGAGATGACGACGATGATAATGCCATGATGGGCCGTTCCCGTGCTTCATTATTGTTGGGTCATGCACAGTTTACAACTCGTCAGCTCGCGTGGCGCAGCATTCTGCAGCCAGTGGAATCAGTGTGTTACACGCCTTTGGCGCATGCAGACAGACAGGAAGTGGGCTATTCCAACGCACCGGCCATTCTGTGATCAGTGCATTTTTTATAAGATTGGTGAGCGGGTGTGGAGAGAGTGCAAAGGGGGTTGTAATGATGGGGTTGTAGATCGGGCAAAGCCAAGCTGAAATGGTAGTAGAGTCATTATGGACCTTCCGAAACGAAGGCACTGTTACACCAGTAGCGCTCTCGTAGTGAATCTCTCAGTCAAAATGAAAGTCACAAGACTGATCATTGTGTAAACCACAGGTCATTCCAGCGCCAAGTGGCCTCCGTACAAGCCGTAAAATGGACTGAACCCTTTCCTCCCCATTGACAAAAAATTAAAAAAAACAGCAAAAGCGTCCATCGATTCTGGAGTCTTAAAACACGGTTACAAAATGAAGTGCGGTTTCCACGTCGACTACCTTGTTGTCACAATTCACTTGTGCCTAGGGGCAGTGTTGAGCATGCGCACAGCTACAGTTCGCAGCTTGTGAGAAAAGCGTGGGGGGGCGGGAGGGAATCCAATTGAAATGTAAATTCTTTCCAGTAGAGTGGAGAAGCCATTCTTTTAACGCCCGCTCTCTTGCCAGCTCCATCGATTACAGTTGGGATTGAGCGTTTTGTTCTGACTGCACCCCCGTCCCTGTTCACGTGTCATTTCTTCCTAGCTCTTTTTTCTTCTTCATTCTGCGAACTCTCAGTCCTACACCCTACCCCCCAAACTCCCTCACCCCCATCTATGAGCTCCCCACCCCACCCCACCCTATCTCCCTGGCAGTCATCCTTTAAAACGTCGCCCAGCTCTTTTATCTCGATGTGTGTGGAGACAGGACTGGTCTGTCCAATGCTAGAGTCCTTTTTTTTTTTGTTTAAGTGAGATGCGTGAGGGGGCGGTGGAAAGTGGCGCGGAGCTGTATGGACGGAACTGAGTCTTCAGAGCAGTGATGATGGTAGCAAAAAGAACTGGGCGACCCCCCCCCCTCGCCCCCCCCCCCCCCCCCCCCTCCGCCGTCCGTCTGATGGGCCTGCACCGCCGGCTCTCTGACCTGCCTCATCATTTTCTGACCTGGGCACGTCATGTACTGGTCTCTCAGCTCATTTTTCCCCGCCATCCACGGTATTTCCTGGCCGTTATTTACTGGCCGTCTTTTCATTCCTATCGCGTCGTTTACTCGCTTCTGATGTCATTACTTGGCCTGACATGTCATTTACTCGCCTGTCACGTCATTTACCAACCTGCCACATCATTTTGTTTTTAAGACTGTCACGCTATTTACTGGCGTCTCACTTTGATTTTGTGACCCGTCGTTCTATTCTCTGGTCTGTCACTCTCGTGTTCTGGTCCATCATTTTATGCCCTAGCTTGTCGCTGTATTTTAGGAAGAAAGGTGGCAGAGTGGGTTAAGACGTTTGCCTGCCAATCCAACGTGTGAGAAGTGCGTGGGTTCGAGGGGGGGGGGGGGGTTCCCCGCTGCCCTGGCTTGCCCTGGCAAAATTGATGTAGATTGAAGATAGCCGCCTGGTATTTCTTACTCAAGCCACAAAAATTGTCACTTACTGTTATCGTGTGCCATCGTGTACCGGTGGAAGTGGAGGACACGTATAAACATCACATGCATCCTATGTGAGAAACTGGAGGAATGAATGAGATAAATGAAAATGAGTGACTGATATTTGAATGGTACGGGAAACGACTGAATGAGCGCCAGTAGGCTGCTCTTCGGCCGGCTCTACCTGGGTAGGCAGCCCGTTGAGTGAGCGAGGTAGTGTGTTTATTGTAAAGCGCTTAGAGCTTGGTCTGTGACCGAGGATAGGCGCTATTAATCCAATATAATTTTTTTCCTATCACTTTTTTTCTGAATATACTTGATTTTGTAACGCTTTCACACTATACCATTTTTTTCTGGATTATGTTTTTTCAATACGTCATCAATACGTTGTTTGGCTGCATGATTCACTGGAGGTATGCTATGGGATGTGGGTGAACTGCCACATAATTCTGATTGTTTATTCCGTGATCTTGCAACAAGATGTTTTGTGTGTCGTGTTATTTCACTTTTGCAATTTGCAACGGTTCTGCCTTGTCACAAGACATCAAAGCAAGTTCTTTACCGTACACACAACACACCGCTCCGCGCGCCCATGCACACGACGCAACGCACGACACTCACACGACGCACTAAACATGCACGCGCACGCAGTCACACAAAGCGGGCGCGAAGTAGCTAAAGAAGACACACAGAAGAGAGAGACGGAAGGGAGAAAAGACAAGAGCGAGAGATGGCCGCACCGCACGGCGCCCAAAGGTCTCTCTCTTCTTCCTCTTTCCTTTCTCCTTCTCCCTTTCTACAAGAATAAGATAATGGAGTGATGGTGGTCGGAAATAGGGCAGTCCGTTTGGGACACTGGCTGCAGTTCTTATTTATCAACTGAAGTTTAATAACCAAACTAATTTTTTCCACTCCTTTTCTTCTTATTTTCACATGATTCTAGACATCACATTTATCTTGGACGTGCACATAAAATTCACCATAGTCAATACTGATTTAGTTTTCAGGACTGAACGCAAGGTTTTAAGCTGACACTGTTTTCTACTTATCACTCCGACTGTATGCTATATTGTGTAGTCGGTGACTGCCGCAAATTGGTCAAAACCATCAACCTAGATTTCAACGCAGTGCACTTGACATGAGAATTTTTTCCGGGCCAACATCATAACAGGTTACGTATCACCCCACTTGGCCCTGTTGAATGGTGTCTAACCCAAATGTATTCTACCCGTGCCTCGGATCGAATGCAAAGATAGTTTTGCATTGTCAGCCTTATGCCTTTGTGTAACGCTGGTTTTGTCCCAAACTGAATCATTGTGCCTTGCAAATGTGAGCCTTGGTAGGACCGTATTTCAAGATTTTGACGAGTACATTGTTACCCATTGAAGTGTTTTATAAAAGTTTCCTATACCACCCACGAATTTATTACCGATGTGATCGCGGTGTGTTACCCGCATATTCCATAGGGTTCATACCATATTGTCTGTTTCCCTTCCACATAGACCGAGTATTTTGCTTGGCTCTTGGAATTATTAATTTGTCTCTTTCTGCACTTCGGCACAGCGTCATCATCCTCGTCCTGTCGCGAACTTAACCAACAATTACAAATACACAGCAAACATTGGCATATTGTACTGTTTATCTAATCACCCATTTATCTTCCATTCTCAACCGCTGCCCCACACTACACACCCACCCCCATCCTCCCCTGTCTCACGTCCCCACCCCCACCCCCATTTTGTTGTTTTTGTCTGCATCTTACGATTGCTTATATATGCATGCTGTTGTCAAATCTTTGCATACAAATGCGTGTGTGTGTGTGTGTGTGAATCATGTACTCAATAATCCTGTGTGCCTGTACTTTTTTTCATATTTCTTTTCATTTTCTGGTCTTTAAATCTCATTGCATAATTTAGCTTAGCGAGGACATACTGGAAGAATAGGCTCTGCCTAAAATGTCAATTCTTGATCGAATAAAAGTTTTCTGAGTTCTGAGATCTCTCTCTCTCTTCTCTCTCTCTCCCTCCCTCCCCCCCCCCCCCCCCCTCCCTCTCTCTTTTATGTCACCGAGTCACACACTCGCGCACTCAATTTCGAAGGCCGACAGAAGCAGAAGACACGGGAGATAGCTGGTTTACCGTGCCGACCCGGTCAGCGAGGACGAAAGTTCAGCACAAAGAAAGCTTGCCATTTGTTTCCACTCTGCGCAAAACAGGCAAGTCACCGGCGGGTCAGCAGACCTGCAGTCGCCAATCGCTCAGCCCAGCTCACCATCCATCAATGGGTTCTCAAGCGCGGAGCGATTAAAACTTGAACTCTGCTTGAGCTTTCCGGATAGAAGACACCCACCCGCCTCCTCTCTCGTTGTCCCTCCTTCATGATGTGTCACTGCGCAAGCGCGCTGCTACAGTTCCGGGCGTGGAAGGGGTGATCAGCTAGGGACAAAAATCTGGGCATCAAAATCTTTAAAAGCAGGTCTCTACGAGGCCTTTCGATCCCATATTGTTGATTGCAAGCTGACCTCATCTTTCATTCCCTGTGGCTATCATTGACTTGTCTTTCTTTTGGCGGCTGGATTTGTTCTGATTTTAGATGTGTCTTTTGAACGCTTCCATTAAAATGTGATTTTGTTTCAGGGAGGAGCTTTCTGGCCCATTTGTTAGTGTCGTGTTGTGTAGCGATTGAACTTTCACTCGTGAAGATTGAACTATTGTAATAGAAGAGATCTTCTGCAACAAAAAGGGACAAAACAACGGTAATTTTAACGGGGACAAAACAGCGTTAGCAGCAAAGGGGACATAACAATGGTAACACCACAGGGGACAAATAATTGTTACACCACAGAGGACATTATAATTGTTTCACAGGAAAAGTCAAAAGTTGAAACAATTGTAACACCAACGGAGACAAAACGAAACAGCGATGACACCACAAAGGGCGAAACAATGGTGATGCTAAAGAGAACAAAACAGTTATATTACCAAGGACAAAAAAATTAACACCAAAGGGGACAAAACAATGGTAACACCAAAGCAAACATAACGATGGTAAGACAAAAGGGGACAAAATGATTGTAACACAAAAGTGACCGTTTTCTTGGTTTCTTTTTGTTCCTAATGTCAGCATGTGTTTTAGGAGAAAGGGTACCTCAGTTGGCATTGGACAGGTGTTTGGTGCTTTTGATACTTGTTATGGCTGTGGTCACTGTTACAGGTTTTTCTCTCTCTCTTCTTCTCCTGACCTCTGAGAAGAAAAGTTCCGCTGGCTCTTCCCACCACCCAGTGGACTTTACTATTTTGGGTGTATAGGGGGGGAAAGAGTGTCTGAACATGTTTGGAAAAGAGTTCCATTTTGACCTCTTGTTTTTAAAGACAACAGTTGTTTTCTTTGTGTGGAAGACGACGTGGATTTGCAAGCTGGAGAAACTGAATCAGAAACTAGATGGTTTGACATTCTTTTTTCCTTATCACGTCTGTCTTGTGTGCATTCATCAATACCATACATACACATACATATAAATGCATGTGCATATCCCATGCATATAAATATATGTCGGAGTAAGTGATTGGCCGACCTTTGTCGGTCGGTAGAAACAGCCGTTGCTGTTGACCTGACGATGGCAGTTCCAGTGTGGAGAGCAAAGATCCAGCCGTCCATCGCACACAGTGACCCTTCTGACGCCCTTCCACAGTGTTTCCTGGAGCATCTCTGAACAGGGATATGTTTAACGCCTCAGGGAATGGCAGAGTGAGGGGGGGGGGGGGGACAGAACTACACCATGTGGGCAGGGCCGTGTTTGATGCCTCAGATCTTGGGCGGAGGCGTGGACAGAACTGTGCCATGTTTCCTTTCTTTCTTTCTGCGTACGCAGGCTGCTACTCCTGTGGACACTGCCTGTATAAGACAGGCAGTGGAGTTTTGTGTGTATGACCGTTTTTTATCCCGCCATTAAGGCAGCCATACTCCATCTTCGGGGAAGGTGCATGCTATGTGTAACGTGTCATCCCTACCAACGGCCAAACTGGCCTTCTTTTCCGAAAGTTGGTGATGGGATTTTACGTGTGTGCAAGATGTTGTGCGTGCGTTCCACTGTATGGGGAATGGAGTCAGAACCAATGTTAACTCCGAGGGAAAAAAAGAAAAATCCCCCGTACCGAAATTCGAACCCGCAAGCCCAGGATCACGAGTCCGGCGCTCTACCAACTGAGCTATTCCGACCCCGGCCATGTTTGATGCCTCAGGTCTTGAGAGAGGGGGGGGGGAAGGCGTGGACAGAACTGTACCATGTGGACAGAGCCATGTTTGAAACACCAGGTTAGGGTGAAGGTTGGAAGGGGACAGAACTATACCATGTGGACACCTCAGGGTATGGTGGGGGGGGGGGGGGGGCAGGACTGCACCGTGTGGATAGCGTAGTGTTTGACGCCTCAAGGAAGGGTGGCGAGGGAGAAGGAGGACAGGATAGTTTCATGTGGACAGGGCCATGATTTGACTTCTCAGAGCATGAAGGAAAGGAGGGGAGGGGGGGGAGAACGTAAACCGTGGTCTGTAGGCCAGTAACCACGCGGACATCCATCTGTGTAGGAGATCGTCAGTCAGCAGAGATGGGAGAGAAATCATTATTGATCATCTACTGTTTTGTGACGCCAAAGAATATCAAAGACTACCAGAGAAATGTGCAGCACTAACCTGCCATCCACACTGCAGTTGCCATGTAAATAGGGAAATACCGGGTCTGGCTCCCTCACAGCAGGTTTCTCTGTGTATTTGAATGTGTTTTTGTGTGTATGAACGTCTGTCTGTCTGTGTCTGTCTCTTTGCCCGCGTGTGTGTGTGTGTGTGTGTGTGTGTGTGTGTGTGTGTGTGTGTGTGTGTGTGTGTGTGTGGCGCGCGCGCGCGCGCGCGCGTAAGTGCAAAAGAATTCTGTATGCATATACTTTTCTGTGCGTGTGAGGATATACGCCTACGCGTCATGAAGAATACAGGTCTGTGAATGGTTAAGAAAGTAAAAGGAATTGATCGCCATCTGTCATTTTACTGTGTGTCGCCTATCCTCAGGCTTTTCAGGCATGTTTCCTGCAAATAGACGTAAGACAATATGCGCGTGCGTGCACACACGTACACACGCGCGCGCGCGCGGACTCACACACACACACACACACACACACACACACACACACACTAGCATGAGCACGAGCACGCACAGAGAGAGAGAGGGGGGGGGGGAGGGGGAGCAGAACTGTAGACAAAAAGAGACAGACAGACTGGAGAAAGAGAAAACTGTCAGGGGGAAGGGAGAGAGGCGTCGCCATTAAGCTTGTGACCGCTTGAAAGAAGACAGAAGCTGAACATTGCATTCCCCTCAAGGCGTTCCAGCTGCACCAAACAACAGACCAAGTGATCTGAACAGAAACCCTACACTGAAACCCATTTCCTGTCCATCGACGACATACCAATCAACCATAAGGCTTCCAAGCACCAACACTGTGAGAGTGAACTCCCCGCTCTGCAGGATAACTCTCTCCAAAAAGAGTCATCTTTTCTCCCCCATCTCTTCCTGTCGACGGTCACAATCGAGCATGCGCACTTCAGCAGTTTGGGGGGGGGGGGGGGGGAAGGGGAGAGAAACAAATTGAGCTGTGATCCTTTCCGGCACCGTGGAGACTGCGAGTCTTTAGAAGAGGCACTGTGGCAGACTGAAATCGATCAGAGTTAAAATATACTTTTGTGACCTCACCGCACCCCTGACCCTGATGCTCGTCTGTCGGATTTCTCCGTTCCCTCGGTCGTGTACTGTCTTTTCAAAGTCGTTCTCCAACACACCCACTTCTTCTAAACTTTCGTGTTCATCACAACAAAGACTTTCAGTGCAGCGTGTTTCATTCATCCCAGTGGAAGGGAAGGGATATCATGACAGGAAGCTCTGTGGATGACTGTTGTCCGCCAGAGTTGAAGAGCACTGAGAAAGAGATGTTCAAGTGTCACAGTTCCTTGTCTTCTTCTGGCCTGTCAGATGAACCAGAGGCACACTTTGCTCTCTATTTGTTGCTGACATTGGGGATACCAGTGCATGTGCTTATGTACTTCCGTCTCCATGTTCATGTACGTTTGATGTATGAGGACAATCTGATTCGATGTCTTTGTTCGAGGATGGCACGAACTTTCCAAGGTGACGCTGACGTCAACCGAGAGAAAGATTCTGTACTGTTTGTATCCGCTGTTGCAGGACATCAGATAACCAAGGGGTTCAAACCTACAGTCTGTGGGGTGCCAGTTCTTGTTTTATTGACTTTTTTCTCCTATGCATCGTTCTTGGAGGACTGGTCTAATGTCTTTTGTAAGAGTCTACGGTTAAAATGATGGCAATGATGATTGTTATATATAGAGATATCTTAATGTTTCAGGTGAGGGTGCAATGAATGTACAGATCTCCTGCTGACTCAAAAATATTCGAGTATACGCACATTGCTTGTTGAATAAGCCACGCTAAAGATCGTGTCATCCATGGCAGATATTGATTCATTAGGGGTCCGGGAACATTTGCCTTTTCAGCTGTTAGTGCATCCAGCAGAAAAGAAAGATGGCTAGATAGTTTTGTCAATCACTAAAACAGGACACTATTCAGCACTTGCTGCTGCCAACAGACAGATGAATGGACACTCTGGTCAGTCACTGACAAGGCAACCTTTTTGCACTTACTACATCCAGTTAACACAAAGAATGAAAACTGGTTGGTCAATTCCTAAAACAATTAACAATTCAACATTTACACCTCCCGAAGGATATTTGATTTGCCATCCTAGGGTCGGGTGAAAGGCCACACACACACACACACACACACACACACACACACACACACACACACACACACACACCACACACACACACACACACACACACACACACACACACACACACACTGGTAAAGCCTTTTTGGCAGCGACAAGTGCAAGTGAATATGTCAGCCCGCGAAATTGCAGACCATTAGATGAAATCACAACAGGTTCACCTAACATTGGATTTAAGGTGATTGTGTCAAAGGATGGAAGATGGTTGTTGGCTAGGAAGGGAGCGCAGAGAGGTAGAGGGGGGGGGGGGGGGCAGGTATTGTTTGGACAGAGAATAAAGGGGTCCAGACCAAGCCCAGCTGAAAAAGAACTATTGCTTAGTACACCAGACACGCACTATACATAAAACTTTTCACGGAGAAAGGGATGGAGGGGACAGGATATTGATGACAAGAGCAGGACAAAGCAGGAGACGAAGGACCAGAAGAGTGGAGGACAGTGTTAATTTCAAGCTGCACGTGATAGGCATCAACCACTGCAGGGGGGGGGGGGGGGGGGGGGGGGCTGCGTGTGAGACTGTTCCGCTAGATAAGAGTTGGGGGAGAAGACAGGAAAGATCACAGAGGACTGGGGGGGGTCCATTTTTCACGTGGTCCATGGTGACCTCAGCTCTGCCTCCCATAAACTCTGCCCTGGTCTGCCTTGCACAGTCTGCCGTCTGTGTTCATTTATGGAATAAGAGCGAGTTACATCCAGCGTGTGTGTGTGTGTGTGTGTGTGTGTGTGTGTGTTGTGTGTGTGTGTGTGTGTGTGTGTGTGTGTGTGTTTTGAAGAGAGAGAGAGAGAGAGAATGAGTTCCTTAATGTGCTCTCTCTGTCTCTGTCTCTGTCTCTCTCTCTCTCTCTCTCTCTCTCTCTCTCTCTCTCTCTCTCTCTCTGTCTCGTCAATAAAACACCACATAATCTCATCTAGAAGAAACAATTTAGCATTACATGGACACAGACGCTGAGAAATGGATTTCCAGGTTCCCTTCTGTCTCACACCAATAACGTCTCTATAATCTGGAGCTGTGCTGCAAGACAAAAAAAATCATCACACAAAACTCTATTTCATCACTGGAAGTGCACCTACTAGATCCGCCCCTATCACCTTGAGCGAAACACTCCAAATGTATTAACCTGGTACTCCAGATAAACTAGACTTGAAACAGAGCTGTACTTATGTGCAAAGTATGCAACAGTCAGGCTCCACATGACCTAAAAGATCTACTAATACGAGCCTCATGTTCATATTACTCTGAGAACAATTTTCTTTCATCTAATGACATCAACATGCTCACACCAAGCTTTGCATTTTCTTAACGTTCTTGTAGAACTCTCTTTCCCCAAAAATAAAAATTGTGCTCTTCATTTTTGCACTTTCAAAAATGGCTGTTTAGTGTAGACTGCACTGTATGACTAGAAGTACCTGTGAAGTTCACAGTGCTTTCTATAAGCCAGTCACTCAAATTTTTGACAAAGCAAAATGGTGTCATCGGAACTGGTAATGTAAAAGAAACACGTTGGTAACTGTATCTCTACAGAGCAGATTACTGCTTTTTATTTTCTTGTTTCGCATTGAGAACCTGCGTTCATTATCACCTTTATGGATTTCTTCTCAGATATCTTATTTTACATCCAGTATATATGAATATCATCTGGCAGTCACAAGGATCACGATAGAATGGTTCCTTTCCATCCAAAGAAAATGAATGTGTCACTTTAGCTTTCAGACTAGACACTCTGTGTGAAGAGAGAATCTACGAGTTACCTTTCGTGACGTCTGGTTTCTCTGAAGTGGAGGGTGCGTTTTCATGTGCTTGGTTATCTGTCTGTGTAGGCATAATTATGGATCTGCTCGTATGCAGGTGTAAGAATGCTCCACTGGATGCCATAACTCAAAGGTTGTTAGCTGTGATGTTAGCTTGAAGTGGGACACGGTGGAAAGTTTGGATCGCTATGCTTGTACAGAGAGAGAGAGAGAGAGAGAGAGAGTATACGGTGGAGAAGGAAGTGGCGCAACAACACCGACGATGTGATGGTG
>CM065728.1:15507598-15527598 GCA_033310375.1 Conus canariensis | reverse complement strand
AAGTAATGCGAAGAGAACCCGGCTCAGAAACTCATTTCCTGCCTACAGATGACATACCAATCAACCCTAAGGCTTCCCAGCACCAACACTGTGAGAGTGAATTCCCTCCCCTGCCAGAGAGCTCTCTGACAAGAGTCGTCTTTTGTTTCCCATCTCTTCCCGCCGATGGTTATCACTGAACATGTGCACTGCAGTAGTTCTGAGCGTGGAAGGGGAAGGAAACAAATTGAGGTGTGACCCTTTCTGACACTGTGGAGACTGGAGTCTTTGAGACAGATCTTGCGGCAGACTAAGTCAATCAAAGTTAGAATGTACTGCCGTGACTTCACTGCACTCATGACTCGAGTCCGTTTTTATTGGGTTTCTCCTGGGTGTTGCCATTTACTATGGAAATCACTCATTTCAACTTTATCCATTTCTTATGCATTATTGAACAAAGAAATGGGCTCTCCACTGCTTATTTCATTATTTCCTGTGACAGAAAAAAAAACAGGAACACTGGGAGGTGTGTGGATGGGCGGTGATCATTGGAAATGGAAGGACAAATGGTAAAGAAATGATGGGAGGTCATGTTACATCTCCTTGTTCTGACCTGTCAGGTGCACTGGAGACAACCCTTTCTGTTCTGTCATATTCTGTTTGCTTTAGATACTGTCTTTCATTTCATAGTACTCTGTGCATAGGTCTGTGACCAGCAGTGGGGCAGGTAGATATGTGCATGCATGTGCCTATATCAGCATGTTAATATGCGCACTCTTTTGAATGTTTCTTATATTTAGGCAGATTTTCCTCACTTATTTTTTTGGGGGGGGGGGTGTAAAAAAAATGGCCAGTTGATACTGCTGTCATATGTCTCAAATGTTTTCCATTCTGTATGTCGTAACTGCTGCTCTGGAAAATCTGTAGACTTCCTTGTTTCCACCCGTATGACACTTGACGTATCCCCCCACACCCACCCCCCTCACCACTGTGCTTTCAAATTTGCAATAGCCAACTGGGAATTGTGGCATTTATATTCTGACAGTGCTTTGGCGATGGAACATGGAAATTGTTAACATGAAAACACAAAACCTCGAAACGCCCATGAGTGGTAATATTTATTAGCCTCTCTCAAGCCATGCGTTTGGCCAACTGACAAAGCTTGCAGCACAAAATGCGAAGTTGTGACTTGAAAAATGGTCCCCTTCAAAAAAAAATCACTTTTACCACCACAAATAGGGGGGCTGGGAAAGGAAAAGGGGGTAGGAAGGGGGTGGAGAAAATGGGAGGGGTGGAGCAGTAAGAAGAAGAAGTGAAAAAGTTGGGAAGTGAGTGTATGGAAGTTGTTGACAAAAAGAATAGGAGAGAGACAGACAGAGACAGACAGACAGACAAGAGAGACAGACAGAAAAAAATGTCCGTAGAGAGTGATCAGGTGGAAATTAAGGATTTGAGAGAGAGTGTATGCTAAAGATGAAGTCAAGGGGATTGAAAATGAGGTTGAACGGAAGAGGGAGGAGGAGGAGGTTAGTGATAAAACACGGCCGAAGATCTGAGTGGAAAGGTGAAAAGGATGATAGCGAGAGAAGTGACCGACAGGTAAAGTTGAGGAATTATGTGAGGGAAAGGAAGACCCGAGCAGACGAGTTATGAAACAGGTGAGATAGGAAGACAGAGTGCAAGGGAAGGAACAAGGCTAAAGAGGAAGATTGGTACCAGATGAGAAGAATTGGGGGATGGGGCGGGAGTGAGAATGGAAGAGAAGGCTGAGAGAAGGGGTAAATAAGGGTAAATGAGATGTGTTGATGTAAAGGGAAGAATAGTGGGGGGTGGGGGTGGGGGCAGGATGAAGGAAGAATGGCGAAGAAGTTAGAAAGAGAGAGAGGGGGGGGGGGGAATGGGGTGGGGTGCATGATTATGCAATGCAGAAGGAAGAGATAAGACATAGGGGAGAGTGCAAGCAAAACCCTGGCGAGAAAGATTTTTTTTTGATAGGTACGGAGCGGAAACCTGGAGAACTACAGTTGCCATCACCAAGAAAGTGTAGGTGTTCATCAACAACTGCCTGTGCAAGATTCCCCGCATCCGATGGCCAGACACCATCAACAACAACAAGCTCTGGGAGAGAACAAACCAGCTGCCCGCAGAACAGGAAATCAAGAAACGATGTTGGGGCTGGACTGGACATACGCTGCAGAAGCCTGCAAGCAACATCACCAGACAAGCCCTAACATGGAACCCCCAAGGAAAACGAAAAAGAGGTCGGCCAAGGAACACCTGGCGCAGGGACCTGGAAGCAGACATCAGGAACATGGGGATGACTTGGAACCAGCTGGAGAAAAGAGCCCAGGACAGAGATGCCTGGAGGTCCTTGGTTTGCGATCTGTACCCCAGGAGGGGTAATAGGCGATGATGATGATGATGATGATGATGATGATGATGATGATGATGATGATGATGATGATGATGATTATGCTAGGGAAAGGAGGGAGAGAACAGGGGACAGGGAAGATGTGGTGGGAGAGGAAAGAGAGAATAGAACAGAAAGGGTTTTTTTGTTGAAAAAAAATGCTTCAAAGCAAGGAGAGAGGGGGTGAGGGGAGAGAGAGGTCGGAGGTGACCGCAGATAAGACAAACAGAAGCGGGATATGGACAGAAAGACTGAAAGAAGTTGACACAAGCATGTAGAACTAAAGTGGAGGAGAGTAATGCACAGTGAGTGGAAGAGCTAGAGAATCCAGTGAAAATCCGAGAGAGGTAAGTGTGACTGAGATAGGAATGGGGTTTTGTTAGTTAGGTAACACAAACTCAAATAACAGGGGGGGGGGGGAATGCAAATAAATAAGAGGCAGTACATTCGTCCGTCTTTGAGTGTTATGCATTGAGACGAAATAAGGGGGAAAGAGGAGAATGGACAAGAAGATTGAAAGCTGTGAGGTTGAGGCATCTCAGAGTTGAAGTGAAAGAAGAAGAAGAAGAAGGGGAGACAGACAGACAGCTATGAGTAGGCATGGGAATTGGAGAATGGAGCAGGGAGAATACAAAAGATGACGGAACATATGGGTTGGTCCTGTGTTGCAAGTCAACATGCAATGTAGATAAATCGAAATGTTAGTAATCGATTAATATATATATATATGTATATCTGTGTGTGTGTGTGTGTGTGTGTGTGTGTGTGTGTGTGTGTGTGTGTGTGTGTGTGTGTGTACACATGCACTCAAAACAGAAATGCATCTGTTAAAGATGGTATTATTCATGTCAGATTATCCGTTTCACACAAAAACAGCAAAAACAACCATCTAACACTTGGTGTACTCCAATGGAAGAAGTGGAATGCCAGCACAGTGGAGAGAAAAACATTCCAAGGGAAAAGACTCGTCTGTAACAAAACATGCACAGAGGGAGAAGAAGCGAACTATCAGTAAAAATGACAGTCAGTTCACTCGGTCAATGATGTAAAGAACACTGCAGCAGGGAGGAGGGGATGAGGGTGGTAAAGGACTGAGGAGAGGTTATGTGTGGAGAAAGAAGAATATGGCAAAAAGGAGAATGAAAAAACACACTGGTTATTTTAACTATCACATGTTTTACGTATAACATTTAGGGAGGGAGGAGGGCAGGAACAGCGAGTGTACAGTGTGTAAAAAAAGGAGTGAGTTCATTTCAACTGGCAAGTGATATACACTGAGGGAGGGAGGTGTGTGTGTGAGCCTGTACAGAGAGATAAGAGTAGGAGAGGAGACAGGAGAGATCAGAGAGGACCGAATGTCCTCATTTTTCATGTGGCCCGAGTTGGCCTCCTGCTGGCCCCAGTTCTACCTCCCGTAAACCCTGCTCCCTTCTGTCTTTCACACATGGCTGTCCATCTGAATTAGAATGTGTGTGCGTGTGTGTGTGTGTGTGTGTGTGTGTGTGTGTGTGTGTGTGTGTGTGTGTGTGTGTGTGTGTGTGTTAGCATCTTTGTATGCAAGCACAAGTGTGCAGAGGATGGGGCAGTAGGGAAAAGATGCGGGAAGCAGCAGGTGATGCGACGAGGAAAGGGATGAGGTGGGGAGAGGGAATTTCAAGTGTATTGCGTTGGTGTCATTGTGCTAGCGCTCGCTCTCTCTCTCTCTCTTCTCTCTCTCTCTCTCTCTCTCTCTCTCTCTCTCTCTCTCTCTCTCTCTCTCTCTGTATGCGTATGTTATTTCTGTTTCTGTATTATATCTGTGAAAAAAGTAAAGATGAATAAATGGGTGAAAACCACACACACACACACACACACACACACACACACACACACACACACACACACACACACACACACACACGTGCGCGCTCGCATGTGTATGTGTGCACAGGTACTCAGTCATGTTCTTGAGAGAGAGAGAGAAGAGAGAGGGAGTGTAGGAGACTCAAGTCATATCAGTGATCTCCTGCAAGGAAGTTTCAAGAATTTTTTGGTCCACGTGTGATCGATAGTACTGATCAATTTCATCTGCCCAAAGAAAGTTCACTTGCAGAAGACGTGCATTGGCCCCTCCAAGAGTTGTACTGAATGTACTGATAGTGGGGGTGACAATGATGCTGTCTGGCTTTTAGCTTGAGAGACTGTTCACACTATCTACAGTGGAGACTGGCTGTCTATTCTGCTGTGTCTATTTCCCCTTTGGTGCACTAATGTAATTTTCATAAATTCATGTATTGTTTCGTCTTTTTTTATTTCATTATATAGTTTAGTAATGGTGAATGAAGGCGCAAAATCTTTTCTTTTTCATCTCAGAAAGAGATCAACATTTTTCATCTGATCTGAGATTTTACGGAAGAAACATTTTGGATGAAATTTCTTATGCGTTTATAGGAGGTATGTTTTAATGAGTTGCATGGATGTGTTTTTTAAGCATGCTTGAGATTTGACTTCAACATGCTGACAGCCCTGGTATGGCCCTTGCAGTTTGCTGGACAACAAACAACATTCTCTCTCTCCTCCCTCTCTCTCTCTCTCTCTCTCTCTCTCTCTCTCTATCTATCTATCTATCTATCTATCTATCTATCTCTATCTATCTATCTATCTATCTATCTATCTATCTCTCTCTGTCCCTCCCCCCCCTCTCTCTCTCTCTCTCTCTCTCTCTCTCTCTCTCTCTCTAAGGGGCATGCTAAAATCCTTCACGATGGCCTATCTTTATTTTCTTTAGAAATATCAGAAGTTTCATTTTTATGTCTTTAACTGTTTAAAAGGATTAGTAGCATGTTTCCATTTTGATAAAAGGACTTATTTGACTATTTGACTGTGCGGTTGTACTCGCCATCTGTCCTGTCTGGTTGAGTGGCCTCGATTACAACTGGAAACTAAAATTATGATGTGGATCTTTAAGTGTTATCATTATGTCTTGTTATTACGTGTTGCCAGCTTCATCATAAAGAATAATGTGACAAAGAAATAACGTATTATTTGAAATTCTGCCCTATTCCCACATGGCTTCAAGTTATGTGGTGTCCACTTTTCTGTCACGTGACCCACATCCTCTTCAGCCTGGCCTGACCCAGTGTAGATGTTCAGCTCCCAGCAGTCACGAGGCACCCAGCACGCCCAGCCAATCAAATCGCGCGTTGTATTCCACACCACCGATCCGGGACTTTGGACGGCCAATGACGTTTTGTGTGTTTCGCACAAACTGTAGTCAGCCCCAGCTAATCCACTCGGGTGTTGTGTTTCACACTGCCTTTCTTCCTGCTCAGCACGCCGCCTTGAGCTGAAAATGGCAGAGCTCAGACAAAAAAGGTTATGAAGTTGTAGCGTTGTTTACTCCTCTGTGGGAGGTTGTCTCCCCTGTTGATGGACACACCACAGGAAAGTCAGGTTCACACAAAACTTCTGAATGACTTTCTGTATGGTGTGTTTGGTATGTCTTGCAGAGAATGGAACGATGCCGTGTGTTGCATGTGTATGTGTGTGTGTGTGTGTGTGTGTGTGTGTGTGTGTGTGTGTGCGTGCGTGCGTGCGTGCGTGCGTGGTGTGTGTGTGTGTGTGTGTGTGTTGTGTGTGTGTGTGTGAATTACTCAAAGTAAAACTAAGGCCGTGTGTGTGTGTGTGGTGTGTGTGTGTGTGTGTGTGGTGTGTGTGTTTATGTGTACTTTTCAGGGTCAGGACTTATCAGGTCTTTGCCTCTGATAGTGTGGTCTTTGCCATGCAGCTTGTTTCTCAGTCTTTGTCTAGTCCTCCTTTCTCTGGTACTTACTCAGTTCTGTTTTCCTGTACAGCGGATAATTTTTTTTTTGGCGTTGCAAACAGCAGGGTATGTGTGTTTTTTACGTAACTGCATGTATGTATATATATGCGTGTGTGCGTGTGTGTGTGTGTGTGTGTGTGTGTGTGTGTGTGCGTGTGTGTGCGTGCGTGCGTGCGTGCGTGCGTGCGTGCGTGCGTGTGTGTGTGTGTGTGTGTGTGTGTGTGTGTGTGTGTGTGTGTGTGTGTGAATTACTCAACGGAAAACTAAGAGCATTGCAAATTGAAATTATCATCATCAGCAATTCACATGAAATGTGATCCAGAGGGTTTTTTTTTCATTTGGGGGGGGGGGGGGGGGGGATAGTGCATAGGACTGGTTCTGAAACTCATCACTTTTGTAATGTCTTGGTTACTACCCTTTATCAGATTATCAGATTTTATCAGATTAATTTGCTAACTTTGAATGATAGTACTATTTAACCACTTAATCCTGGCAGATTGCAAAGAAGTGAATGAAAGAGTTAGGAACAAACAGACTTTCAAACTCTATCTTCAAAAGCATTTCACTTCTAACCTGTTGGCTTTCATTTTAAGAAATGTGAGCATACTGCTTATATGCTTTATTATGACAGTGTCCCTGTCACATGACGTAGTTTGCATGATGACGGCTTTCCTGTCACGAGTCCGAGTTGGTCATGGATGGGGTTTGTCACGATGACGGTTTTTCTGTCACGTGACACAGTTGCCAGTTGTCTGACCTGATTCTCTGCAGGCTGTGAGGTTTAAACAGCAAGCATACGCCTGGCTTGACTGACCAATCAAATCGCTTGTTCTGCTTCCCACAGACCTTTCTCAGTCCCATCTAATCCAGCCTGGTCTTGTGTTTCACAGTTTCACACCGCCTTTCTCCTTTCCCAGCATTCGCCTTTGGCTAAAAAAAAATATGGAGCTCAGGCCACAAGGGTCATGAGATCTCTGGCTCGATTCAAACCACTGAGGGCTTGTCTCCCTGATCATAGATATGCTATAGGACAAGTGCTGCTCACATTTTCCCCTGTTGTTAGATCAGATGCAGAACAGAGCTATCAACAGCCAGTGTCTGAATGGATGTGTAGTGTGTGTGGTACATCTGACAGTGGATGGACATTGTCCGAACCAATGTGGACATTGATCTTAGGACTTGACTGTTCTCTGCCTACTACGGTGCGATCTCTATTACCTAACTTAAAAGATCTTTTCTTAAATCCTGTATGAGATCTTTGCTTAGATGTTTTCTGGAATCTTCTTTCCTGTGATCTGATAGTAAAGACAATGTGTAGATTTGTAGAGTCAGTTGCGGTTGAGTAGATGTTAAGGAATGCCCATGGAGGCTGTTGAGGAGGGAGTGTGTGTGAGGGAGGTGGGTAGGCGAGGAAGGAATTGGATACTGTTTGGAGAAAACATCTCTTACTGATTGGATTCTTTTCCTCTTCAACCTGCTCTGGGGATTTCATCATCCCTTCCCTCTCTCTCTCTCTCTCTCTCTCTCTCTCTCTCTCTTCTCTCTCTCTCTCTCCTCTCCTCTCTCTCCGTATATGTATATGTATAATATATATACATATGTAGATATAGATAGATGTATGCGTATGTATGTTTACACATGTATACATGATTGAGCTCTCTCTCTCTCTCTCTCACTCTCTCACACACATACTCACAAATGCACACGCACACACACACACACACACACACACACACACACACACACACACACACACATGCGCGCACGCACGCACGCTAATACACACACGTGCACACACGCACACACACACACACACACACACACACACACACACACACACACACACACACACCATACACACACACATACACACACACTAAATGCTGTTATCCAGAATGAGTAAGCTGTGAGGATTCCTTTGACAGACACAAGCTTAGAAATTTGGTTCACTGTGCACGTTCATGGGGGGGGGGGGAGGGGGGAGATACACAGGGGGTGTGGAGGCAACACAAAGATAAAGTGGCGGTGTCAACAGTTGTGGTGGCGTCAATAGCTTGGCAGTGCTAAGGAAAGGCATAGTCATCCCTGCTGCACATGTCAGCACAAGTCATCGAAACAGAACCCTGCTCAAAATCATTTTCTGTCTTCCGACGACATACGAACCAACGCTAAGGTTTCCAAGCACTGATACTGTGAGAGTGAATTCTCCTCTCTGCCAGAGAGCTCTCTAAAAAAAAGAGTCGACTTTGGTTTCCCCATCTTTTCCTAGTAATAGTTATCACTAAGCATGTGCACCGTAGTAGTTCCGGGCGCGGAAGGGGAGAGAAACAAACTGAGGTGTGATCCTTTCTGGCACTTTGGAGACTGGTGTCTTGGTGACAGGGTCTGTGGCAGACTAAGTCAATTAAAGTTAGAATGTACTGCTGTGACTTCTCTGCACTCCTGACTCGAGTCCTCTTTTATTGGGTTTCTCCTTGGGGTTGCCGTTTAGTTCAAGGGAATCATTCATTTCAACTTTATCCACTTCTGAGGTATATTCGAATAAAAAAAAGATGTCATTCACTGCTTATTTCATTACATCGTGAAAGAAAAAATGGGAATATTGGAAGGTGTGTGGATGGGTAGTGGCCGTCAGAGGTGGAAGGAAGATGGTAAAGAAGTGACTGGAGTTCATGGTTCAGCTCCATGTTCTGGCCTGTCAGGTGCACTGGGGGTACAGCCCTTTATATTCAGTCGTATCCCGTTTTACTTTTAATACTTGTATTTCATAGTTCTGTTCACAAAGGTCTGTGACCAACAGTGATAACTTGTAGATATGTGTATACATGTAGATGTGTCTGCTTGTTAAAATTCAGGCTCTTTTAAATGATTCTTGTGTTTAGGCAGATTTTTTTCCAACTTTGATTCTTTGGTCTATCACCAGAAAGGCGCCAGCTGACACTGCTCCCATAGGTCTGAAATGTTTTCCGTTCTGTATGTCTCAATTGCTGCTCTGAGAAGACTGTAAACTTCCCAGTTTCCACCTTTCTCACGTGTAATGCAGGCTATGTCCTCTGTGCCTCCCACACCTACACTGTCCATTGATAATTGCAGTAGCCATCGGGAAATTGTGGCATCCAAATCCTGACAGTTTATAGATGGAATATAAAGACTGGTCCTAGGTCACAAGTGAACTGACCAGGTATAAATTGATAAGCTTGTCATCCAGTTTATTTGGTATGTATGTATACACATGCACTCAAGACAGAAACACATATTTGAAAGATGCCATTATTCATGTAATGTTGTTGTTGTCGTACCCTGGCTAAAAGACTCCAGGGATCATCAAAACGGCCGAAGTACTTGAACACTATGGTACAAATGCATCAGCTGGGGATGAGAACATTACGTGTGTGACCGTTTTTGATTACCCCGCCACATGGGCAGCCACACTCCGACTTCGGGGGATTTTGGAGACTGATAATGTTATGCTAGGAGCTTATCACAACTGAAGACAATCCCCGCATAACTGTGCAGAGTATAACAACATTTTGATGTAGCCTTGGTGTTCCAGCCTATGTCAATTGGCCTGACACAACCTTAAGCCAAGGCGGTTATTCATGTAAGAATACCAGTGTGGGAAGGAGAGAAACTACCCACTCTTTCATCCGTTCATAGAAGATTCTATCCTAGACACGTGATTTGGACAAGGTAAAATAATCACACAGAACAGCTGAAACAATTTTCCCAGGGTAAAAGCTCGTGTGCAGCAAAAACGTACAGACAGACAGAGGAAAGGAACAAGTTATCAGTTAAAATTACTGCAAGATTCCCTTAGTCCGTGGTGTCAAGAGGGGGTGGGAAGGTGGTGTAGGAAGGGGAAGGAGTGAGGAGAGAGTCTGCATGGACAACTGAGAGCAGGGTGAAAGGGAAGAAAATGAAGGGAACTCACTCGTTATTTTTTTTTTACTAGCAGGTGTTTTAGGGAGGAGAGGGCAGTAACAGCGAGTGTACAGTGTGGGGAAAAAAAGGGTGAGCTAATTTCATCTGGCAAGTGATATACACTGAGGGAGGGGCGGGGGGAGAGGGGGGTTGTGAGCCTGTACAGAGCGATAAGAGTTGGAGAAGAGACAGGAGAGATCAGAGGGGACCGAAAGTCCTCATTTTTCTTGCTGGCCCCAGTTCTGCCTCCCATAACCTCTGCTCCCTTCTGCCTTTCACACACAGCTCTCCATCTGAATTAGAATGACCAGGGCTTGAAAGTGTGTGTCTACACTTCTGTTTGTCTCTCTGTGTCTATGTGCGTGTGCGGAGGACAGGGGTGTATGGGGAAAGGGGGGAGCAGTTGGTGATGCAGGGAGGGAAGGGGTGAGATGAGGGAAGACGGAGAGGGGGAGGAGAGAGGGGGCATGAGATTGTCTTTGCTGTGTGCATGTTGTCATGTACTCCCTCCCTTCCTCCCTCTGTCTCTCTGTCTCTGTCTTCTCTGTCTGTCTCTCTCTCTCTCAGTCTCTGTCTCTCTTCTCTCTCTCTCTCTCTCTCTCTCTCTCTCTCTCTCTCTCTCTCTCTCTCTCTCTTTAAGTGCTTGTAATTCCTGTCTGTGCGACAACCATGAAAATTGATAGAAAATTTGAGAAACACACACACACACACACACACACACACACACACACACACACACACACACACACACACACACACACACGCATGCACACGCACAGAGAGAGAGAGAGAAAAATGCATGCACACACACACACGCGCGCGTGCGTGTGTGTGTGTGTGTCTGTGTGCGTGTGTGTGTGTGTGTGTCTGTGTGCGTGTGTGTGTGTGTGTGTGTGTGTGTGTGTGTGTGTGTGTGTGTGCATGGGTCACAACACACCTTCCTCTGTCTCCAGTGGTGTGGTCTCTGCCATTGACCTCGTTTCTCGCAGTCTTTGTCAGATTCTCTATCAGATCTTTTGTCTGGACCATTCTCAGTTCTTTTTTATCTTAAAGAAGAATCATTCCTCGTTTTTCACTTTCAAAACACCAGGTATATGTATATGTGAGTGAGTGAGTGATGTGTGTGTGTGTGTGTGTGTGTGTGTGTGTGTGTGTGTGTGTGTGTGTGTGTGTTCGTGTGTGCGTATATGTGTGTGTGTGTGTGTGTGTGTGTGTGTGTGTGTGTGTGTGTGTGTGTGTGTGTGTGTGTGTGCAACGTGTGTGCGTTTGTGTTGCTGTGAGTGGATCTGAAAGCTGATTTGAGATCACTTGAATCACTCAAGAGCAAACACTGCAAATCAAAATTACCATTAGCAACTCACGTCATATGAGGGGATTAGGTTACTGAGTCTCAAATTCATTATGTTCCTCACATTTTTAAAGTAACTGATATGCATCAGACTATTTTGTCATTATCGTTGATTAACAGCTTTGTTTCAGTCAAAAATTCATCACTTTTGTAACATCTTATCAGTGACTGTTATTTATCAGATTATATTTGACACTATCGTTGATTAACGACATTCGCTCATCACTTAATTTATTAATCACATACCCGTACCAGATTGCAAAAGAAGTGAAGAAAATAGTCAGCAACAAGCCAAAGTCTTGAAAGATTCGTTTAAACGCTAACCATGAAAAAAGCATTTGAATACTACCCTGTTTGTCTTCAGTGTAAGAGACTTTGACTAACTGTCTATTAGTTTTATTGTGACTGTGTGAAAGACAGTTTACCATGGTGGTCAGCTATTTTTCTTTCACGTAATGTAGTCTGCTGACAGCGTTTCTATTACAGGACCGAGTTTGTCATGATGACAGTTTTTCTGTCACATGACCTACTTGGTCATGGACGTAGTTTGTCACGATGACGGTTTGTCTGTCACGTGACCCAACAGGCAGTTGTCTGACCTGATTCTCTGCAGACCGTCAGGTCCAAACAGCACCGACTGACCAATCAAATCGCTTGTTCTGTTTCCCACAGACCTTTCTCAGTCCCATCTAATCCAGTCTGGTCTTCTGTTTGACAGTTTCACAAAGCCTTTCTTCTTTCCCAGCGTACTACCTTTGGCACCAAAAAAGAAAAAAAAAAATGGCGGGAGCTTAGACCACAAGGACTGGGGACTTGTCTCCCCTGATCACAGATATGCTACAGACGGATTGTATGCAGAACAGCGCTGTCAACAGCCAGAGAATGGATGTGTTGTGCATTGCTATGTCTGGCTCTGCATGGCCATAGTCTGAGTGGATCCAGACTTCTGTGCACTGGACTTTGTGTGTGTGTGTGTGTGTGTGTGTGTGTGTGTGTGTGTGTGTGTGTGCGTGTGTGTGTGTGTGTGTGTGTGTGGCATCAGTTATCGGATCACTGGAGCACCTAAGGCGGTGATTTTTTTCTTTTTTCTTTTTTTTTTTCACCTAATGCCGAAATCTACCTTTTCGTTTTTTGGTGCTTCACACTGTCCTCTTCATCTGCCAAAAACAAAAATCGGAAAAAAAAGAAAATTTCCGCTACTAGCTTTTTTTTATTCTTTTTCTCCAACCGGTCTCTTTCACTCCATGCAGAGTCTGTACGTTCTTTTACAAATGGACACATTTTTGCTGATTTTAATGTTTTTGCGTTTGATACAAAGTGTCTCGGTTTGTTTATGTTCTAATGTGTGGTGTACTGGCACTCTCACTCTGATAATGTACTGCTTATACAAAGAAACAACATAAGTTAAACAAAAGACTTAATTATTTTCTCTTCTTTCACTTTTTCCCAAACAGAGAGAGAGAGAAAGAGAGAGAGAGAGAGAGAGAGAGAGAGAGAGAGAGAGAGAGAAAGAGAAAGAAAGAGAGCGAGAGAGAGAGAGAGAGAGAGAGAGAGAGAGGGAAGGAGAGAGAGACCGACAGACAGACGGACAGACAGAGGCGGCATGGTAGAAATGAATGCAAAATGTGTTACAAATCGCCTTGCCAATTGGCTATTCCCCGATACGGCCAGCCTTATAACGAACTGTGCACTGGACTTGACTGTTCCCTGTCTGCCGTGGTGTGATCTCACCGGCTCAACATTGTGGATCTTTTTTTGTGAAATTCTGTACGAGGTCCTTGCTTAGATCCTCTCTGGAATCCTCTTTTCAGTGATCTGATGGTAAAGACAATGTACGCTTTGTTTTATAGATTCAGTGGTGGTTGAGTGAGTGTGTGCAGGAGTAAGCATGGAGGTTGTGTGTGTAGTGGGGGGGGGGAGTGTTTGGAAAGGAAGGAGGGAAAGCGGGGTACTGTTTTGAGAAAATGTCTCCTGTACTGGTGGGATTCTTTTGCTCTTCAACCATGCTCAAATGTTATCCCCTCTCCATGCTCTTCATGCCACATCTTTGTCTGTCTCTGACTCTCAGTCTCTGTCTGTCTGTCTGTCTGTCTGTCTGTCTGTCTCTCTCTCTCTCTCCTCTCTCTCTCTCTCTCTCTCTCTCTCTCTCCCCTCTCTTTCTCTCTCTCTCTTTTCTCGCTCTCATATTGATCAAAGTATCTATTTTCAAACTTGGGGATTTTTTAAACAACCTCAAAACCTTCATCCAATTTTTTAAGCCCGTCAGAAAACTTTAGTTTTTTGACAACGTCTATCAATCTTCGCTGCCTTCAAAAGGTCATTTCTATAATATGAAACGTTTTGAAATGAAAAAAAACCACTGTCTCGTACAATCTGTGGTCGTTTTCAAGCCCTAAAAATTTCGGTTTTGTGGCCGCCACAGATTTTATGGACGTCATTATTGTAAAAAAAAATTATAACGTCAGAACAATTCTCTGTCTTTACGCATTCTGTAATATCTTAGCAGTATAAGGAACGAAATTTTTTGCGACTTCAGATTTCCCTTTCTCGGCGCCTTCTAGATGTTCTTCCATAGCAATCTCTTAAACTCTCATGCTCAACAATTTGAAAACTCCCTTCTATAGTAACACCTTCAACATTCTGTCTACAATTCTACAACTTCTCTCTGTAGCAGCTGCCTACAGTCTGTTTCTGAGCAGATTCTAAACTTACATCCAAAATGTTCTTAAACTCTCTTAGCAACTTCGAAACTCTCTTTTTTTCAGCAGCCTCTCAAACTCTCGTTCCCTTTCTTTCAGTAACCTCTTAAATTCCCTGTCTGGCAATAACAAAGCTCAATTTCCTCGTAGCCTTTTAAATGCCTTTTTCCACTGACTTCAAAATCCGCTTTGCTGGCGAGCTGTAAGCTTCCTTTTCTCACCAGCTTCAGAATTACCGTAGCAACCCCCAAAAAAATCCCGTTGTTTACAACTTCGAAAACCGCTTTCCTCGACGAGCAAAAAACTCAATCTCTCACTAGCCTAAACAAATGATTAGAACTATCCCTGCAGCAGTGTTTTTATCAACCGCAGTTAATCCATCTTTCACCATTAAAAAAAAAACAGCTTCCAGCAATCCCAAGATTTCAAAACGTCTCTGAGTTTACGGCTTCAAAACGTCCATTGGTTAACTTCAAATCGCCCGTCTGTCAAGGGCTTGAAGATTTCCAGTGTTAACGATTTCAAAACGTCCATCACTTAAGGACATCAGAACATCCATCTATTGACGACTTCAAAACGCCAGTACGTAAACGTCGTCAAAACGTCCGACTGATAACTACTTCAGAACGTCCATCTGTTAACGACTTCAAATCATCCATCTGTTGACGGCTCAAAACGTCCATCTGTTAACGATTTCAAAAATACCAACTGTTAGAAACTTCAAAGCAAAGATCTGTTAATGACTTTGAAACATCCATCGGTTGATGGCTTCAAAACGTCTTTCTCTCAACGACTTCAAAACATTCACCTATTAACGCAAAAAACTTCGATTTGTTCACGGCTTCAAAATGACCCTCTTGCAAAGATTACAAAATGTCCATGAGTTAATGTCTTCAAAAATCCATCACTTAAAAACTTCAAAACGTCCATCTGTTAACGACTTCAAAACATCATCTTTCAATGACTTCAAAACGATTCACTTAACTATTTCAAAACGTTCATCTGGTAGATTTGAAACGTCCGTCTATAAACGACTTCAAAACGTCCATCTGCTAATGACTTCAAATGACCATCACTTAACAACTCAAAACGTCCGTCTCTTAGCGAACTCAGAACGTCCGATTGTTAAGAATTTCACAACGTCCAGCTCTTAACGACTTTACAGCGTTCATCTGGTAGATTGAAACATCCGTCTGTAAACGACTTGAAAACGTTCATCTGCTAATAACTTTAAATGATCATCACTTAACAACTTCAAAACGTCCGTGTCCTAGCGAACCCGATTGTTAACGAATTCACAATGTCCATCTGTTAACGACTTCACAACGTTCATCTGTCAACGACCTCAAAATGTCCATATGTCTATGGCGTTAAAACGACCATCAAAACGTCTGTTTGTGAACGACTTCGGGAGTTCTATCTGTTAACGACTCCAACACGTTCATCTGTTAACGACTTCAAAATGTCAATCTGGTAACTTGATAACGTTCATCTGTTAATGACTTCAAAACGTCCATCTGTTTACAACTTCAAACCATTAACCTGGTAACTTGAAAACGTTCATCTGTTAACAACTTTGAAACGTCCATCTGTTAACGACTTTAAAACGTCCATGTGTTAATGATCAAAACGTCCATCTGTTATTGACATCAAATCGTTCATTTGATAAAGATCTCAAAATTTCCATCTGTTAACTTCAACACGTCTGTCTCTCAGTGACGTCAAAACGTCCATCTGTTAACGACCTCAAAATATCCATCTGTTGACGACTTCAAAATGTCCAAATGATTACGACTTCAAACCGTCCTACTGTTCACTTCAAAACGTCCATCTGCTAAGGACTTCAAACTGTCCGTTTGATAACGACTTCAAAAGGTCCACTTCAAAACGTTCATCTTATAACAATTTCAAAACAGCTACCTGTTTCTGACTTTAAAATGTCGAACTGATATCGACGTCAAAAAGTTCACCAGTCACCGACATCAAAATGTCCATTAGTTAATGGCTTAAAAACGCCTCTGGTCAGATAGCGTCACAAATTCCGTCTCTCGGCTGGCCCCGTTTTAAGTGCAGGACTGCTGAGCTCATCGCGTGACCTTCCTCACCCTAATTTGTTGTGTACCTAGGCAAGCGGAACGACAATCACGGTGTGATCTTCGTGTGGAGAGAGGGAGAGAGAGACACAGAGAGGCAGAGAGAGAGACACAGAGGGAGAGACAGAGAGAGAGAGAGATCCATTGTTCTGCGGGAGGAATAAATCGAAAGCCAGCCATGAGAATTTTTTTGTTGTTGTTTCTAATCCAAGACTTTGGTCCCCCCAAATTCCCTCGCATCAGAGTCAAAGCACAATCCTCCTTCCTCCCATCCCATGCCACAGTCAGCAGTTCTGAAGAAAAGAAGCAGGGAGACCAGGAATCCAGTCTTGGCATTAGTGTTGACAGATCTGAGCTACACAAAGGAGCGCTTTGTCGCTGTCCCCCGCTGTTCTGTCAATCCAGTAAAAAGTAACGCTCATGTCATTTTGTCGGGGCGATTGAAAACAAAAATCTCTTGAGAGATATCAGCAATTCAACGGGGCACACCAAAAATTGGCCAAAGGTACAGCAGAATTTCATTACAAGTGTGTCAGAATTTCCCACGGGAGTCTCCAAAAGTTCCGTCCGCGACGGGATCAGAAATTCACGTGACAGGCCATCAGCATTTTTTTGTTACAGATTAGAAATTCACCTGTGACATCCTACACGAGTTTCCAGCCGTAATCAGCACACCATGAGAAGAGCTGAGTGATGGCTGTGGATGTTGTGAACAGGGCAGTGCTTGAGGCGACATGTCCTCTGTGTTGACATACAGCCCCATCCCCGTAGATGCCGAGTGCTGCTGTGTGTCTTTGCTGACCAAGGAGGGAAAGGTGCCTGAATTCCGTAGACGCAAGGCTCTTGATTATCCCAATGAATACGGTGGAATACTGCTAGTCGTGGAAGATCACGGTCTGATGGATCACTACGTCATTGCTTGTCATCATCATCATCATATTCATCATCATAATCATCATCATCAATCATCGCAGCGTTAACATTGATCCTGGCGTGTCGTGAAGCGTCAAGACTTGATGAAGCGTACTGTCCAACGGTGATGAGATTTAGTCACCTAAAGCAGCCAACACGTGGGTTGGGGGGGGGAGGGGGAAGGGGCTTGAAGGGAGTGAGGAAGAGAAGAGGGGGAGAGGTGGGGGGGGGGGACTGGGGTGGAGGGTGGGGAATCAAACCAAAATGCGGGGAAATAAAATGCCACCTTCAGAGGCGGCCCCCAAACAATGGCCATTAATCATGATTTGGGGCTGCACCATCACAAAAAATGAGCGAGGCAAAAAGCAGCAGGATGTATGGGTCACCGGAGACTGATAGATTCCGGCGTATGGGCGTCGCAGGCCTTGGACTTGGCAGATTAAACAAAAACTGGGGATATTTATATTCCCTCTTCGGCTCATTTGTAGACGGAGGAGGGCTTCCTGTCGGGTCTTCCGCAGAGTCTGGTTGTGTGTTGGCTGTATTACCGAGCGTGGGTTATATTATTGTCGTTGTTGTAGTTGAGGGTTTTTGTTGTTTTTTTTTCCTCTCTTCTTCCTCTTCCTCCTTCCTCTCTTCTTTCTCTATTCTCCTCGTCCTCCTGTCCGTCGCTTCTCTTCTTCCTCGTCACATGCACATTTTCTTTCTTCTTATACTTCTTTTTTTTTTTTTCATCTCTGTGTTCCTCTATACTCCTCCCCTCTGTTCTCTTGTACTCTCTCATCTCCACGTTCTCCTCCATGTCCTTGTTCTTGCGCTTCTCCTCTTCACGCTGCTTCTAATTCTCCTTTGCTTTTTTTTTTCGCTGCTTCTAATTCTCCTTTGCTTTTTTTTTTTTTTCGCTGCTTCTAATTCTCCTTTGCTTTTTTTTTTCGCTGCTTCTAATTCTCCTTTGCTTTTTTTTTTTCGCTGCTTCTAATTCTCCTTTGCTTTTTTTTTTTTTTTCGCTGCTTCTAATTCTCCTTTGCTTTTTTTTTTTTTTTCGCTGCTTCTACTTCTCCTTTGCTTTTTTTTTTTTTCGCTGCTTCTAATTCTCCTTTGCTTTTTTTTTTTTTTCGCTGCTTCTAATTCTCCTTTGCTTTTTTTTTTTTTCGCTGCTTCTAATTCTCCTTTGCTTTTTTTTTTTTTCGCTGCTTCTAATTCTCCTTTGCTTTTTTTTTTTTTTCGCTGCTTCTAATTCTCCTTTGCTTTTTTTTTTTTTTTCGCTGCTTCTAATTCTCCTTTGCTTTTTTTTCTCATTTCTTTTTCAGAAGTACTATTTTCTATATAACCTGAGTCTTTTTTTTTATCCCCCCCACCTGCTCCTACTCCATCTTTTTTTTAATTGTTATCCTCCTACCCTACCCTCCTCCCCCCTACACACACACACACACATACACGCGTGCGCACGTACACAACACACACATACATACACACACACACACACACACACACACACACACACACACACACACACCACACACACATACTCGAAGCGTGCGCGCACGCTCTCTCTCTCTCTCTCTCTCTCTCTCTCTCTCTCTCTGTCTCTCTCTCTCTCTCTCTCTCCCTCTCTTTCTCTGTCTCTCTCTTTCTCTCTCTCTCTCTCACACACACACACACACACACACATTGGCGCGTGCACTCACGTACACACACGCGCGCGCACGAGAACGCACGCGCATGCACACACACATTTATATACCTTTTTGCCTCCCTCATGTGTTGACGACTGACATGCTCAAGAAATGTTTTAGCGCTCCTCTGCCTCTATGTCAGCCGCTCACTGATGGTGGGCCAGCGCCTGCTTCCACTTTACCATCTGACAGAGAGGCAGCTGTTTTACCTCCCCGGGAACAAGACGTAACTCCCCCAGCGGCGAAATCTGTCATTGAAAAGTTCTGTTTATGAAAAATCTTCCAAAGGCAAAGGTAATGGCAAATCACAATTTTCCAAAAGGCAACACAACAATATGGTCCTTATTTCAAACATCACTGGTGCTACACAATTACATGCAAAAAAAGGTGATTAAATCTTTTTTTCTCCAGTGCCAGCATGAGAACCAAAAAAAAATCATATTTAACATCGATCACACAGGTTTATGTAAATACCACCAACCCATGCAGTTCAGAGAGGTTCAGTCTATTTCTTTTTTGGAAAGTCACGATGGAGAATATGGCAGACTCACAGATTAATCTGTTCTTGATAATGGCAATACCGGAAGAGCATCTGTAATTCCTTCATTGAAAATAGCAGAATGGTGGCACGTGGTTAAAGATTATTCCATTTTTATTTGTAGCCATACACTTGGCTTTAAACACACGGTAAAAAAAATATCCCGGTGAACATAATGTTAAGTATTACTTTGTGTAGATTGTATTGCCGTTACATCCCCGCGTCTAAAAGAACGACTGGACCTGACGACTGACACGAAATGTAACATTCATCAGCTGCATGAAACATGTAGCAGAGTGATTTTTCTCTGAGTGCCATCTCAGCCTGGAACCGGTGAAAACAGGGTAGATCAGCCGCTAGAAGGGGGGCAGCGAGCAACTCAAAAGGCTCAGTTCAACTCCGCATCGATGAGTTTTGCATGAATGTGAAAGACAGTAGAGAAAGTGTACTGAGATCGGTTTTCTGAGTTCCCATCCAGCCTTGAATTGTCAACATCACCAGCACAGCGTGAAAGTAGTGACTGCTGCTAACCCTGCATCCCAAGCAACTGACCCGTGCCACATTACAAACGAATTACAAGTTGGATGCAAAGGTTTCGTGATGCGTTTCGGTCAACACTCTT
>CM065728.1:15487598-15495098 GCA_033310375.1 Conus canariensis | reverse complement strand
TTTACCGTGATATCTGGGAACGCGTTCCCAGATTTACCGTGATATCTGGGAACGCGTTCCCAGATTTCCTGAACTTCCAATCGTGAAATCTGTGAACTTTGTGAAAATCATGCCAAGAAATTAATGGGAAAAAAAAGTGACAAGAAGGCCAAAGATCTCAAATGCACCTAAATAAATTGTTTCCTACCTTATCTCGAAAATCCATTCTTTTTTCGTCTTCTTTCTGCCCTTCTGAGCTCTGAAAGACCACCTTCCCAGATATCACTGGCCTTCCCGGATATCACAGTACATTTTGGGAACGCGTTCCCAGATATCACGTTCCCAGATTTCACGCGACACCGGCAAAGAATTCAGGACAGAGCTTCCACAGCGACGGATAGCAGGCCCGAATGAGGGAGGGAGGCATACCGAGAGAGAGAGAGAGGGTAAGGGGGGAAGGGGTATGACGTGGACACACGTAGGGCAAAAAGGATGAAGAAGGATTGCTGAACAGAGAAATCTATGGGCATCAATAGTGGATAAACAATCATTTTTTTAACTCCCACGGCAAGATCGAGAAGAACGAATACAGGAGGAAGGAGAGAGACAGTGAAATGTAGAGGGACAGACAGACAGACAGACGGAACTGGGCCCGAGGTAGGGAGAGAGGTGAAGGAAATATCGAGATAATGGCTAGATAAGCGCTTTATCTTTTTTTTTTCTTTTTTTAAGATTTATATATTTGTTTGTTTGCTCTTTGTAATAGCTAAATAAACGATTCAATTGTTTGTTTGCGTGTTTGTCCTCTGTTCGATTAAACCTTATATTAATAGTGTTCTGCTCACACTGAAAGACAAAAACAGATGCGTCGTTGAATCTTTTTAAGGGGATTAATAAATTGGATCGAATTAATTCAGCAAAAACAAATTAGGAAAATTAGTTTAACAGAGGGAATTTACACATACATACACGCGCGCGCGCGCACGCACCCACACACTCCCCTGTGCATTCACAAACGAGTGCGTCCATACACACACACACACACACACATACACACACGCGCGCGCACGCACGCACACACGCGCACACACACATACACACACACAAGCGCGCGCGTACACACACACACACACACACACACACACAACACACACACACACACACACACACACACACACACACACACACACACTTACTTCCACTTCTTTTATGTTTGTTTTATTCTTTATACTTCATTTTTCCCAAATCGACATGCAGGAAAGGCTTCAAGGTAAACAACTATATCAGTTACACGTGAACATACCTCTTTCTTCCCCTTACCCACCAATCCTCGTCCTTTACCTAGCCTCCCTACAACACACACATTATCAACATCAGTTTTAGTGAACATATGTGAAACTTGAGAACGAAGACGCACACGCAAGCAAAAACACACAAATGCACAAAGCATGATGTACACATGCCCATCCGTATGTGAGTGATATAACTGTCTCTCTCTCTCTCTCTCTCTCTCTCTCTCTCTCTCTCTCTCTCTGTCTCTCTCTCTCTCTCTCTCTCTCTCTCTCTCTCTCTCTCTCTCTCTCTCGTTCATGTTTACGTGTTCTTCAAAGAACCAGCTTTTAAGCGTCAGCTGTTTGGGTTTTGTATCATTAGTAATATTTCTTAACAGAGTCAACTGCTCTCATTAGTCCAGCTTGCCTTTGTGGTGTTGTGGGTCATTTGACATGAAGCATCTGTTTTGCTCTCCACTTTTGATGTGCGTTCTCTCTCTCTCTCTCTCTCTCTCTCTCCTCTCTCTCTCTCTCTCTGGCTCCTTGACTCCCTTCCCCAGCCACACCACTCCCATTTCCATATGTTACCCCATGCACTGTGCCCAAAGGCCGACGTACACTAAACTTCTGAGTTCTCTCTCTCTCTCTGTGTCTCTCTCTCTGTGTCTCTCTCTCTGTCTCTTCTCTCTCTCTCTCTCTCTCTCTCTCTCTCACACACACACACACACACACATCACTCACTCACTCCTGACTCCTTCCTCTCTCTCTTTCTCTCCCCTCTCTCTCTTTCTCCCCCCTCTCTCACTCTCTCTCTCTTTGCATGTGTGTCTGTGTGTGCGCATGCTCTCTCTCTCTCTCTTCTTCTCTCTCTCTCTCTCTCTGTCTCTCTCTCTCTCTCCTCTCTCTCTCTCTCTCTCTCTCTCTCTCTCTCTCTCTCTCTCTTGTGCCTGTTCACGTGTCTGTTTGTCTGTGCACACATGTAACATTAAAAAGGAGGTAAACTCGACTCAGGCATTCTGCAATGGGGAAGACTTAAAGTATCTGACAACGCTTTGCTTTGTAGGTTCAGTAACGTGCAGAAAAAGTGAGAGGCGAACCGTGCAGTGTCACCTCTGGTGGGTGGCTTCACGACGACTCGATGTTGACAGTTCACATGGACTAGTCCGCTCTAGGACTGCGACTAGACGGGCTGGCTTTGGTCGTGTATTGAGGAGCCCTAGGACCACACGGCACTGGCTGCTCAAGGAGGAGTACCAGAGCTGGTTTCACTGTCAGACGACCTGGGTGTGGGTGTGTATGGAGAGCGGTGTAAGAGCACTACCAAATGGAGGGCACAAAAGACCGAACCTGCTGAAAACGTAACAGTGGTGTTTCCCAGCGTGGTATTAGTTCCCCACGCGCATTCAGTCGAGGACTATAGCTGCAGTGAGTGGCTTGTCAGCACTGACGTTCTCTAATACATTGTCGCGCCATTCTTGAAAGAAATCTGGCAGAAGGGGGTGAGGGGTGGGGGTGGAAAGGGTGGAGCGTCTCGGTCATCTCCCAAATGGAGCGGCGTTCCCAGGTGATGACACAAGTCAGAAGTTGGGCTGCAGTGACGAGACGTGGTGGATTGAAAAGTTTTTTGTAAGTGTGTGGCGGGGCCGAGTAGGATAGGAGGAGGGGTACAAAGGCCAGGGCAAAGATGAGGGGTGAATGTTTTGTGGAGGAAGACTCTCAGGGATGGAAGTATGCTGGGAAGACAGAGATAGAAACCTGCTATGGTGACACACACACACAAAAAAAAAACCATCTCCCAACTTTCTCCTGTCTGGTGTGAATGTGTTTCCATAGGTTTGCTGACAAAACGTTCTCCGGGTCCTGATTGACCTGTCTAGCGTGGACCAGGGTCTGTGAGAGATACACCAGGGCCTGGGGAGCCTGGGAGGCCAATGATTGGCACAGAAATGAAAGGTTTTCAGCAACTTACGAAGACACATTTGTGTCTGTCAGTCTGTCTGTCTGTCTTTCTGTCTGTATTTAGGCGTGCGTGTTGTTGTGTGTGTGTGTGTGTGTGTGTGTGTGTGTGTGTGTGTGTGTGTGTGTGTGTGTGTGTGTGTGTGTTTGTGCGCGTGTGTGTATTGTGTGTGTGCGCGCGTGCATGTGTATGTGTGCATGCGTGCGTGTATATGTATGTATGTGGGGGGGGGGGGGGTGCGCGTGCGCGCGCGCCCGAGCGCACAAACGCCAACAGCAGCCAGTGCAACAGCCAGTGAAGGCTGTGGAAACCATGATTGTTGCAGCGTTTGTTTGCTTTCTTTGTTATTTGTTTACCTCAGTGTCAATCGGTCAACGTGTGTCCTTCTCAGCCAGGCACAGAACCTCCTGTGTACACCCAGTCACCAAGTCGACAACTGATGTGTCGCACTCCCAAACATCCAAGTGTTTGTACAAGCACTGAAACTGTCTTGACTCAGAAAACTGATTATATATGATATCAAATCAGTGAAAATACTCGTGAAAATACTCGAATTACTTTGTGCAGAGATAGAAGTCTACACAGTTTTTAGAATAAAACAAAATTCATAAACAACACGTTCAATCAATTTTGGAAGGAAATACTTATAGCATACGACAGTTTAAATCGACATGTTGAACGAAAGAATAAAAACAGGAATTGCAGCCAAACCTATTTTCTGTGATAGTGTATGTGAATAAATAACAGTCATATTTATTTCGTAACGCGGACAAGAGAAGGACGGTTTTTTTTGTTCAGGATACTTTAAAGACATGTGACAAAGTTGAAATCATGAGGAATCTTCACAGAGCTGCAGGATTACTGAAAACTGTCTTGATTATTAAAGTTGCATCCAATCTATCAAAGAACACGCACACAAAACAAAAGCCGCAAATCTTCAGAACAAAGTCAAGAACGAAAATGAAAAGGTGCTGCAAATATTATTCGTTGTTAGAAGAGAAACTTAATTGTAATTTATTCCTGGAAAAGGTAATAATATTCTATATACACGGTTTTATGAAGTGGGAAATAAGCAGCCCACAGCGGTAGACTGGGAGATGTGTAGGAAAAGGTTTAAAAGAAGTAAGAAAACAAAGTTCAGATGGGTTCAGCGTAGATTATGCCATGGGATTCTAGTTTCTAACTGCACTTTAAAGAGAATGGGAACCGTTAGGGGCCAGAAGAACTCAGTTGGTAGAGGGGGAATAGGAGAGTTGCGGCCTCACTCACTGTGACAACTGTTTTAGGCCGGAGTCAGGACAGTGAATTTCACTGCGGGCAGTTTGGTCACGTTTGTCACCGGAAAACAGACTTGAGAAGAGCAGAGTACTAACAGTGTGGGTGATCAGCCGATGTTCTGCGCCTTTTTTTCTTGGATCGTGTGAGCGGCCCACAGTCGCACAGCGTAAATTCACAACCACTAGCCACAAACTGGAACGAATACGTCAACTCTTCGCATTGCAAGACATACTTAGCTTCATACACCCAAAAACAAAAAAGAAGAAAAGAAGAAAAAAGAAGAATAAAAAAAAAGCCGGACTTTCAGCGATCTCACCAGACAACTCCCATACACTTTCCCTGCGTTTGTTTACCCCCTCTGCTTGTCAGTTTCCTGGGACGCCTGTGACTGAGGACATAGACATCGTGATGTGTTGCAATAACATGTTTTGTGGAGGTTGAGGAATCAGGAATGAAGAGAGATGGCCCAAGAAAACAGAAAGCAAGAAGATTCACAACTTTACCGGTAACATAGTGGCTGTATGTTGGCAGACGTGTTCCTTTTTCAAGGTCTTGTTTACAGCATGGTGGGATTCTAGGGCTGTAGGATAAATCACTCCCTGAAGAATCCCCTAACCTCACTGAGATTCCTGCAGAGCTTCATGAAAGAAGGACTAGGTGACAAGCCGTTTGATGGTTCTGTGTCTGCTTGCACCAGTGCAGACAGAGTGCAGATGGGATCTCCGTCAGACATAAGTATTGCTAGTGACTTTATTGTCTGATGGTTGCTTCAGGTACAGACAGTGTCATCTGACATGCCTGACCTGTAAATACAATTACTGTGGTGTTATGCTTGTTTGTCGCAAATTTAACTGTTTTACACCAGAGATGGTGGTGTTTGGTGTCCTCTTCAACAGTGTTTTGATGCCAGTTAAACTATTTTTCGTCTGAGATGGTGGTGCCTGGTGTACTGTTTAAAAAAAGTTATTTCAGAGATGATGGTGATTGGTGTTCTGTTTTAGACTGTTTGTTTTGACGCCAATTTAACTGATTTTCTTCATCGATAATGGTGTCAGCTGTTCTGTTAAACACCTATCAGATCTAGTGTCAGTTTAGCTATTTCATTTCAGTTGTGGTGGTGTTTGTTCCTCTGCATTAGACCCATTCATTTTGGTGTTAATCGAGCTGTTTCACTTCAGAGATGTTTTTTCCTTTCTTCTTGTTGAAAACCTTTCTTTGGTTCTGCGTATGTAATCTCTCACTGAAAAACAACTTACATTTGCAGTTGTAAATAGCTCAGTTTGCTCCATACTACTTTTTTGTCATCTATTTCAAAAACATGACTGCTGTTCTAACATTGCTTGGTGTACATGATACCACTTGTTCCACCAGAATGAACATACATATATATATATATATAGAGAGAGAGAGAGAGAGAGAGAGATGTATATGTATAACACCTTCCGACTACTATTCTAAGGTTGCTTGGCATGCTTCATATGACTTAACTTACCTCCACCTTCAAAATGCATCACTTTTAACTTCGCTTGCTGCGAATTGTGTGTGATTTAACGCCCCTTGTAACCACCAGAGCCCTTGACACCTGTATTCTCGGGGCCTGGCGTGGCGGGGAGGCCCATTGGCCGTATCACTCCATTACATCTCACTCCATTACACCTCACGGCAGCTCTCTGCAGTCGTTTGGCGAGCCGTGAACTGCGGATGGCCACGCTGTGCAACAACTGTTCCGTGCAAGCCAAAGGGACTGGAAGGGGGGATCTGTGGTGATTATTCCGCCATTGGTATTCAGAACTTGGCAACAAGGAGAATGGGAAAGAGCGGTGCGCCGAGGAAGTTGGCGGGCAGGGAGAAAATGAAGAGAAAAGTGTTGACGTGAGCAGTGATCAGCGAAAGGAGAAGACGTGGTGGGGATTCTCTTGTCAAACTTCATGGAGAGGAATGTCACCCTCCATCAGACCTGACTCTGTGTGTGTGTGTGTGTGTGTGCGTGTGTGTGTGTGTGTGTGTGTGTGTGTGTGTGTGTGTGTTTGAGTGCATGTATGTGTGTGAGTGTGTGTGTGTGTGTGTCTTTTGTGTGTGTTTGTATGTTTGTGTGTCTGTGTACATGTGTACACTCCAATGCATGTGTGTCAAACCCCCTCTGTCTCTCTCTCAGTCGGTCTGTTCTCTCTCTCTCTCCTCTCTCTCTCTCTCTCTCTCTCTCCTCACTCACTCTCTCTCTCTCTCTCTCCCCCCCCCCACCTAACCCCCTTCACAATTCACAAAAACTGCTAAGCTTTCAAACATTCCTTACAGCAGTTGTCAGAATGATCCCTTTTTGTCTCTGTTCATTTCAAAAACCCTCCAGGGCAATTTTCTTCACAAATCTCCCCTCGAAATGAAGCTTTTACAATGCCGTGTTTTTGTCCTGTCCTTGTTTGGAAGACTTTCAACTATAATGCGCTGCCTGGAATGGCGCAATGGGTTTTCAGGGCAGGCTCGTGCTGCAACGAGGTCACTGGCACCTGTACACAAAAAGGAAGGAAGGGAAAAGATCTCACCTCACTCATTTGTCAGCAGTGGTGTTTTTGTTCAGTGCGTCTACATTACGAGCTCATTTCGATGTTATCGTTCATCCTGAACTGACATCCTTTTTTTTAATTGTTCTCTAAATTGAGCGTGTGTCGTTTTCTGAGTCAGTTAATGTGTGTATTAGTAGGGATGGAGTGAGGATGGAAAGCGAAGTAACAGGGTAGAGTGTTAAACATAGGTTTTGAAGTAAAAAGAAAAAATTTGAACCTGTTGTTTCTTGATTGAAAAGCTTGACGTAGACATATCAGAGAATTGTTTAACTTGGATACACAATTTCGCGAGTTGGCATAAAGGCATACTCACACACACACACACACACACACACACACACACACACACACACACACACACACACCACAGTAATGCTGTGTAGCATGCATCGGACAATTTTATTTTCTTCTGACTTAAAAACACCTTACACCTCTAAAAACACTTATTAGAGGG
>CM065728.1:15472598-15482598 GCA_033310375.1 Conus canariensis | reverse complement strand
TATTCACGAACACTCAGACAAAGCAGAGAGCACCGCTTGATTAGAATCTTTGTCTTCAGCACGTCGCCATCTTTTCTTCTTTTTTCTTGCTGGTGCTGTCCCAGACCAGACCCGGCGCGCCAAGTTGCATTGCGCTAAAACGCTTTCCGGGGAAGACCCTCCAGCCCGCGTCTTTCCGCCCTTTACAAGCCGTGTGACATGACAAAAACTCCTCCTCACTTCAAGTGGCTGAGAGCTTTTAGGGCCGGCCACATCCATCTCCCCCCTCTCTGGCTACGGCGTGGATGTCATCCCTCACAATGAGAGGAACAAGCAGGCGGGGGGGGGGGGGGGGGGGGGCACAGCCAAAAGAGAGAAGGAAAGAAACACACGCACGCACGCACGCACGTACACACATACGCACGCACGCACGCACGCACGCACACACACACACGCACACACACACACACGCACGCACGCACGCTCACACACACACACACACACACACATACACACACACACACACACACACACACACACACAACACACACACACACACACACACACACACACACACACACACACACACACACACACACACACACGCACGCACACACACACACTCACACGACACAACCACACACACACACACACACACACACACACACACACACAACACACACACTCGCACGCACGCACGCACGCACAGAGAGAGACAGACAGACAGAGAGAAAGAGACAGAGAGAGAGAGAGAGAGAGAGACGGTGAGACAATGAGATAAACAAAAAGAAAAAGAGATGGGCCGTAAGAGTGAGAGAGGACAAGGGAAAAAAGGGGTGAAAGAGAGGGGAAAATGTGTTGTTGTTCATTCAGCAAACACTCCAGACAGCGGTATGGACACTTTGCTCATTCTCTCTCTCTCTCTCTCTCTCTTCTCTCTCTCTCTCTCTCTCTCTCTCTCTCTCTCTCTCTCTCTCTCTCTCTCTCTCTCTCAATCCACATCCTCTATCCATCGTCACATCTACAGAATTTTACATACAGAGAGAAAGAGAGAGAGAGAAGGAGAGTGTGTGTGTGTGTGTGTGAGAGAGAGAGAGAGAGAGAAAGAGAGAGAGAGAGAGAGAGAGAGAGAGAGATTATCGAGAAAACAGAAAGGAAGAGAAAACAATCACACAGCATATCTGGTCAAAACTTGCTATAAGAACACCGTGAGAGAAAACTCTGCCATGTGTGCAAAACCGACCGTGCATTATCGTGAGACACAGTCCTATCTTCTATACAAGACTGACCATAAAACATGTTGGGACAAAAAATCTCCCTTCTGTACTAGACTGACCATAAAACACATTAAGCCAAATCCTCCCTTCTTGATTAGACGTACGTTGGGGCAAAATTCTCCCTTCTGTACAAAAGCTGACCATAAATACCAAGGGAACAATCCTCCCCTTTGTACAAAACCTGACCGCGCATTACCATGGGAAAAATCCTTCCCACTATACAAAAATCTGACTGTACAATGTAGTGGGGGAAATCCCTTTTTCTGTACAAACTCGTCCCTTTTGTGTAAAACTTTACAAGAAAACAGTAGGACAAAATCATCTGTTCAATACAAAACCAGACCTTAGAACACAGTTAAACGAATCCTCCTTTCTGTACAAAATTTTACCTTACTTGTTTATTTGTGAATTTATTTATTGGCTGCTTTATTCATTTAGTAGTTTATTTATTTACTACAAATCGAGACTGCTTGTATAGTTAAACCGATTAAGTTTTCAGATTCACAATCAGTTCTCAAAGCTTTCTGTCAAATGACTGTTGTGATTTTAGTATCATTTTTTTCTGTGCTGTTTGCTTAGTGGTCAGGTTATTTCTACGTGAACGTGTACATATTTCTTTTTCGGATTGGCGTGTGACTCTGTAAGTGGTTACTTGCGTTATTTTGCATGTGAAATGGATTTATGAAAATAAAATCTCCAGTGCAAGAAGCATTTTTTAACCTGACTCCAAAGACACAATGGAGCAAATCATAGATGAGAGAGAAAAAAAATTCCCATGTCGTGATAACAGGAAGTCAAAAAACACAGTGAAGTCCATTATTCAAGAGGAGGGGATGAACATTTCATGGAAGAGCCCTAAATTACTCCCTCCCCCCCCCCCCCCCCCCCCCCTCACACACTCTCCCCGGGGCGCTTCTGTCGGGACGCTGATTAAAAAGTCAGCACGTGAAGCACGTGGCACGTGAAGCTTTGACGTACACTTGCACACTTGCACGAGAACCTTTCAGTGAAGGGGTGTCATAATGGCCTCTCTTGTGTCATCTTCCTTTGTTAGTATCTTGAGGAGGCATAACCACATCAGACAGCTAACAGATAGACGGAAAGGGGACCGTTTTTAGAATACTTTTAGTGGCGGTTTTTCATGGGCATATAAAATGTCCTTTGAAAATATCATCACTGTCCTTTATTTGCATTTTAATCTTTTTCATGCGTTGATAACAACGAACTCGATTACATGTTGCTATATGTAAATAATTGTGAACCCCATGACATGTTGCTCTTTGCTGATAACTATAAACCATGTGACGTGTTGCTCTTTATTGATAATGTTGAACCACAGGACATGTTACTGCATGTTACTAACAATGAACCACAGGACATGTTACAATATGTTGTTAACGCTGAATTGACATGTTGCTAACTGTTGATAGCGCCAACTCCATGACATAGTACTGTATTGTAATAACAGTGAACTGCATGCCATGTCACTCTTATGTTGATAATGATTTAACTACATTTGAGAATGAGAAACTACGTAACATGTTGCTGTATGTTAATCATGGTGAACTATATCTTAATAAATCTTAAATAAATGTTAGCGAACTGCCAAGAGAAATGTGGACAAACGAGTCACAAGACAAAACACGACGCGTTTCGACCTCGTAGGTCTTCTTCAGGCAAGACACAAACAAACAGGACAATGAAAATAGGATCATTCAACGCCTACCTTGCGCTGAAAGATCAAGCTAAGTGACAAACTCGTTCATTTTCATTGTTCTGTTTGTTTGTGTCTTGCCTGAAGAAGACCTAAGAGGTCGAAACGCGTCGTGTTTTGTCTTGTGACTCGTTTGTCCACGTTTCTCTTGGCGGTTCGCTAACATTTATTTAAGTTTGGTTAGATTTCCGCCTGCAGTCGTCTCACTTTGCAACTATATCTTGATAACAAAGAACTGCATGATATGCTACTACACGTTAGTAACGATGTTCTACATGGCATGTGACTACCAGTTAATAATGAAGAACCATCTGATCCAGCTATGGTGCGAACAGACAGGCAGGCGAGAGCACAAGCAACCCACGGCTCCATACTGGCTTTTCCTGCTGGCAAGGTAGACACCATAAGTGCTGGTTTTGACGTCACGACGACTGAGAGAGGGGATGAAAGGTTTCAACACACACCTGTTTGGCTTTCAGCAATCGATTGCTACGTTACCCAACAACGAAACTGTGCTAATGAAATTCTTGCCTTTTTAGGCTAAAACAGCGATAACATTGTTCAGACTCTGTCTACTGTAAATCGTGTGAATTAAGGTTTACAGACGTTTCATTTACAGACAGGTCTCAAACAGCTGAGGGATCTAAACTGGCAAAAGGTCAGCAGGTATGATTGTGTCAAATCCTTGATGAACACTTAAGACCAGCTTCAAAAGTGACAAGACAAGATGACAGTAGGGTTTGTGTCTATTTTTTATCACCATTGGTCCGTTTTGGCACTGACCGATCTCTTTGGTGCCATAATGGATTTCACTCTAGAAGAGAGAAATTGCTCGAATCCACATGCTCAAATGATGTCAGATATGTAGTTTTGAAGATTCAGTAACAGATTCATAATTGTGTGTTTCGACTAGTCCCTCAGAGAGGATTCCAAAATGCGCAAGAGTGGCTGAGAAATGAAGGAATAAGTGAACGCATGAATGAGAAAGGTTTGGGAGATTCGTGGACAAGACCAGGTGGATGCCTGACGTATGTCACAACCCAGCGCGCTGATAAGTTTTGGAGTTCTACACCCACCAAAAAGAACCTTGTACAACTAGGCAACCATTTTAAGACAGTGGACTTTGAGCCCTGTTGACACTGGACTCGTGCAGTGGTCCACAGCACAGGGCATGGGTTGACGTGTTATAGCTCAGTTGGAGAGTGCAGTGCGAGGAAGGGTGTGACGGGGGATTATTTCTCAACAGGCGCTTGTTGTCAGTGGGAGCCATTATGGGCGTGAGTCACGCTTGTCGAAGACTGTTGGAAAAATTAACAGAGCGAATTGCCTCCCTCCCACGCGGGTCTGCTTACCCAGCGCTCTCCCTCTCTTCCCCCCTCACGTCCCACCGTCTTCCTTTCCATTCTCCCATCCCCACCAAATTCTCTTCCCTGCCCCCTGCCCCTAACTTTGATGTGTAGGACGCTGCAGCGCCCTTTCCTCTTCCAGCCAGGACAGCATCATGCACATCACGTTTGCACTGAATGAATAATGAATGATCAACTTTGATCATGTCAGCTGCAAGTCCGCGCTAGATAGAGGGCAAGGGTAGGAAGGCAACAGTGGGGGTGGGGGGTGGCATGGAGGGGGTCCAGGCCATCTAGGTATTGCTGGCATTTACGTGATACCTGCGACCGTCAGTTGATGGGGTACCCCAGCGGGTGAGGATGACAGCCGTGTTGGCATGAATGTCAGGCGTCTGTGTCCTTTTTTCAGCCGCAGGGGGCGGTGACCCAGTGACATCATGAAAGGTGGAGTGCAAACTGACGAGCCTTTTTTGGGGCGCACAGTGGAAGGCTGCCTCTGCAGTCTCCTTAGGTCATGTCAGGTCAGGTTAGATCAGGTCAGATCAATGTGTTTGACGCCCAGCCGACCACGGAGACCACATCTGGGCTAAAAGCCACTGAAAATCAGAATAATGGACACATGAAAATTAGAATAATGGACACATGAAAATCAGAATAATGGACACATGAAAATCAAAACAATGGACACATGAAAATCAAAACAATGGACTCATAGAAATTAGAAGAATGGACACATGAAAATGAGAACAATGGGCACATGAAAATCAAAACAATGGACTCATAGAAATTAGAAGAATGGACACATGAAAATGAGAACAATGGGCACATGAAAATCAAAACAATGGACACATAGAATAAATTAGAAGAATGGACACATGAAAATGAGAACAGTGGACGCGCGAAAATAATAACAATGAACTCATGAAAATCAGAACAATGGATACAGGAAAATCAGACCACTTGATACATGAAAACCATAACAATGAACTAATGAAATCAGAACAATGAACACATGAAAATCAAAACAAGGAACACCTGAAAATCAGAACAGTTTACACAGGAAAATTCGAACAACAGACACATGAAAATTCGAACAATGGATACATGAAAATCAGAACAATTTACACAGAAAAATCATAACAACGGACACATGAAAATTAGAACAAGGAACACGTGAAAATCAGAACAATTCAGACAGGAAAACTAGAACAATAGACAAATGAAAATCAGATCAGTTGACACATGAAAATCGGAATAATGAACAAATAAAATCAAAACAATTTCCACCAGAAAATGTGAACAACAGACATATGAATATTAGAATGATAGACATGAAAATTAGAACAATAGACACATGAAAACTAACCTTACAATACACCTGAAGAAGATCATATCTCCTTTCGAAAGTTTTCCCTAAAACACAGCGAGACACAATCCTCTCTTACGAACAAAGCTGTACAAATCCTCATTTTGTTACAAAACCAGGCCACAGAACACAGTAGAACAAAATTCTCCGATCTGTTCAAAATTAGATCATAGAACACAAGCAGATTAAGTCCTCCTTTCTGTACAAAACACACACACAAAATACAACAGAATAGATACTACTTTCTGTGCAAAACTAGACTGTAGAAAACAGTCCACTAAATTTTCACTTCTGTACAAAACTGGACCATAGAACTCTTCAGAACAAATCCTCCATTTTTCACAAAACTAGGCCATAGATCCCACACAGAACATATCCTCACTTCTGTACAAAATCAGGTCATAGAACACTATAGAATAAATTTTCACTTCTGTACAAGACTAAACCAAAGAACACAGAACAAATCCTCTCTGTATAAAACAAGACTGTAGCACCAGTAAAACAAGTCATCCTTTCTGTACAAAACCAGACAACACAGTAGGACAAATCCTCACCTACACAAAATCAGACTATACAACACAGTGGGACAAATGCACATCTATATGAAACCAGACCATACAACACAATAGGACAAATGCTCACCCACACAAAACCAGACCATACAACACAATAGGACAAATGCTTACCTACACAGAACCAGACCATACAAAACAGTAGAACAAATGCTCACCTATACAGAACTAGACCATGCAGCACAGTGGAACAAATGTTCACCTATACAGACCTAGACCATGCAACACAGTAGAACAACTCCTCACCTGTGCAAAACCAGACCACAGAACACAATAGAACAAATCCTCCCATCTGTTTTAAACACATGGTAGAACAAATCCCACTAACAGTGCAAAACCTGAGCACCCGAACACAATGGAACAAATCAGCAGAGAGAAAAATGCCCCATGCCGTGATAACAGGGGATTAAAAAGCACAGGGAAGTCAATTATTCAACAGTTAGGGATGAACGTTTCGTGGGACAGTCCCAAACATAAACTACCTTCCTGCCACTCCCCTACCGCCCACCTCCCTACCCCTCACCGCCTCCCTTCACCCACAGGGCCCAGTGCGCTTCTGCCAGGGACGCTGATTAAAAAGTCAGCACGTGATCACGACACGTGAACCTGTGACGACACACTTGCACGAGAACTTACAGTGAGGGCGATGTCATTTTGGCCTTTGTGTCATCTTCCGTCGTTAGTGCCTTTAAGGCGGGGACATATAACCACATCAGACAACGAGCAGAAAGACGGAGAAGGGTTACCTTTAACATTTGTTTTCATAGTGGAGCTTGGAATATCTTTTTAAGATGTCAGCATTGCCCTCTGTATTATAATCTTATTCATATGTTGATAACAATGAACCACATTACAAGTAACTACATATCGATAGAAATAAGATAAGATAAGATAATGTTGCTTATAGCCCAGCCGACCGCAAAGGGCCACATCAGGGCTGTCACCACGTTAAAATCCGATAGAAATAAACCAATACACATGTTGCTGTATGTTAATGAAGAACAGCTTGACATGTTGCTCTATAACGATGAACCACGTCACATGTTGTTATAGCTCAATCAGAGCACAAACAATACATGTCTCCATACTGGCTTTTTCTGCAGGCAAGGTAGGCTCCAAAAGTGCTGGTTTTGACGTCATTGTCGGGGGACCGGAATAGCTCAGTTGATAGAGCGCCGGATCCGTGATCCTAGGGTTGCGGGTTCGAATTTCGGTACAAGGGGGATTTTTCCCTCGGAGTTAACATTAGTTCTGACTCCATTCCCCATACAGTCCTTCGAATGAGACTATAAACCGAGGTTCCGTGTGTTAACGCACGCACAACATCTTGCACACACGTAAAATCCCATCACCAGCTTTCGGAAGAGAAGGCCAGTTTGGCCGTTGGTAGGGATGACACGTTACACGTAGCATGCACCTTCCCCGAAGATGGAGTATGGCTGCCTTAATGGCGGGATAAAAAACGGCCATACACACAAAACTCCACTGCCTGTCTATACAGGCAGTGTCTGCAGGAGTATCAGCATGCGTACGGGGAAAGAAAGAGAGACAAAAAGAAGTCATTGTCAGGATGAAGGGAGGGGAAGATGAGTTTAGGCATACATGTGTTCAGCTCTCATCGACCAGCAGCAATGTTATCCAACGAGCGAAACTTAAGCTGAGCGAGTTCTGCTTTTTTTTAAAGCTGAAACAAATATAATTCTGTTCAGACTTCCACCGGAAATAAGCTACTTTCATCAACAGAAAACTGTTCACGTTGAGGTTCAAGAAGAGCGTCAAAGAACCGAGAGACGCAAACTGAACAAAATACAGCAAGTACGATTGTGCCTTACCTCTAAAGAATAGTTCAGACTGCCTTCAACGGTTTCAAGACAGGATGATGAAAGGTATGTTATCGCACTGGTCAATCCGGTGGGCACCATACTGAATTCATTCTTGAAGAAAGGAATTGTTCATATCTGCCGGCTCGAATGACGTCAAACAGTATATCTCTGAAGATTCAGTGGCAGTTAGATCGTAGAAGTATCACTGCGTTCGGACTAGTCCATATACTCTCGCTCAGGTCTGCTAAGCTGTGATTCTATATTACCCCCAAGACTTGCCAGTAAATAAATAAATGAATAAATAAACACGGAAAGAGCTGGGAAGAGGGGGTTATGGACAGGACTTACCAGATGCCTAACCTACGTGGTTGTCAGGTTTTGAGTTTGGCACCGCTTCCCCTCAATAAGAAGTAGTATAACGATGGAACCGTTACAGAAAGCCGAATCCAAGCCCTGTGGATGGTGGGCACGTGCAGCAATCCACAGGACAGCGCATTGGTTCACGAGTCACAGCCCAGCTGGAGAGTGGTGGGAGGAGGGAGGGCGTGGGGGTGGGTATTTCTCAGCATGCTGTGGGTGTCAGTGAGAATCATTATGGACACGAGGCATGCTTGTCCACGTCTGCTGAAAAATTAAGAGAGTGGATTGCCTCTCTCCCATGTAGGTCTGCCCCCCCCCCCCTCCCTTCCTCTCCATCCACCTCCTTCCTCTGATCTTCCCCTCCATCATCCACCCCACCAACTTCTTCTTCTTCTCCTCACTCCTGCCTCTAACCTTGATCTCTACGACATCATAGCTGGCTTTCCCTTTCCCATCACGGACGCAGTGAAATGCACACCACGTTTGCACTGAATGAATAATAAATGCTGGGCCTTGATCAAGCCAGTTCCACGACCGTGGGTTAGAAAGAGAAAGGACGGAGGGTGGGAGGGCGACACAGGGCAGGGAAAGGAAGGGATGAAGTCCATCTTGGTATCGTGCGTGTGCACGTGATACCTGTGAACGACGATTAGTTGGCGTGTGGTACCCCCAAGGGGTGGGGGTGACGAATGCGATGACATGAACGTCAGGCGTGTGATGCCCCTTTTCAGCCACAGCAGGCTGTGACACAGCGGCATGTTACAAGCACTCTGGAGCAGGACAGGCCATTTCTGGTGAAAGAGTACCACCGCAGCCTCCTCAGGTCAGGTCAGGTCAGGTCAGGTGTTGAAACCCTTGTCGATTATAGAGGCCATTTCAGGGCCTAAAGCTAATGGGGACCAGAACAATAGACTCGTGAAATCAAAACAATGGATACATGACAATTAGAACAGTGGACACATGAAAAAAATGAAAATCAAAACCGTGAACACATGAAAATTAGAACCATGGACACTGACAAATAGAACCGTGGATACATGATAACTAGAATCATGGACACATAACAATCAGAACCATGGACACATGACAATCAGAACCATGGGCACTTGAAAATCGAAGATAGTATACTGCGAATAAAACTGTGACACATAACAGACAGATAGATATAAATAACACATAACACATGATAACAGCCTGTGAAGAAATCGTAACACGTTATAATTCTTCATAGCCTATGAACAGAGCGATCAGACGGACATGTGAGAACTTCTCAAAACTCATTGTGATTTCCAGACTTTTTCTATAACAAACTCCCGTCTAATGAACTCATGGTCACTTGGATATTCAAATGGCTGGTGATGCTTAGATATATTCTCCTCGTCTGGACTGAACATGTTTCAAGTGTTTTTATTCAATGTGTCCAGTCTTAATGTTTTAAGGATAATTTTAGCTGAACATCTTTTATAAGAACGCTGCGCATTTATTCTCACAATTATTTTTTTACGCGTATAATTTCCCAGATATTTTGTGAGATGATTATTGATCGTATTTGTTTGTACTCCT
>CM065728.1:15465098-15470098 GCA_033310375.1 Conus canariensis | reverse complement strand
AGTAATGATGATGAGGATGATAACAAAGACAGCAAGAAGATGGCGATGATCATTATAATGATGAAGATGATGATAAATATATTGAAAAAATCATAAAGAGAGCATTACTACCACTTTTGGTGATAGCATGACAATAGTAGTTGTGGTATTAATAGTGTCTATGCACACAGATGGGGAGAAAGGAGAAGGGTTAGAGGATTGTCGAACAGCATGGTTGTAGTGGCAACAGCGTTAGTGGCGATGATGATGGTGATGATAGCGGTCATGATGATGATAATCATGATGGTAATACCAAAAATAGCAATCGTATTTACAATGGTAATTGTAACAGAGAATAATGATGATGATACTAATAATAACAGTCATACTAACAACAAGTGTAACCTTTATAGTGATAATAGTAGCAGTAACAAGAATAAGAAAAAAAATACTGGTGATAAAAATGGCTTTGTCCACCACCTTCTTTTCACTGCCATCCTCCTTGCTTTCTTAAGCGCTATGAACTGTCCGGAGCGTTTGTGAGGAGCGGAAAGCAGTTAGCGACAAAGATCGAACAACACATAAATGTCAAATCAAACTGAATTGTTGCAGACATTGTTTGAAAATGTTGAGAAGTGCGGACAGGAAAAAAAAAAAAAAAAGACATCGGCACAGATGTGTTCTCCGGAGTGAATGAGGTCAGTAGAGGTGTCAGAATGAAATGCGTCTGAGAGGGAGGAAAATGAAAACTGTGAAAACAAAAAGTGCCGGATGAACTTGAACTGTAATGCCATCTCAGATTGAAAACTCCGTCCAGAACTTGTGATCTGACATCAGATCCTTTATCTTTGTCTCCGGTGTCTTCTATGCCATTGTCTGGGCAGATTCTTGTCTTTGTCTCCGGTGTCTTCTATGCCATTGTCTGGGCAGATTCTTGTCTTTGTCTCCGGTGTCTTCTATGCCATTGTCTGGGCAGATTCTTGTCTTTGTCTCCGATGTCTTCTATGCCATTGTCTGGGCAGATTCTTATCTTTGTCTCCGATGTCTTCTATGCCATTGTCTGGGCAGATTCTTATCTTTGTCTCCGATGTCTTCTATGCCATTGTCTGGGCAGATTCTTGTCTTTGTCTCCGATGTCTTCTATGCCATTGTCTGGGCAGATTCTTATCTTTGTCTCCGATGTCTTCTATGCCATTGTCTGGGCAGATTCTTATCTTTGTCTCCGATGTCTTCTATGCCATTGTCTGGCAGATTCTTGTCTTTGTCTCCGATGTCTTCTATGTCACTGTCTGGGCAGATTCTTGTCTTTGTCTCCGATGTCTTCTATGCCATTGTCTGGACAGATTCTTGTCTTTGTCTCCGATGTCTTCTATGCCATTGTCTGGACAGATTCTTATCTTTGTCTCCGATGTCTTCTATGCCACTGTCTGGGCAGATTCTTGTCTTTGTCTCCGACCTCCCTCCTATTGTCAGGGCAGCTTATCTTTGTCTCTGCTGGTTTCTTCAGCATTGTCTGGGCAGATTCTTGTCTTTGTCTCCGATGTCTTCTATGCCACTGTCTGGGCAGATTCTTGTCTTTGTCTCCGACCTCCCTCCTATTGTCAGGGCAGCTTATCTTTGTCTCTGATGTCTTCTTCAGCATTGTTTGGGCAGATTCTTGTCTTTGTCTCCGATGTCTTCTATGCCATTGTCTGGGCAGATTCTTATCTTTGTTTCCGATGTCTTCTATGCCATTGTCTGGGCAGATTCTTATCTTTGTTTCCGATGTCTTCTATGCCATTGTCTGGGCAGATTCTTATCTTTGTTTCTGATGTCTTCTATGCCATTGTCTGGGCAGATTCTTATCTTTGTTTCCGATGTCTTCTATGCCATTGTCTGGGCAGATTCTTATCTTTGTCTCCGACCTCCCTCCTATTGTCAGGGCAGCTTATCTTTGTCTCCGATGTCTTCTATGCCATTGTCTGGCAGATTCTTATCTTTGTTTCCGATGTCTTCCTCGCCATTGTCGTGGGTACTTTCTTTTCTTCGTCTCCGTCTTTCTGACCGTTGTCTGAGCAGTTGATCTTTGTCTCCGTCCCCCTATATTTATCTTTGTCTCCGCCTTCGTCGCCGTTGTCTGGGCAGCTATCTTTGTCTTCCTCGCCACTGTCTGGGCAGTTTATCTTTGTCTCCGTATTCCCCACCAATTGTCTGGGCAGATTCCTATCTTTGTCTCCGTCTTACTCATCAAACATTGGGCAGATTCCTATCTTTGTCTCCGTCTTCCTCATCAAACATTGAGCAGATTCCTATCTTTGTCTCCGTCTTCCTCATCAAACATTGGGCAGATTCTTGTCTTTGTCTCCGTCTTTCTCATCAAACATTGGGCAGATTCTTGTCTTTGTCTCCGTCTTCCTCATCAAACATTGGGCAGATTCCTATCTTTGTCTCCGTTTTACTCATCAAACATTGGACAGATTCTTGTCTTTGTCTCCGTCTTCCTCATCAAACATTGGGCAGATTCTTGTCTTTGTCTCCGTCTTCCTGGCCATTGTCTGGGGCAACTTATCTTTGTCTCCGACGCCTTCTTCAGCACACTGCGGGCAGCTTGTTGTCATGTGCTCAGCTGCAGATCAGAAAAGGATGGTGTCTGAGACGTTCGACCAACATCCCCATGGAGCTTGTTAGGGAAAGCCGGTGGTTTATGCCCGGTCACGGGGAACGCTGTGTTTTGAGGATTTCCGTGATATTAATGAGTTGTGGAAGAGATTGAACGCCCGGAAAGTGCAAACTACCAGTTGCCACCCCCTCCTCTTCTCTCTTCCACTTCTTCTCCTCCTGTTCTCTCTCGTCACCTTTCTCTCTCTCTCTCTCTCTCCTTATCTCTCTTCAGTTGCTCTCTCTCTCTCTCTCTCTCTCTCTCTCTCTCTCTCTCTCTCTCCTATATTTTCTCTACAATATCAGTTGTGCTCTCTCTCTCTCTCTCTCTCTCTCTCTCTCTCTCTCTCTCTCTCTCTCTCTCTCTCTCTCTCTCTCATACAGCAGAGATGTGGGTTGTTAGACAATACTTGCATGGACAAGAATCCATTATATGCAATAAAGCGCATTATGAACGTGCTATGGCTTGCTTCGTACAAAATGGCAAAACAGGTCGACATTTACTGTGCGTCAGAACACACATAAAAAAAGCCATTACATACCAGCTTAGAGTAGTCAGTTTACCCGTAACTAGAACATCAAAACGGACGTATGAAATTTTAATGTTGCAACGTGAAACAGGAAAATATAACTGGGTCTTCTCAGTACAGAAAGTTGGCTAGAAAAATGGCTTTGAAATTGCGTGGGTGACTCAAGGAGAGGGAAAATAAAGCGCAGTTATTTCCCAATTCAAAGATCGTTTAAACATGCTTCGATCAGCAAAACGTGGCGTGCTACAATGGACAAAAACGACCAATGCGATCAGCTGGTGTCTTCCGAGAACTGTTTTATAACTGAAAAGTATGTGATGTTTCAGTATGTGATGATTGCAACAAGATAACAAGGTAACTTTCAAAGTTCAGGACAAGAATGTTGCTCGTAATGCAAAGACTCCGATGTGAGGAGATCTTTGCGTTACGATCTGGTGGTGCTTCCGACTGTAACATGTTTGTGTGTGTGCTGACTTATACAATGTTGAAAGCGGACATCGTTTTGTTGGTGAATGGCCCAGGAAACACAAAGCTGCAGAATATTCAATATAATGATATCGCAAATAGAAGATGTCACACTAATATTATCGACAGAGAATAAAGAATTACTGTCACCCTTTGCCGAAATGAAAACAGCAGCAAGTGATCCTAGGAAAAAAAACTCGAGCACTAACTTACAGCGCAACGGGCTAAAGGGACATAATCCTGTTTGCGTCATACTTAACTCACAGCGCAACGGGCTAAAGGGACATAATCCTGTTTGCGTCAAGTTGCCGGATGGTCGAAATTTGGGGATTATATTGCGTGTTCGAAAGTGCGGGAGAGGGCGGAGGGGGGAGGGGGGGGGGGGCAGGGACGGCAGCGTAAGAATGGAATGCGTGTGACCGCAATCGTGCGCACCGAATGTGTTGTGTGTGGGGTAAGCGAGGGAGAGGAGGGGGGCAGGATATGAGGGTGATATCCGTGTGTGTTTTCTCTTCCTACTTTCTTTCTGCCTCCTTTTCCTCTCCATCTTGCTGTCTGTCTTTCCTTCATCCGCTGTTTTTTCTCTCTTTCCGTCTTTCATTCTGTCTTTCTCTTCTTCCTTCCGTTTTTTTTTTTTTGTTTTTGTTTGTTTTGTTTTGTTTGTTGTTGTTTTGTTTTGTTTTTTTCGCATACACAGAGTGAATGTGACACTGCATCAAACAATAGAACAGAAATAAACCTTGACGCTTTGTGTCAAACGCCAAAACACTAAAAGTCCACCCGAGAATGTCCATTAGTAATAGAACCCACAGACTGGTATGACGTGCGAGAGTTGTGGTTACTTGTTGGAAAAAAAAGAAAAAGGTTGGGGGGGGGAGGAAGATGGAGGCCTCACCTTAGAAAAAGAAAAGAAAATTTTAAAAGATTTTGTGTGTGTGTGTGTGGAAAGACATGACGTTGGAGGGCAAAACAAAAAAGAACGTGAGGGTGGCGATTGAAAGTGATGATATGAGTGAGTGTCCTTTAAATCTTATTTGCGGGAGCGGGTGCATGGAATGTGCTTTATGTGTGTGGACAGGCTTTTGTCAAGGGGGGGGGGGGGGGGGAAGGGAGGGCAAGGAGCAGTGGGTCTGCAGTAGAGGTACGGCACAGGCTCTGTGTGTCCTCAACAGCAAGGTTGAACAAGCTGATTTCTGATTCAGCTGCTTTACCTGTCAAATTCACTTCATCTTCCACTGTGGATTTTCCCGTCGTGTCCGACGGATGAGCAGGCTGGCAGGTCACCTGCTGATGTGGGTCCTCACGTGGGAATGAAGACCAATTCCAGAGGCACAAAGTCGTCCCACAGACGCTGCATGGAATGGAGTCCTGCAAGGGTAGGCCCCATTT
>CM065728.1:15447598-15452598 GCA_033310375.1 Conus canariensis | reverse complement strand
CACCCTTTACTCCCCAGCCCCCTCCCCTACCCCATTCCCCCATTCCATTCCTCAATACTCCCTTTGTGTGGACTTTGATAGCCTAAACTGCATTAAATTGTTCGTATTCGTACGCACGCGCGCACCACACACACACACACACACACACACACACACACACACACACACACACACACACACACACACACTCACTTCTCTCTCTCTCTCTCTCTCTCTTCTTCTTCTTCTTCTTCTTCTTCTTCTTCTTCTTCTCCTTCTTCTACTTCGATGTCGTATTTTTCCATTTTCGTTGTTCTTCTGTTCATCCTGTTCTCTCTTTGTGTCTGCTCGTGTTTTTGTATCTGTCGTTCTCTGGTGTATTGAGCAACCATGCTCCTTGTTTTCCCCAGACCTCAAGGAACCATGTGGTCAGAGGGGAAATGGGGAATTGGGGGGGGGGTCATACAGGTATATCCATCAACGTACCATGCACTCTGTAAACAGCCTGCTGGTTCGAGCCGTTTATTGTCCAGTAATGTTGGTGATGGTTTCCTTTTTCTTTTTTCCCCCAACTCGCTCTAAAAGTTCATCAGATCTTCAAAGCAATACCGGTCCTGAAGGAGAAGAAAGAAGAAAGAGCTGATCTTTTTTTTCTAACCGTGCCAAAGAAACGAATCTGGTAGCGGGAGAGGGGGGGGCAGGGTGGTGGTCGGGTTGGGGGGGGGGGGGTATGTCAGAGAAAACCCCTACCATTTGGCGGAGCTGGGGGAACACCGTGGGGTCTCTGCGGAGCAGTTGGCGGATTAAGGTCCGGGCGGTGCTGATGTAAGCCCTCGTCTTATTGGCGGTGAAGTGAGGGGTTGTGTCTGCCGTGCTCGTTGTCGCGGTGTCCTGGGCTGCTTTATGGCTTTGTTTTGCTCCTCTGCATCGCCGGCCATGGCAGTTGCTTTTTTTGTGGCGGATTGGTTCTTCTTCCAGATATTGGCCTTGTGGTTGTTGTTATTGTGTACTTTTCTGTTGTTGTTGTTGTTGTTGTTTTCTGTTGTTGTTTTTATTTGTGTTAATGTGTAGTTGAAAGACTGGCCTCTGAATCTAAGGGTCGCCAGTTCGAGTCCTGGGATCGGCAGTTGGGAGAAACGTGGAGCTGGATTTGTTTTTCACACCGACCCTTCTGGTCCTTCTAGGTGACAATCCAAAATGACGGAACCGCCTTCGCGCGTATACGCAGGCTGAAAATGAAGTATGCTGAACTGCTGAGATCCACGTCATGTTCCTGGGGCTAGGGCAACCAGAATGAAGTGTATGCAGAATGCGCCAGAATATTTGGGGAGGCGAAGGGCGCCGCTAAACATGTCTGCATTGATTCAACGCCCATCTTGCGCTGAAGTGGATGAAGAGGAGTGATTGCTCGTTCATTTTCGTTGTCCTGAGTGTTTTGTATCTTGTCTGAAGAAGACCTAAGAGGTCGAAACGCGTTGTATTTTGTCTTGTGATTCGTTTGTCTACTTTTCTTCTGTTTTTTTTTTTTTTTTTTTTTTTTTTTGGCGGTGCGCTCTTAATTACATTTAGAATTTCTGCATTGGTTACGGAAACGCCGTGATGGACATTAAGACGACACCGACAACAGCAACAACCACAACACTCTGAAACATGTCTAATACCTAGATCAGATCAGCAGTCAAGAAACAGTATTTTCTGTCAAAATAAGCTTGCAACACGATCTGATTGTGTGACAGAGTTTCATCTAAAGCACGGTTCACAGCCGTCTGGTGCGTGTTCTCCACTCGCGACACGCTCTGGACTGGCCAAAATTGTTTTACTGGTTAACATGTGGCTACACATGCTGAACAAAAACAAAAAACAAAAAAAGGAATGGAACTCGCTGGCTTCAAAATGTTGCATGCTGAAAGCTACCAGCCGTTGCGGTGCAGTTGTTAGCGTTACGGGTTTACAGGTTGGGAGGTCATGGGTTCAGTTCCCATCAGAAGCGTTCATTTGTGGGAAATTTTTCGCTCCGGACTGGCTCCTACCAAGAGCTACGTTTGCTATGGGCTCAAACTGGAAGACTGGGACCACTCAGCTGAGTTTCAACCACTCAATGGATGCATCTGTGAGAGTGCTGCTCAGATATCCTGATCAACACTGCAGGGATCTGTATCTCTCGGGCCTGCCTGGCTGAGACCGGGATGGAATAATGACAGGAAGCTTAGAGCGCAGCCACCGTCTTTGACTAAAACGGCAATTCACAGCATCATCTTCGTTATCTTGTCAGTGATCAGAATTTTAAAAAAAAAAAGAACGTTTCCACTTCTGCTTGACGTGTTCTGCTCTTGTGGTGACTTCAATGTTGATTTCTTCTCTGCGTCCATGCCCGTGAAAACTTTGTGTCAAAATCTCGGCGTTGGCGTATTCGCAGGTACTGACGCTGGATGGAGGTAGTGTCACTCTCCGGATGGGGGGGGGGGGGGGAGCTGATACAGTTGGCTCCGTGACTAGAGAGTTATTGACATCAGTTGGAAGATCAGCAGATGGTATCCAGCGTGTGTTGGATCAGAACAGGTATCACTGAATGCCGCCAAAGTGACTCGTCAACAGTGCAGTAGGGATCTGTTCTGATGGCTTGCCTCATGACGACTCGATGGTGATCGTGGACCGTCGATATTGTGAGGCTGCAGCATGATGTAGCTGTGTTGCTGTATGAGAAACGTGGTGGTAGGGTATTTACAGAAGAGGAGACAGTCAACAAGGTGATGCTAATGACCTCACTGGTCATTGATCTACTCCAAGACCATCTGACCTTTGCTGCGAGGTTTGATAAAAGGGCAAACGAAATTGAAGGGGGGGTGGGGGGGGTGGAATGAGGTATTTATCACCTGGCTAAATGGTTTACTGTCCCTCCTCCTTTTCCCCATCTTATTCATCCCCCTTTTCTTCCTTCTTCCCCTTCTTCTGTTTCTCCTTCTCCTCTTTCTTCTCCTCATCCTCACAATCTTTTTTTCCTTTTTTTTTCTTTCTGGTTGCTTCCGTGATATTTTAGCGCACGACGTGGAGCATCAGAAGTGACCCAGTTATATAACTGATGTTGTTGTTGTTGCTGCTGCTGCTGGCCGTGGTGGCGGTGGTGTTTCTTGCAGGATCAAATCCCCCCCCCCCCCCCCCCTCAACCAAAATCCCCACATGCATGGCGGGAGGGCCGCTAAGCTTTGCAACAACATTCCCGCCCCAGACTTGGACAAGCACGCTGTTTTCTTCTGGCTTTACCCCTTCATGGGCAGTCGGTTCTTTCTCCACTGGTTGCCAGCTAAGCGGAGACTTTAAAACAATCCAGCCTCACAGCGCTTTCCCCAATCCCTCCAGAGCCTGATCCATCCTGTGCACGTGATCTTCGTCTGCTTCCTGGTCGTGCTCGCCAGTGTTGTGCCTCGCACAGTGGGTTCCCTGTGCATTGCTGCCTATGCATGTTGACTGCCGCCAAAGACCAGATACGTGTAAGGTGTGTGTGTGTGTGTGTGTGTGTGTGTGTGTGTGTGTGTGTGTGTGTGTGTGTGTGTGTGTGTGTGAAAAAAGACAGAGATAAGACAGAGCATGCACGCGCGTGTGTATGTGTGTGTGTGTGTGTGTGTGTGTGTGTGTGTGTGTGTGTGTGTGTGTGTGTGTGTGAAAAAAGACAGAGATAAGATAGAGCATGCACGCGCGTGTGTATGTGTGTGTGTGTGTGTGTGTGTGTGTGTGTGTGTGTGTGTGTGTGTGTGTGTGTGCGTGTGTGAGTGTGAAGAGAGATAGAGATGAAGCCGAGCATGCGTGCATGTGTGTGTGTGTGTGTGTGTGTGTGTGTGTGTGTGTGTGTGTGTGTGTGTGTGGAGAGAGAGATAACGATAAGACAGAGCATGCGCGCATGTGTTTGTGTGTGTGTGTGTGTGTGTGTGTGTGTGTATGTGTGTAGTATGTGGATGTAGTGTAGCGTGGTGTGGTCTGGTGGGATGTGTGTCATGAATCTGTGGTGTGGCGGTGTGTTGTGTCGTGTGTTTTTGCATACGTGTGCGCGCGCGTGTATATTCAATATATTCGGATAGACACCACCCTAAGCAAGTCATATCCCCCAGACAAACATCTGTCAATCATTCAGCGAGTTTATAGCTCACTTTTCACGTATTGTCGTGCACGTATTCCTCATAGTTTTATTGTTAGTAAAAACGAAAACTGAAACAAATGGATGATGAAATCAATCAATAAATGAATGAAGAATGAATGAATGAATGAATGAATGAATGACTGCGGCCCTGTCTGTCGCGGGAATGGACAATGTCCATAGCGTCTGTTCAGTCTGGGCATCAACCTGGACGAGAAGAGCGTGGACGGGGGTACAGAGTGTGATTATCATTTTCTTTTTTTCAGCAAAGAGTTATTTGAAAGCATGATAGGGAGACTGAGGGTGGGGTGGCCAGGGAGGGGGGTGGGGGTGGGAGGGGGTGAGTCTCATCAGAGTACTCTTCTTGAGAAGACAGGAGAAGACGATTACTTACTTTCTGAGGCCCATAGCTCAAGGGTGAGCATAGGCCATCGACAACACTCCGCCATCGCACTCGGTTCTGGGCTGCTCGCTGAATGCCTGTCCAGTTGGTCCCCCTGCCTCTTTATCTCTGCCTCAGTGTCTCGCCTCCAGCTGCTGCGAGGTCGGCCTCTCTTCCTTTTCCCCTGCGGGTTCCATGTCAGGGCTTGGCGTGTGGTGCTAGATATTGGCTTCATGAGAGTGTGTCCAATCCAGCCCCACTTCCTCCGCAGAATCTGCTTGGCCACTGGTTCCTGTCCTGCTTGCTTCCATAGATCTTCATTGTTGATTTTTTTTTTCTGGCCATCTGATTTTGAAGGTGCGCCTCAGACAGGTGTTGATGAAGGTCTGAATTTTTTGCTGTATTGCCTTGGTCATTCTCCAAGTCTCGCAGCCGTAGAGCAGAACCGACTTCACGTTTGAATTGAAGATACAAGGAAGACGATTGTCGAACAGTTACTTTTGTTCTGAA
>CM065728.1:15412598-15440098 GCA_033310375.1 Conus canariensis | reverse complement strand
TGTTTACATCGCTCCTGTCTGCTGTACAGAAGTCTTGTTTGGTCGGGGGCTTAGCGTGAAGGTTTGATGTGAGGGCGTGGTGTGGAGTTTTGGCGTAGAGGTTTGATGTGAGGGCGTAGTGTGGAGTTTTGGCGTAGAGGTTTGATGTGAGGGCGTAGTGGGGAGCGTTGGTGTAGAGGTTTGATTTGAGGGCATAGTGTGGAGTCTTGGCGTAGAGGTTTGGTGTGTGGGCGTAGTGTAGAGTCTTGGCGTAGAGGTTTCATGTGAGGGCGTACTGGGAAGCGTCGGCGCAGAGGTTTGATGTGAGGGCGTAGTGTGGATTCTTGGCGCAGAGGTTTGATGTGAGGGCGTAGTGTGGAGACTTGGCGCAGAGGTTTGATGTGAGGGCGTAGTGTGGAGTCTTGGCGTAGAGGTTTGATGTGAGGGCGTAGTGTGGAGTCTTGGCGCAGAGGTTTGATGTGTTGGCGTAGTGTGGAGTCTTGGCGTAGAGGTTTGATGTGAGGGCGTAGTGTGGAGTCTTGGTGTGGAGGTTTGATGTGAGGGCGTGGTGTGGAGTCTTGGTGTGGAGGTTTGATGTGAGGGCGTAGTGTGGAGTCTTGGTGTGGAGGTTTGATGTGAGGGCGTAGTGTGGAGTCTTGGCGTAGAGGTGTGGCACTAATGCTTGATGCTGAGGCTTGTCAGGGAGGTCTGGCGTTAAAACATGGCGCGAGGCTTGGCTTTAAGGCTTGTTGTTAAGTCTTGACACTTGACGTTTGATGTGAGGGCGTAGTGTGGAGTCTTGGTGTGGAGGTTTGATGTGAGGGCGTAGTGTGGAGTCTTGGTGTGGAGGTTTGATGTGAGGGCGTGGTGTGGAGTCTTGGTGTGGAGGTTTGATGTGAGGGCGTAGTGTGGAGTCTTGGCGTAGAGGTTTGATGTGAGGGCGTAGTGTGGAGTCTTGGCGTAGAGGTTTGATGTGTTGGCGTAGTGTGGAGTCTTGGTGTAGAGGTTTGATGTGAGGGCGTAGTGTGGAGTCTTGGCGTAGAGGTTTGATGTGAGGGCGTAGTGTGGAGTCTTGGCGTAGAGGTTTGATGTGAGGGCGTAGTGTGGAGTCTTGGCGTAGAGGTGTGGCACTAATGCTTGATGCTGAGGCTTGTCAGGGAGGTCTGGCGTTAAAACATGGCGCGAGGCTTGACTTTAAGGCTTGTTGTTAAGTCTTGACACTTGACGTTTGACGCTAGGCTTGACGTTTGGCCTTAAGGCTTGATGTTTGACGTGGAGGCTCGACCCTAAGGCTTGACGTTAAGGTTTGACGTTAAGGCTTGGCTTTTGACGTTAAAGCTTGACTTTAAGGCCTGGCGTTAAGGCTTGGCGTTTGACGTGAAGGCTTGACGTTTAAGCTTGACGTTAAGCTTTGACGGTAACGCTTGGCGTTAAGGCTTGATGTTAAGGTTTGGTGTTAAGGCTTGACGTTGAGGTTTGACGTTAAGGCTTGGCGTCAAGTCTCGATGTGAAGGTCTGGCCTTAAGGATTGAGGTTCAGGCATGGCGTTAATGGTTGAGGCTTAGCGCGTGGTCGTCTCCAATCGCGTCCCGTTCCTGTGGGGTGTGGGCGTTCTAGTCTGTTGTCGAGCGCTGCTTTGTGGGCCTCTTTTTTTTTTTAATGCGGGTTCATTTCTGTTTCCTCTTCAGTATCATCTTATTGGCATCACTCTCTCAAGTCACTTGCTCCGGCTCCACCTCCATCCCACCCCCCTTCCCCCATTTAGCCACATCCAGGCTCGTCCAGTCGCAGACTCAGCAGTTCTCAGGGGTCTTTCCATATCAGGTCGTCCTGAGACAACCCACCACAGGTGGCACTGCACTGCTGCTGAGTCGCTTTGGATGCGTTGTTCAGTGATCCGTATTCTGATCCAGCATTCACAGGACACCACCTACTGAGCTCCGTGTTGACGACAGTAATTGCTCAGTGGCAGAGCCATTTGAGTGATACACCCCCTTCCCCCCTTCCCTGCATCCAAGGGCAGTCCTTCCCTTGGGCTCAGTGACGTTGAAGTCTTGGAGATGACCTCAGTCGGGACATTGGTGTGGTTCGGAAAGGGGGACCGAGGTCAACACGCGAAGGGGGCATGAGGGGTCAGAGATCACTGCTTTTCTAATCACGGTGGTTCCTTTTGTTAATGCCTTCGGTAGGGCTGTTTTGTTGTTGTTGTTGTTGTGTTTTGTTGTTATTATTTTGGTTGTTGATGTTCAGTTCTTGTCTTGGCCCTCTTTTCCAAAGTCCTCATCTTCCTCCGGTTCCTCCTCCTCCTCCCAATCCAACTTTTCTCCTTCTTCTTCTTCTTCTTCTTCTTCTTCTTCTTCTTTTCATCCTTGGTTCTTCTTCTCCTCCTCTTCCTCCTCCTCCTCGTCCTTGCTCTTCTTCTTCTTCTTCTTCTTCTTCTTCTTCTTCTTCTTCTTCTTCTTCTTCTTTCCTTCCCTCTCCTCTGCTTCAACCTACAACAGAATTCAGTCCACGTCGGCTGGCCATAAACTTGATTCGGAAATCGACTCCGGGCTTTTATACATCTCTCTTGGTCAGGCTTGGTCTTGAGTTTTGTCTGAGTCCCATACTGGTTGGACTCAAGGCAGGTTTTATTTTGAACTGTTTTTATTTTACTGATGTCCTTGGGGGTGCCTTTAGACATCGTAAAAATCTTTAGCAAAACTAACGGCAACTACAACAACAATCGCAAAAACAACCAAAGACATTTATTCATCGGACTTTTTTTTTTTTTAACCTCGGCCAGTTTCTTCCGAGAGCTGAATGCGCTATGAGCTGTAAAACCAAAACTGGAACCACACACACAGTACGGTTATTCACTGAGCAATGCTGAAGGTATATGTATCTCTCGGGCCTGGTGGACGCTGATAATTTATTATGAAAGAAAGAGCTTAGAGCAGCCCTGACAAACAGTCTCGGGGACCAGAATATAATTCCACAGCATCTCCTTCATCCTGCTCATTGACGTCATCATCAATAAATAAACAACAACAACAACAACAGCACGGCACATCAAAAACTTTGTCCACAGCAATAACAGCGTAGCACCAACAACCCGACGAGGCAATACCCGCACAGCCACAACGTCTGTCCTGGGATGGCGGATCCCTCTGTTTTTTTCCTCTATCCTCCATATCCCCCTCTTTCCATCCTTCCCTTGGCGGCGGCGCTCTCCCGCGCTCCCGATTTGTGCACTGGGTAATGTCCCTGGCTGAAAGCCCGCGGCCATTGTCTGTGGGCCGTCAGGGGTCTGTTTACGGGGATCAGCCGTGGTAACAGTGCCTCGATCGTTGCCGATCCGTCCGCTCCCTCTGTGCTGAGACCCTGCTTTATTCCTCCTCTGTGGCCTGCTTTTGTTCATTAACCTCCCTCCGTGATGGCCTTGTTGATGCTCGCTCTCTCTGTCTGTCTGTCTGTCTCTCTCTCTCTCTCTCTCTCTCTCTCTCTCTCTCTCTCTCTCTCTCTTCTCCCTTCTATCTCTCTCTCTCTCTCTCTCTCTTCTCTCTCTCTCTCTCTTTTCTTCCTTTTCGCTCTGTTCTCTCTCCTCCCTTCCTCTGCCCTCCGTCTCTCTCACTCCCTGCATGTTTTTCAACTCATTTTTGCTCACTGTGTTCGACCGAGTCGTAAACAACATGAACATTATGGATGTGTGTGTGTGGTGTGTGTGTGTGTGTGTGTGTGTGTGTGTGTGTGTGTGTGTGTGTGTGGAAGATAACTGGGATTGGGGGAGGGGTGCTCGCATGTGTGGAGGGGTTGTGTGTATGTGTGTGTGTGTGTGTGTGTGTGTGTGTGTGTGTGTGTGTGTGTGTGTGTGCGAGAGAGAGACAGACAGACAGACAGACAGACAGACACACAGACAGACAGACAGACCGATAGAGAAAGAGGGAAAGAGAGAGAGAAGGAAACGTACAACAGCATGTGGAACTGTTGGCAAGTCGCTGTCTTGGATCTCCAATCAAGTCTGTAGCAAAGCTCCAGGCACAACCGTAAGGCTTTCAGCCTGACGTCAGCATTCAGTACTAAAATATTCCAGGTCATTTTTTTTCTTCTAATGATGAACCGGATACAGGGACCTGCCTTTACAGTGATGGCAATTGCAGTACCAAGCTGGTGTGCAGACTAACTGCAACCCCAACCCAACAGGACAATTCCTTATTGGCCACAGTGACATGCCCACAAAGCCAAACTTGAGGCTGTTTGTGGTACCCCACAAACCATAACACATCGCAGACACGATGCACTTCAAAATGAACAGTGAAAACGTTCCCTTTAAAAAAAATATGGAAGAACCATTCTTGCCTTAGTACAACGTTTCGGACCATATATTCAAAAACATCCGGGGAAAATCAGCCACTATAAATTCTTTCAGGGGTAATAATCTATATGGGAAAACAGTGCGCACAAAATCTATAGACGAATGTAACCCAAGAGATATCGCTTGATGGACAGAAAGAAGAGCTGAAAGTCAGTGAGGGAGATGTATGAAGGACAGGAAAGAAGAGCTGAAGACAGGGAAGGAGATGTATGAATGAAGGAAAGAAGAGTGAAGACATGAGATGTATAAAGGACAGGAAAGAAAAAGCTGAAGACAGGGAAGGAGATGTATGAAGACAGGAAAGAAGAGCTGAAGACAGTGAGGGAGATGTATAAAGGGAAACAGGAAAGAAGAGCTGAAGACAGGAGGAGATGTATGAAGGACAGAAAAGAAGAGCTGAAGTCAGGAGGGAGATGTATGAAGACAGGAAAGAAGAGCTGAAGACAGGGAAGGAGATGTATGAAGGACAGAAAAGAAAAGCTGAAGTCAGGGAGGGAGATGTATGAAGGACAGGAAAGAAGAGCGGAAGACAGTGAGGGAGATGTATGAATGACAGGAAAGAAGAGCGAAGACAGTGAGGGAGATGTATAAAGGAAAGGAAAGAAGAGCTGAAGACAGGGAAGGAGATGTATGAAGGACAGAAAAGAAGAGCTGAAGTCAGGGAGGGAGATGTATGAAGGACAGGAAAGAAGGCTGGAGACAGTGAGATGTATAAAGGACAGGAAAGAAGAGCTGAAGACAGTGAGGGAGATGTATGAATGACAGGAAAGAAGAGCTGAAGACAGGGAAGGAGATGTATGAAGGACAGGAAAGAAGGCTGAGACAGTGAGATGTATAAAGGACAGGAAAGAAGAGCTGAAGTCAGGGAGGGAGATGTATGAAGGACAGGAAAGAAGAGCTGAAGACAGGGAGGAGATGTATGAAGGACAGGAAAGAAGAGCTGAAGTCAGGGAGGGAGATGTATGAATGACAGGAAAGAAGAGCTGAAGACAGTGAGGGAGATGTATGAATGACAGGAAAGAGAAGCTGAAGACAGACAGTGAGGGAGATGTATGAAGGACGAGAAAGAAGAGCTGAAGACAGTGAGGGAGAATGTATAAAGGAAAGGAAAGAAGAGCTGAAGACAGGGAAGGAGATGTATGAATGACAGGAAAGAAGAGCTGAAGTCAGGGACGGAGATGCAAACAGAAAATTTGAAGAACAGCCACTCGGGAAATGTGCAGCGTTCCACCAAGGTCAGACGGATCATGGATTCGCTCTTTGATCTCAGTGTATTCGTCCGTGGGTCATCTTGTTCTTTCTGCCGCGTGTCGTTGACATCGGTTCCGTAACTTTGGATCAATCTTGCTCAGCACATCCCGGATGCGATCTTTTATCCCCATCTGCGTTACAGATCTGCACCAAAAGCTGTGGGGTTAATCCTTCAGTGGCATACGTGACATCTTTTCGCCCTGTTTCTTTTGAATCCGTTGAGCAGTTTGCCGATAATCTTATGCTAGCAGACAAACAAACCAGGATTGGTGGGTGAAAACATATCCTCCTTGCAGGGAGGGGCCCGTGGAGGGCAGGGGGGGGGGGTGATGACCCGGACCTCCCCATCTCATCCCTCTCCTCCTTTTCCATTTTTTAAATAGGGATGGATTTACCCATACCTCTTTTTGTGAACAGACGCTTTGTTGTCTTCCAGGTGAGGCCTACAAAGTACGTGACCTTCAGAATCATGGAAGCTTCCCCCCCCCCCCCCCCCCCCTCCATCCTCCTCTCTCCAACAACCCCCAACCAAGGTATTGCCGCTGGATCCCATCGAGCACAAGTAGCTCCATGGCCCTACACTCAGTTTGGACCCTCTGCCCCTCTCCGTCAGTTCTTGATCCGCCCCTGCCTTTGGCGGAAGTAATAATGGGCATGGGCATGATATTGTGTCACCATGGGAACAAGAGTTTCCCCTCCCAATTACTGCAATCACCATGGGAGAAAAAGGGATCTTTCTTGTTCAGCGTAATGGACGTGTAGTGTGTCACTGTGGGAACAAGAGTGATCTTTCATGTCCATTATCATGCGCACGAGGTTGTGTCACCAAAAAAAAAAACCCAGGTTTGACCTTTCTTGTTTGTCGTAAGGGCGCGATTATCGTGTCGGCATGGAAACAAAAGAGTGACGTGTCTTGTTTAGTATTTACAGTTTACATCCTGTCGTCAGACTTCAGATTCCTATAATTACATGAATTAATCGCAAACAAGTAGGGTAAGCCTTGCTCCCATAAGAAAACCTAACACATAGTAACTTTTATTCAAGACTGGCACAGCCTTTTAAACTTGAATAAAGTCAGACAGATACAAAAACGAACGATCTAATAGTGGGGGAAAAAAAAACCAGCGCAGGCCAACAACCCTTCCGTCATCACAGTAATGACTTGGCAAAGATTCGAACTTAAGGGGGGGGGGGGGGGGGGGGGGGGGGGGGGTGAAGATGAAGAAAATGGAAATAAAATTAAGAAAATATATTATAAATATGAAAACTCTTCTACTAGCTGCATGAGAGAACCATCGTAATCCCTCTTGAAGGCAGATTTTATTTGTATTGCCTGCTCCTAGGCCTTTCGTCCGTGGATCGGACACATCTGATCGTTGAAGTGTGTGTGTGTGTGTGTGTGTGTCAGACCTCAGATTCCTATGATTTACTTCAGTTAATCAATATCTGATTGTTGAAGATGTGTGTGTGTGTGTGTGTGTGTGGTTTTGTCAGACCTCAGATTCCTGTGATTATTTCAGTTAATTAACATCTGATTGGTGGTGTGTGTGTGTGTGTGCTATCTGTCGACAGGCATTCCCAGGCTGACGGGGACGGGCACCCTGACGGTGTATGTCAAGGACGTCAATGACCACGCCCCTCAGTTCTCGAGCTCCGCCCCCTACGTGGCCCACGTGACAGAGAACGGCGACAGCGGCCAATCAGTGATCACCGTGACGGCCACGGACCAGGACGAAGGCGTCAACGCGCAGATCATGTGAGTGTGTTTGTGCAGATTATGAGAATACTCTTGTGTGTGTTCCGGTTTGTATGGGAGGACGCGTCAAAACCACACCATTTTGATTTTGTCTGAACACTGATTTTATGCTGAAAACAGTATAACTAATGACACTACTAATTTTTTTTTTAGAATTAAATGATATTCATTTAAACAATGGTTTTGTGCAAAACATGTCAGGTTTTAAAGTGTTTTAGTATGTTTGGAATGAACATGACTTTCTTTTTTCTTTACCCCTCCCCAAGCATACGAAAATGTTGTTGATGGCGATCTAATGGGTATGAATTTTTTTGTATTGTATGTCTTATTTGTGACCTCTGAAAAGGCCTGCATTAAAAACTCATTTGTGTGTGTTTATTTCGCGCAGTTAATTGTTTTGTCCTTATCTTATTCTTAAAATAATGATATATTGAAGACAATTTCTGTAGCCCACCCCAACATATAGGCTACTGCGCCGCTTTACAAATTTTAACGACATGATATTCAACACATACAGAGCACGCGCGCGCGTGCGCCACACCACACACACACACACACACACACACACACACACACACACACACACACACACGCGCCCGCGCGCGTGAAACAGCATAACACAGGTGAATAGCTCATTCGTACAGAGCGAATGTGTGCGATGGCAAGCAGTAATTCAACCCTTTTTCAGGTTGTATTCTTCACCTGGTAGTTGAACAGATGAGCTTTTAAAAGCCGACGTGGAAGTCGGGAAGGAAGCGGCATGACGTAGAGGGGAAGATAGCGAATCCGAGTGTGTCCCAGAGTGTCGCCACCGAAATGAGAATGCCCTAGAACCTTGCTGCTTTCGGTTATGCGAGGGAATTCAAACTAGTCGGTCATCAAAAGAAAAAAAGGAGGGAACGGGCAGGAATTTATGTTTGGAGAAGGTCAGAGTGATAAACGGGCGCTTCACTTAAGATAGTCTTTTGAACGGGCAGATTTTTAACTGAATCTTACGCTCGATTTTGAGCCAGTGCAATTTCTTCGAGAGATCTGATGTATGATATCGTTTTAGCATAATAGAGATAAAGCATGCGGCTGCATTTGGAACACTTTGAAGCAGCTGGAATTAGGCTGCAGGTACACCAAGGAGAAGAGCTTTACACTAATATGATCTTGACAGGATCCAGGAAGACACCAACGTTTTCGTGGCCTGTTCCGCAAGAAAATTTCTCTTACAACTGATGCGACGGTGTTTAAAAAACAAAAAAAAAGGATGCTTGGTAGATTTTGGCTGTGTGGTGTTTAAAACTGAGATCAGAGTCCAGAGAGAGGCCAAGGTGACGAACATAAGGCGTGCATGAGATATCAGTGGAGCCTAGGACAACTGACAGACGAAAACGGGAATACAGAGCCCACGAGTGTTTAACAAAATGGAAAGCATCCGTTTTAATTTCAGTTTCTTGTTGAACATGTGCTTTTCGGTATCAGTGTCATAATCTTGAAGTTTTTTGACGAGACTGTCATAGTTATTCAACGTCTCAGAATGTTCAAGCTTAGTGTGATTGGCGAACATTTCATGAGGAACAGAATGTTTGTTGATGATCAGGGCCGTTGTGAAAAGCACTGTACCTATCACAGAACCCTGGGGAACGCCAACGTCTTATGACATTTCAGAAAACTCATTCTCGTTGATAGGGACGAGCTGCTGTATGAACAATATGTTATAAACCAGTTCAGCGCAGTGTCCTATATGCCAGAGTTGGTGCTCAGTTCGTTAACGGCTTCGGTAACGCTGCGCTTTATTTTAGTCACAATGGGGGAATTGATTCTGACATGGTGAAAGTTCTGATCTTCCCCTCCCAACTTATTTGCTATCACATTCTTGCTCTGGCATCATACTCAACATGTTATTTGCGAAAACAGATAACAATATTCAAGTGAAAACTGTAACTACTACTGTTTTCATGGGAGAAAACTACTACTTCATGATTGGATGAAATTATTAATTTTTGACAGCGAGTGACTTTCCATACGTTTTTTCTTTCTATGATAAGAGACTGCGCAGCACTGTCTCTGCTGTCATCACTAAAGGCGGTGTCTATCTTGCTACACTGCGCACAGGGATAGCTCCTTGGGGCAGGTATTCACTCATGGATCAAGGGGGTAGTAAGTAAGAAATTTTGTACTGTTTCCTCAATCCTTGGCCTCTATCCTCAACCCCCACACCCCTTTCCCCCTCCAACCACGACTGCTTTGCCCCTTTTTCCGAAAACCAAAAATTTGAAAGAAATGAGGGAGGGAGCAGTAAACAGTAAATAACAAAAACGTAGGGTAACTTGCTTCCATGATGAAATAAATGCATACCCATCATTCCAAACGAAGCGGCATTCGTTTAGAATGAGGGGCATGTATCTGTGCCATCATGGGAGCAAGAGTTACCCCCACTTGTTTGCTATTTAAAGAAACGAAAGCGGGTTCCCATTGGGGCCGTCACAGACTGCAGCAGGCAGACTAAGAGCACTGCCAGGAGCAGAGTTCTGCTGTGAACAACGAAACTGCTACAGCTCTGGAACACGCTGAGAGCTAATCACATGTAGAAGACCTCAATGGTCCACCATCAGCTGAAAAAGTCAGCCAAGCTGTTGGGCCCGTGTCCACCGGAAAAGCCCGTTATAAAAGACGGTACACTGCCCGAGGTCATTGAAAGCAGGCAAGAGCACGGCAACACTTACGTCGTTAGCAATGTTGTGAGGAAGGTTCGTGAGGTCGAAGATGCCAGCATCATCACCCTCTCTACAGGGGGGTTACAGCTCATGGCAACAACGGCCGTGATGTCTTTCTCTCACGGTGTAGGCCAACACAGCCTGCAGACGGAGACCTATTGTTTGACCTGTTCTTCGATCTTGGTGGCGTCAACTTTTCCCTCCGAATGCTGCTTACGTTTGTGTAAGCAGCATTCGTAGGGGAGTTATGGGCGTGTAATTTATTTCATCAGGGAGCAAGAGTTACCCAACTTGTTTGGTATTTACTGTTTACTGTTCCCTGCCTCGTTTAAGAGTTCCTTTCTTTCCCCGCCGGTTTAGTCATCTGATGTGTGTCGCCTTCAGGAGGGAATTCGTTTTGCCTGTCAAAACGGCTCTGTTTATCATGTCGATGCTGTGTGAGTGCAGCTTGGCTGTGAAACATGTTCACATTCACGCACTTCCCCTCTACCCACCCATCCACTCCCCCCCTCTCTCCTCTCTCTCTCTCTCTCTCTCTCTCTCTCTCTCTCTCTCTCTCTCTTTCTCCTCTCTCCCTCTCTCTGTTTCTCTCTGTATCTCTCTCTGTCTCTCTCTCTCTCTCTCCCCCCCCCCCCTCTCTCTCTCCACCACACACAACACACACACACACACACACACACACACACATTCTAAGCGAGTTGATCACATTACAGCTACCGTTTTCATCAGTGATCAACCTGAAGAACGTTTCCACCCGTTTCACTGAGCACGGTTCATGCTGTGAATCCAGAAGTGGCAATCAATCATCATTTGTAAATTACGTGATGGGCTAGAGTTTTCAGCTTTCACATTCACAGACTCGAACCCAACGCCAAACGCGGTGGCGATGCAACTACATTTTTCTTTTCTTGAATAAATTCATGTTTTACTGAATACTCGCTGGAACCTTCTTCCCATCCATCATACACACACACACACACACACACACACACACACACACATGCACACGCGCGCGCGCGCGCGCAGAACAGAAATGGTGGGCGAAACAAAAAACAAATCACGCTTTAGTAAAGATTCTTTGGCGAACTGACCCTAGGCGACATGACAGTAGACGAAACGAATGCAAGCCAAAGGAACTGGCCGTGCAATCTCTTCCTGTCTGCATCTGTCCGGAGTCTTCATGCGGTGTTAGAGCTGGAAGATCCATCATCGACACGACCTTCTTCCTGCTTCAGCTGCAGTAGAAGTGCCGCGGGCAAAGACAGCCGCTGTACGTCACCCTCACCCACCTGACAGAGGCTTTGGATTGGTCAGCAAAGGAGGGATTCTTCATGCTTCTCATGACAGTCGGCTACGCAACGGCTTCCCCAGCTGATCCCCCCACCCCCCCACCCCCCACCCCCACCCCACTCCTGCCATCCCCCCACCTTTCCCCCTCCTTAAGATAATGAGAGAAACCATCCAGTATGTCGGCTCTGCATGAGACTCCTTTCCACTCAGTGGGGGTGAAGCAAGGTTGTGGACGACGCCTTCATTAACGCTGCAGATGATGGCTGGCTGTCTCTCTGCGCTCACTCATGATGCAGCCGCCAGCGCTTCCCGCGTTGCTGACATGCGTTGTCAGAGATGGGGGGGGGGGGGAGGTTGCAGAGTAGGATGCTGCCCAGACAACGCCCGGCCAGTCTTCTCTGTCGTCAGCATGTCAGTAGTTAAGCTTATTTATTGTGTGATAAACTGCGTTCTGTTTCGGTAAGGTAAGGTAATGTTGCTTAGAGCCCAGCCTGCTGCAAAGGGTTTATATCAGGGCTGGCACCGCGTTGAAGTCAACTCACAAGTCATTAAAAAAAACAAAAATTCATTCACACAACCCTTTAAAACACACCTTCTAAAAACAAATTGGAAATTTTGTTGAAAAAAAAAAAATCTTTCTTCCGTAAAATCTTAGATTAGATGAAAAATGTTGATCTCTTTCAGAAATTCAAAGATCACATCAGATGGGACATCTCTGAACATGGTTTTCATGGAGTCTGTTGTAAAGTGTTTATGTCTCACATCGTGCAAGTCCCAACACTCTCAAAGAATAGGTTTCACTGTGAGTTGTACATACATGGAATGCACCACGGAGCTTCTTCACCTTTTAAAAGATAAGAATGGTCGTAAAAGGAGTGGCATGTGTGCTAACAGCAGACGACTCTTTCTTCTTTACAGCCACCCCTGGACCATGGTAAAAGCTCTCTCATGTTTGGACGGATTTTGAACAGTTTGTTATCCGTCCGCGAGTTCCATTCCTCTTGCCAGAGGTCTTTGACGTTCTGTTTTGGTATGTGTGTGACACGGGCAGTAACAAAAAAAAACCCAGAAGAAAAGAAAACATCTGTCCGTGTTGCAGGTACGAACTCCAGAGCAGTGAGGGTGGGCGGTTCACCGTGCTGCCGGGGTCCGGGCAGATCTTGACCACTGGGCCTCTGGACCGGGAGGAGCGGGACCAATACCAACTGGTCGTCATGGCTACCGACCAGGGCATCCCGCCCCAGTCCGCCTCCTGCACCGTCATCGTCTACGTGGATGACGTCAACGACAACGCGCCCGCCTTCGAGAAGACGGCGTACTCCCAAACCATCGGCGACCCCACCAACGCCGGTGAGTGGACAACTGGTTAGGGGACAACTGGTGAGGGGACATCTGATTAGCAGACATCTGGTAGGGGACAACTGGTTAGGGGACAACTGGTAAAGAGACAACTGGTAATGGGACAACTGGTAAAGGGACAACTGGTTAGGGGACAACTGATTTAGGGACAACCGGTTAAGGGACAAGTGGTTAGGGGACAACTGATTTAGGGTCAACCGGTTAAGGGACAACTGGTTAGGGGACAAAGAGACAACTGGTAAAGGGACAACTGGCTAGGGACAACTGGTTAGGGGACAAAGAGACAACTGGTAAAGGGACAACTGGTTAGGGGACAATTGGTAAAGGGACGACAGGTTAGGAGACAACTGGTAAAGGGACAACTGGTTAGGGGATAGAGAGACAACTGGTAATGGGAAAACTGGTAAAGGGACAACTGGTTAGGGGACAACTGATTTAGGGACAACCGGTTAAGGGACAACTGGTTAGGGGACAACTGGTTAGGGGACAAAGAGACAACTGGTAAAGGGACAACTGGTTAGGGGACAACTGGTAAGGAACAACCGGTTAGGGGACAACTAGTTAAGGGACAGTTAGTTAGGGACAACTGGTTCAAGACAACTGGTTCGGGGACAACTGGTAAGAGACAGCTGGTTACAGGATGGCTGCGTTAGAATTGAGGTGACTTTAGTCTAAGAGAGAGACGGACAGACAGAGAGAGTGTCACAGAGAGAGAGAGAGAGAGAGAGAGAGAGAGAGAGAGAGAGAGAGAGAGGGAGGGAGGGGGAGTAGCGGATGGGTGGGAGGAAGAGAGGAAAGATAGACAAACACACAATGACAAAGACAACATGATGTCTGAACCAAGCCTTCGGCCTAAGTCAAGGGTGAGGGAGCTGAGAGAGAGAGAGAGAGAGAGAGAGAGAGAGAGAGAGAGAGAGAGAGAGAGCTCAAGAAATATAACGCAAAGGCCGCCAGCCTCCGCGCATGAAGACACATGCGCATAAACAAACATGCTTTGAAGCAAAACAAAGCAAATAAATAGAAATGACATTGGAAGAAACGACCATTGTCTGGCCGAGCTCTTTGTGGCCCGCCACATCAAACCATAACATTCAGAGGAGGTCCTCTCTGGAAAGGAAGGCGTCTTAAATAAACACGGCAATCTCTCTCTCCTCACGTGCTTATTTCCATTCAGCATGAAAACGAAACAACAAGGGTGGAAAAATTGAAAGGTTTATATTGATATTCTTCTAGTGTTTAGCGAGAACAGTCAGAGAGAGGACGGGAGTGGGGTGCAGTCGCCGCCGTGGAGGTGGCGAGTTGTGCTCAAGCTGTGGTAAGTTCGTGAAGACACCAGCCGCCGTGGCGAAGTGGTTACCGCCGCCGACTCCCGGCGGGGAGGTCGTGGGTTCGATTCCCATCAAAGTCGTGTGGGATTTTTCTGCCCCGACCGGCTCCTACCCAGTGCTGAGAATGCTACGGGCTCAGGTGGGAAGACTGGGACCACACAGTCGAGTTTCATCCACTCACTGTTGCTCAAACTTCCTGACTGTGCGTGTTTTTATCTCTCGGGCCTGGTTGATGCCTGGATATATTATGAAAATAAGCGTAGAGTACAGCCCTGTCATGCAGTCTCAGACCGGAATGGAAATCCATAGCAACATCTTCATCATCCTCATTCTCGTCGATCAGCATAAACAAGTCTCAAATTCTGTAGACCTTCATGCCCTGGTCATACGGTGACCTCAGTTTCGATGTCCTCTCCACGTCTGTGGCCTTGGTTTGATTCCGCCGGGGTCACAGGTATCGGCGAGTCCATGGGGCTGTCGTTGGACGGACATGGTGGCGCCCTCCGGCGAGAGAGCTCACTCACGCCGGCTCCGCGACTAAGCAATTATTGTCGTCAGTAGGGGGCTTAATAGGTGGTGTCCTGCGTATGTTGGATCAGAACAGACGCCACTCGGCAGCAGTACAGTGTCTCCTCCGGTTGGTTTCCTGTTGACGGCTTGACATTGAGTGCTCTCTGTAGATCGCTGGTGCCGGGGCTGCGGCGGGCTGGGCCGGTATTCGTCTGTGGACGAGGTGTCGGAATGAGCGGTGTGGGTGCAATGCCACTGAGGTGGCACAGAAGATGGGACAGCAAAAAAAAAAAAAAAAAAAAAAAGTTCACGAGGACTGTCGTTGGATGGGTATAATGACACTCTTCAGCGGGGCACGCTCTCTCACACTGGCTCCAGGACCAGCTAATATCGGTGAAGGGTTTCGTAAGCAACTTACACGTTGCACACGTTGGACCAGAACAGACACACTGATCAACGAAGTGACCTATCAGCGGTACAGTGTCTCCTCTGGTGGGTCTCTCATGACGACTTGATGTTGACTGTTCTCAGTGCAGTGCGATGCCAGGGGCTGTGAGGGATGAGGCCTGGTGTGGATGTTTAGGGACGCGCTGGACAGAGCAACGCTGGAGTTTCTAACTCGTATTGTGGCAGACAGTGTTGACTGAAAAGCGAAAGCAGTATTGACTTGTTTTGCTTTTTTGTCTGAAATAACGGTCCTCGTGGTGAGGTTAACTGTCAAAGTAATTGTCGTAAAATTCAGATTTTTTTTTACTGTCAGCTCTTTTTTTATGCCTTATCAGTGACATCTCCCCCCGCCCCCCCCTCCCCCCCCCCCCCCCCCCCCCCCGCGCCACTGAATATCATAGCCACACCCAGTTCTTTTGTCGCACCGCCTTCACCTGCAATCCAAAGGGACCAATCAGTATCGGGCTGCCGTGAAGCCACTCACCAGAGGAGATACTGCACTGCCGCCTTGTCATTTTGATAGTGTTCAGTGATCCTACTCTGATACCAAACATGCAGGATACCGCCTACTAGTTTGTCCGCAGGGAACTTCGTGCTTGGGGTGTTGACAGTGAACAAAGACACCGGTAACAACGGCAAAGTAATGTACTAATGTACGGTAAAGTAATGTACTAATATTGAAACTTCTTCCTTTTTTCGCAGGAGAGTTTGTGGTGGGGGTGACAGCGGTGGACAAGGACACGGGGAACAATGGCAGAGTGGTCTACTCTTTGCAGCAGTCGGAGGGTCGATTCCACATCCACACGCACACAGGAGTGGTCACTGCCGCGCAGAGGCTCAGCGGCCAAGACACGTCCTACTCCTTCCAGGTTCTGGCCTCTGACTTGGTAAGGTTTGGGGGTACGAATCTGTTGTGGTGTGGTGGAGAATGTGGGGGTAAAAGGAAAGTTGTGGACAGAAAGAGAGAGAGAGAGAGAGAGTCTGTGAGTCTGTGAGTGTGTGTGTGTGTGTGTGTGTGTGTGTGTGTGTGTGTGTGTGTGTGTGTGTGTGTGTATTCGCATGTATCTGTGTGTGTATTTGAGAGAAAGATAGATAGACGAGGAAAGGAATTCAATTCGTGTCGGTAAATTTGACAAAAGTGCAATGCCGATGGCAACAATTTCGAAAATGCTGATAATGGTTGCGTGTATTGTTTGCTTGTTTGTTTGCTTTTGTTTCCTCTCCCCCCCCCCCCCCCTCCCTCCTCCTCCTCTCCTCCTCCTCCTTCTCCTCCTCCTTTTTCATCTTCCTCTTCTTCTTCTTCTTCTTCTTCTTCTTCTTCTTCTTCTTTCTTTCTTTCTTCTTCTTCTTCTTCTTCTTCTTCTTCATCTTCTTCGTCCCCATCCTTCTCCTCCTCCTCTTTTTCTTCTTCTTCTTCTTCTTCTTCTTTCTCCTCTTCTGCTTCTTGCTGTCCTATTCCTTCCTCACTCACTCTGGCTTCTCTTCCCTCTTCTTTCTTTACTCGTCCTTTTCCATCCATTCCCTTCCCCCTCTACTCTTCTCCCCCCCCCCCACCTACCATCATTAACATACCACACCAGTGTTGACCTAATATCAGCCATACACCCCCCCTCCCACCCTCCCCTGTGTGTGTTTTGCTCCCAGGGCGAGACCCCTCTGAACAGCAGCGTGTGGGTAACCGTGACCCTGGAAGAGGTCAGCGGTTCGCCGCCCACTTTCGCCGACCTGCCGACCGACGTGCGGGTGTGGGAGAACTCGCCGCCAGGGACAGTGCTGACCACGGTCAGTGCCACCACGTCCCGCTCCAACTCCCTGACCTACCACATCGTGGGCGGCAACGTCAACTCCGCCCTGGCCATCAACCAGGTGAGCGCGCAGGATCCGCAGGTTTTCCGACAAGCTTGGAGTTTAGGGGCAGGGTTGTAGCAAGCCTGGAGCTGACGGGCAGGATTATGGCAATACCGTTGCGGGTTCGAATCCCGGCAGCGCCTAAAAAAACGTTGGCAGTAGAAGGGCATCTGGGAGTCATGTCCTGGATGTAGCCTGGCCCCCTTAGAGTGTAAGAAGTTCAGGGACGAAACACTTGTCTGAGGGGGAGAGGGGGGGGGGTGTCTTCTCTGAAGACCTGCTGTCAAGCTGTCCCCAGAGTTTCTTCCTGCTAGGGGCAGGGCTGTGGCAAGCCTGAAGTTTAGGGGCAGGGCTGTGGCAAGCCTGAAGTTTAGGGGCAGGGCTGTGGCAAGCCTGGAGTTTTGGGGCAGGGTTGTGGCAGTCCCGCAGTTTTGGGGCAAGGTTGTGGAGAGTCTGAAGTGTAGGGGTAAGATTGAGGCAATCTTGGGGTTTAGGCGTGTGTCAAGGCTGAAGTTTAGGGATAGGGGCGTATAGGGGCAGGGTTGTGGTTAGCCTGGAGCTTAGGGACAAGGTTGTGGCAATCCCGGAGTGTAGGGGCAGGTTTGTGACAATCCTGTAGTATAGGGCAGGGTTGTGACAATCCTGGAGTTTAGGGGCAGGATTGTGACAGTCCTGGAGTGTAGGGTCATGGTTGTGACAATCCTGGAGTTTAGGGGCAGGGTTGTGGCAATTCTGAAGTTTAGGGGCAGGTTTGTGGCAATTCTGGAGTTTAGGGGCAGCTTCTGATTTTCCGTCCAATCTTTAAATCGATTTAATTGGAATATGCCGAACTTCTATATGTCTGGTTGGCATTGGTAAAACATTTGGGATATTTTCTGGCAATTCTACAACATTTAGGATATTTTCTGAAGTACATTCACCTTTGTCAGAAAGAGGCGTTACAGATAGCAGACACGGTTAACGAAGACATTGTACTTTATGGTATTGTATTGTATCATTCTGTGTTCTCTTGCATTGTTGTACTCTTGCTTTAAATTGTACTATGTCGTCTTCCTTCGCTCGCGTGCGCGCGCGCGCGCGCGCGTGTGTGTGTGTATGTGTGTGTGTGTGTGTGCGTGTGTGTGTGTGTGTGTGTGTGTGTGTGTGGTGTGCGTGCGTGCGTGCGTGCGTGCGCGCATGTGGGGGGTATGACTTTCTTTCTCACCATAATGTCATTTCTCCATGAATACTATCCCAGAGGATTTGGGGAGAGGACCTGTCTGACGCTGTGCTTCTTCTACCCACCAGAACAACACTTTCAGACAGGCCTCGGAAATGGTGCTTTCTGTTTTGGGCACTAGCGCAACGAGAGCACACGAAACAGCTGTGGTAATGTTGCAGCACGTAACAGAACACCCGAGCCAGTGGACCGTCCGGCTGTGTATGTCAGGGAGTCTGAAGATGAGGCAGGTGTGGTGGCCATGCTCACTGAGGCCCTGCCGGTGATTGCCCTCCAGAACTCTCACTACGAGGACTTGAAGGCACTCGCTGTGCATCCGCACAACAGCTTCTCTGTGCGGGGATTTTTGTTTCCATGCTCATCATAGGGTGTTCTGTTGCCGTTGTTGTTGTTGTTGTTGTTGTTGTTGTTTGTATTATTGTTTTTTAATGATTATTTTGCTGGGGTTTTTTTCGGCTGATGGGTCACACTTGTTCTTATTCTTATCATTTAAATATTCATTGCTTACTGTTGTCAAATTTCAGATCAATGTGCATATTGTCGAAAGCAGAAAGCGGTTCAAAGCGAGAATTACAGATTGCCGGGGGGGGGGGGGGGGTTGGGGGGAAGGTGTGTGAAAGGGTTGAGGGGTGTACTAACGTATTTTTCCTTTATTTTTCAGTTCTGTTCGGTTAAAAAAAAAAAAAAAAGAAAAGCAACAGCTGCAGAAAATACCGATTCATAGACAGGTGTCCGTGTGCCTGTCTCCTTTTTCTTGATCATTTTCGAAGACATGTTCATTTTTTTTTCAATTAGATCACAGTTTACACGTCTCTTGTAAGGGGAGGAGGGGGTGGCGTAATATTCGAGTGTATGCTGCCTTTCGTCTGGGTCTTTCTGTCATGCCTTCCACGACTTTCACCTCATCCTCCTTCCTATGCGGCGATCGAAATGCTCAAGTTTTGTTTGTTGTTTGACTACGAAGACCACACACGGAGAAACCAATCACCGTGCCACTCTATACTAAATTAATCGTCTGACGAGGTGGAGTTTTTTTTGTTTGTTTGTTTGTTTTGTTTTGTTTTTGTTTTTTGTTTGTTTTTGTTTTTTTGGGGGGTTCAGTTCTCTCGGCAGGGTTCGTGCACATTTACAGTTAAAGATTTAGCTCACGATCTCACAGAGGTGTCTGTCTTCCCATCCATCCTCCACCCACCCACCTAGTGTAGGGTCATGTCTTGCTGCGCTGTCTTGGAAGGTTTTCCGTGAGCTACCAGCCAGGTGCGTCCCCATGGGACAGTGGAGTTCGGTTCGTTCCCCTTCTGTCAGGCTGAGGCGGGTAAGGCTGTGTGTAGGTCCTTGGCCCTGATTGCTGACCTGGTTCTGCAGGGGCCAGGATCAGCATGGGAACGACCGCTTGACGATAACACAGAAGAAGAGAAAGAATGGGCGGAAAGCTGTTTCATTCTCTCTCTCTCTCTCTCTCTCTCTCTCTCTCTCTCTCTCTCTTGAAAATAAAAAGTTTCTCTCTCTGTCTGTCTCTCTCTCTCTCTCTCTCTCTCTCTCTCTCTCTCTCTCTCTCTCTCTCTCAAAAAAAAAAAAATGTTTCATTCTCTCTCTCTCTCTCTCTCTCTCTCTCTCTCTCTCTCTCTCTCTCTCTCCCCTCCCACCACCACCACTCTCCTCTATATCGGATCCCTCTCGCTAACTCTCAACCTCCCCCCCCCCCACCCCCCACTCCCTACCTCGCTCGCTCTCGTTTTGTCTGTCTCCTGTCTCTAAGTGCTGACACACATTTCTTTTTTTATCCTATGAGTGAGAGACCTTTTCTGTGTTTGTCGAAAGGGGTAGCCCACTTTCTGCCGACTATCGAGTTACACGTGTCAGGGGTTTTTTCCCCTTCGGCTGGCAGACACGGTAAGGAGCCTGACGAACTCTCTCCAGCGCGAAACTGCTCTGTTTGTTTTCCTGCTGGTACAAGAGCGTACTGTGCCACCTATTTTGAGGGACCTAATAATACCAACAACAACAAAAAGAAAGAAAGAAAAGGCAGTCGAACGCTCGTTGGAGTGTTTCGTTATATTTCTCTTCACTCTGTTCTTGCTGTCTTTTTTTTTTTTTTACTTGTTACGAAAGCAGACCAGCATGTTTAGGATGGTTTCACGCAGGGCTGTGACTTTTCACTGGGTGTCTTTGACCTCCCCCCCCCCCCTCCCTTTCTTCCTTCCTCTTTTTTTTTATTTTTAGCATGGCTGGATGTTATTGGCCTTAATGGCTTTGCTTGCCTTGATAAAACAATCCTCTGAAGTTGTCGAGGAAGAGGGTTAGTAAATGGAAGACAGGAAGGAAAAAAAATAATTATGGGCTGACAGCTATGGGCAGAATGGACGGGGGAATCTATTTGCAGAGAGCCAGGCTTACAGACAGACATGGAGGAACCTGGTGAACTGTTCGTCAGTGTGGCGCCCCGATGATTCTTAACGGAGCTGAGGAAGAAGGAGAAGAAGAAGAAGAAAGATGATGATGATGATGATGATGATGATGATGATGATGATGATGATGATGATGAAGAAGAAGGACAAGAAGAAGAAGAAAGAAGGACAAGAAGGAGGAGGAGGAGAACAAGAAGATAAAGAAGGACAAGAAGAAGAAGAAGGAGGAGGAGGAGACCAAGAAGAAAAAAGAAGAACAAGAAGAAGAAGGAGGAGGAGGAGAAGAAGAAGAAGGACAAGAAGAAGAAGAAGGAGGAGGAGGACAACAACAAGAAGAAGAAGGAGGACAAGAAGAAGAAGAAGAAGAAGAAAAGGAGAAGGCGAAAAGCAAACATAAAAACTTACAGAGATTGTTTTCTTTATCAGTGAATTGGGAGACTAACGTCATAGTAACCTGATTTTTCTGAAGGACCAGTTGTTCTCGCACCGAATCGTGTGTCGGAGCGTTGTATTGTATACACAGAGAACTCGACATAAAAGTCCACGATGGGGGACGGAAGCAGAAGGCCTCTACATGTCTTGTACTAGACGTGACCCGGTCAGCCGTTTTAGTTCATGGGCGGTGACTCTGGTCACCACAGTGTATACGCAGTTGCGACCCGGTTGTGGACATCCCCCATCCGCCCCTGCACAGGTTAACTAGAGGTATAGGCATGTTATTGTTATTATTATTATTATTATCATCATCATCATTATCATCATTATTATTGTCATCATCATCATAATCATTGTTATTATTATTATTATTATCATCATCATTATTGCTTTTGTTGTTGTTGTTGCTACTACTACAACTATCATCATCATCATCATCATTATTGTTGCTGTTGTTGTCGCAGTTGTTGTCAGCTGCTACAGTTCAGGGGCTACAACCTTGGTGGCCGCAAACAGCAGACACACGCCTGCAAAAACCCGGATCTGTTGGACATGCCCCGTTATTAGTATCAGTATCATCACTGTCGTTGTCATCATCATCGTCATCATCATCATCATCATGAAAGTTGTCGTTGTCGTCGTCGTTCTTGTCGTGGTGGTGATGGAGCGGTTAATGGTAACGCCGGAAGCAGCATTGCCCCCTGACAATTGAGTGATGAATAGGTTAAGAGACTGACAGACAGATAAGACGAGATATAATTAGACTAATCAGATAACTAAATAGCCCCCCCCCCATCCCCCAACCCCACGATAACTAAATAGCCACCCCACCCACCCCCAACCCCACTCACTACAAATCCAATGCTAACCGAATATCCTCTATTCGTGCGTGCGCGTTAGTATTTGTCTGTCTGTGCCTGTGTTTACGTGGCCGTGTGTTAAGTCTGAAAGTCTACGTCTGTCTCTAGGTCTATTTGTGTCTGTCTGTGTGTGTGTCTGTGTCTGTATCTCTCTGTCTGAAAGTGTCTGTGTCTGATTGTGTGTCTGTGAGTGTCTGTATCTGTGTCTGTATCTCTCTATATATATATCTGTCTGTCTGTCACAGGACAACGGTACCATCACGGTAGCGGGCCTCATCGACTACGAGGTGGTGACGTCACTCAGCGTGTGGCTGCAGGCTCGCGACGGGCACCCGCAGCGCCCCCTGTCGGCCTACCAACCCCTGCAGGTCACCGTGCTGGACAGGAACGACAACTTCCCCCGCTTCAACGCCACCCAGTACCACACCTCGCTGCTGGAGAACCTGCCCCTCGGCTCCAGGGTTCTGCAGGTGGAGAGAGCTCTCAGTCTGCCTGTCTGCGCTGTCTGTCTGTCTGTCTGTCCTGTCTGTCTTCTCTCTCTCTCTCTCCTCTCTCTCTCTCTCTCTCTCTCTCTTTTCTAACTTTTCCAACTTTCTTTTTCTCACTCTGTCTCGCTGTCTAACACACTCTCTCTCTCTCTCTCACTGTCTATCTCTCTATCTCTATCTTTCTCTATCTTTCTAACTCTTCTCTCTCTCTCTCTCTCTCTCTCTCTCTCTCTCTCTCTCGAAGAGGCTATCAAATGTATCAGAGACAACAAGACTACAAGGAATTTCTCACAGACTTTAAGACAACGAGAAATTTGTCAAAGACTGTTAGACGTTTGTGAGAGACTTCAAGCAGCCTATCGGAGAGAGTAACACGTGTTTAACAGACCACGTGACACTCGTCAGAGAGAGATCGTCTAATATCAAATAATTTTGTGAAAAAGGCGTAAAATGAAAGCGCAACTACTGCTCTACTACTACTACTACTACTACTACTACTACTACTACTACTACTACTACTGCTGCTGCTGCTGCTGCTGCTGCTACTACTACTACTGCTGCTGCCGCTACTACTACTACTGCTACTACTACTACTACTACTACTACTACTACTGCTGGTGCTACTACTGCTGCTGCTACTACTACTACTACTACTACTACTACTACTCGTCATAGACTAAGTTGTTGGGAAGTGACTGCTACTACCACTACTACTATTCCTACTACTGCTGCAACTACTACTACTATTACTACTACTACTACTACTTCTACCACTACTACTACTACTACTACTACTCGTCATAGACTGTAGAACGTTGGGATGTAACTACAAGACTCTCGTCACAGCCTCTACGACGTGTGTTCTTCAAGAGGAGATGAAATGTGTCATGAGCTAGCTGGACTTGTGTGAAGAGCGTGTGTGAGAGAGAGAGAGAGAGAGAGAGAGAGAGAGAGAGGGTGTGATTGTGCCCAGCAGGTGGCGCTGACAGGGTCCTACCCCAGCCCGTCTGTTCCCAGGTGCAGGCGCGGGACGCTGACTCCGGGGTCAACCAGCAGCTGCAGTACCAGCTGGTGGGCGGCAACAGCAACAGCACCTTCGCCATCCACCCCACCACCGGCCTCATCACCACCGCCAACGCCGTCGTGGACCGGGAGGGGATCCCCCTCTACCACCTGGTGGTGGAGGCCGTGGACCAGGTGGGCTTTGAAGGAGGAGCGGGGGAGGGGGAACTGGGCTGTGTTGTGTTGTGTTGTGCTGTGATGTGTTGTGGTGTACTGTGCTGTGTTGTGTGGTGCTGTGCTGTGCTGTAATGTGTTGTGGTGCACTGTGCTGTGTTGTGTTGTGCTGTGCTCTGTGCTGTGCTGTGCTGTCTCGTGCTGTACTGTGTTGTTCTGTGCTGTGTTGTGCTGCGTTCTTGTGTATTGCCTCATGTTCTATTGTGAGAAGAGTGACATGGACCAAAGCATGTTGTAAATATAAGTCTAAACTACACACGAGCCCACAGAAAACATGAGTCTGTTTTGGCTGTGTATGTGTTCACGTATCTGTTTCGTTCTGTATGTTGAGTAAGCGTTGCGCTGTACCGTGTTGTGTGTGTGTTCATCAGCATTTCACCTCATGCTTTATTGTGTTGTATGCTCATGTGTCATGTCTTGTTGTCTTACGTTCTAACGAGTTGTGTTACATTATGACCGATGTTTGTATCAGGTTCTATTGTGTTATCTTCTTCAGTGCTGCATTATGTTGTATTGTATTGACAAGAGCAGCGATCTTCTGTCGTATCTGATCATGGCTTTGTCTCAGGTGTGGTGTTTGTTGGGGACAACGAGGGCCACCACCCACCCTTCTGTCACTTACGACTATAAAACTGTTGATCATCTCAGGTGGCTATTATTCACGAATTAATTTTTCCTATTGCATGTGAGGTCACCAAAATGACCTTCCTGCATGGGAAAACATAAGAAGAAGATCCAAGCACCTGGTGCACTCGGTCAACAGCAACGTGTAACATTTAGATCAAAAGAGCTAACAAGGACAGTCATATCATGCAACAATGTCACAGTTTGAAGTATAGCATCCACGGACATGCAGATATACAGTCTTGTACAGTAAGGTATTGAGTGGAGAATTATCTCGAAGTCTAAACGAATATTGTTGCTGGTTGGTAATGCACTTCATTCCCGGCAGTCCAGTGGAATGTGTCCCATGGGGATATGTCCACCCCAGACATATTTAAAATGCATGGAATAGTTGATGTTCCAGGAACTACATACAGTATTTCAGTGTATGTGCATACAGTGTTTTCTTGGAATACGTAGTATTTGGTGCACTGTGCAGTATATAATACGGCTCTGGGCGTCCTTGGAATAGTTGGTGTTTCGTGCACTGTGCAGTTATAATGCTTCGAGGGTTCCATGAACAGTTGGTGTTTCATGCACTATGTAATATAATACTTCCCTGGTTATACTGTCCTGGGCTTTCTTGGAATAGTTAGAGTTCTATGATCTGTGCAGAACGAAAAAAAACTCAAGGGAAAGCTTGATATCGATCTTATTGTATGTATTTCGTTGGACGCGAACACACAGCTTGAGTGGATAGGATTTAAGACTTTTTTTAAAATCAGAAATGACTATTTTTTTTTATTTCATTGACTGATAAAACCATGACTCATGTTAATTCTGTGATTTTTTAAAAATTATTTCTAGTGAAGCACCTTACCAACGGTGTGCACGTTTTCATGGTAACCGTCTCGTAAACGCCCTGCTCCCACCCCCCACCCCCCTTTTTCACTTTCTTTCCATCTCCGTTGACCCCCTTCCCCTTCCCCCCCCCCCCCCCCCCCCCCCCCCCTCCCCAAAGGAAAAAAGCCAAAAACCCCAGCACTGTATCCTAACAGCAGTGTTGTGGTGTCCGTGCCTTGCAGGGCTCCCCCAGGCTGACGTCCACCTGCACGGTGCACATCGTCGTCCAGGACAGGAACGACAACCCCCCGGTCTTCTCCGGCCTCTTCAGCGTGGCCGTGCCGGAGGACCTCCCGCTCCGCTCCCTCATCCTGACCCTGACCTCCACGGACCGGGACACCCCCGTCAACGCCGTGGCCACCTACGCCCTCATCAGCGGGGCGGACTCCTCCCCCTTCGCCGTGGACCCGGTCAGCGGCAACCTGACCAACGTCGGGCCGCTGGACGCCGAGACCAAGGAGAGGTACCGGCCTGAGGTCAGCGTGTCCGACTCCTCTTTCGCCACCAAGACTCAGGTCACCATCCGCCTGCTGGACGTCAACGACAACGCCCCGCGCTTCCTGGGCCTGTCCTACAGGTTTGACGTGCAGGAGGGCAGAGACCTCGGCACCCTGGTGGGCCGTCTGGAGGCCAGTGACCGTGACATCAGCTCCCCCAACAACGAGTTCTACTTCTCCCTCAAACGTCCGTCCACCCTGTTCGAGCTCCACGCGGAGTCCGGGGAGATCAGGACCTTGAAGAATCTGGAGTATCAGAGAACGGTTGACGGGCCGTCTGCCATGAACGTGCACACGCTGGAAGTGCTGGTGACGGACCTGGGCATGCCGTCGCTGTCTTCGCAGGCTTCCGTCACCATCACCGTCACCGACGCCAACAACCACGCCCCGGTGTTTGAGCACAGCGACTACACGTCCGCCGTGCCGGAGAACGCGGGCAGGGGCACCTCCATCCTCCGTGTGGAGGCCAACGACCACCTGGACTTCGGTCTAAACGCTGACGTCACCTACGGCGTGTCCGGGGGCAACGGGTCGTCCTTCTTCCAGGTCAACCCCTACAGCGGAGTGCTGTCGGTCAGCAGGCCGCTGACGGGTAACCAGGGTCGGGACTACGTTGTCATGGTCACCGCCACGGACGGAGGGGAGCCGCCGCTGTCCAGTGCCGCCACTGTAGTGCTGACCATCACCAACATTAACTCCTACAGCCCCCAGTTCCGCAACGCCATCTTCACCAAGAGTCTGCCGGAGGACGTCGCGCTGGGCTACACAGTGGACACGCTCCGCGCCAACGACCGTGACTCCGGTCTCAACGGTCAGGTCCGATTCTCCATCTCCGACGGCAACGAGGAGGGCCTCTTCGCCATCCACCCCGTCAGCGGCAGTCTCACCGTAGCCAAGGCCCTGGATTATGAGTCGAGAAGAATCACTACCTCACCATCCTGGCCCGCGACATGGGACTGCTCAGCAGGGAGGCCAGCCAGGTGTACACAGTGCACGTGATGGACGTCAACGACAACAGTCCGCGGTTCAACCAGAGCGTCTACAGCAGCTTCGTGGCGGAGAACTCCCCCCGGGGCACCGAGCTCCTCACACTGCAGGCTGACGACGCCGACACCGGCAACAACGCCATCGTCCGCTACGCCTTCACGGGCAGCTCCCTGCAGCAGAGGTGGTTCTCCATCGACAGCTTGTCGGGCAGGGTGAAGGTGGACGGGGAGCTGGACTACGAGGTCCGGGACACGTACACTCTGACCGTCATGGCCTTCAACCCCAGCAGCAGCGGGGGACAGCCCCTCATGAAGAGCGTGGCCGAGGTCCGGGTCTACGTCACCGGCGTCAACGAGTACGTGCCGCAGTTCCTGCAGAAGGAGTACCGCCGGACCATCAGCGAGTCGGCTCCGATGAACACCACCATCCTGACCCTTCAAGCCTCGGACCCGGACCGCGGCGTGGACGGGGTGGTGTACTACTACCTCCTGGGCTCCAGCAACCTCAAGGGCTTCCGCCTGCACCCGCTGAGCGGGGAGCTGGTGGTGGTGGAGAGGCCAGACTACGAGTCCTCGCCCTTCAGGGTCCTGAGGGCGCTGGCCAAGAACTGGGGCAGCCTGAGGGGCAATGACACCGACCTCTGCACCATCAACATCACAGTGGAGGACGCCAACGACCCGCCGGTCTTCAAGCAGCACCAGTACATCGCCAGTCTGTCCGAGGAGGCGCTGCCCAACACCCCCGTCATCACCGTCAGCGCCACTGACCACGACCTCCTGCCGGAGAACCGGCAGTTCGTGTACAGGATCACGGGCGGCAACGAGGGGTCCTGGTTCAGCGTGGACGAGAGGTCGGGGCGGGTGGTGACCACGGGCAACGGGGTGCTGGACAGGGAGAGTGTGCCGCAGTACCACCTCCTGCTGGAGGCCGTGGACACCGGGTCTCCGCCTCAGACCGGTCAGTGTCTGTCTGCTGTCCATCTGTCTGTCTGTTCGTCTGTCTGTCTTTCTGTCCGTCTGTCTGTCTGTTCTTTTTCT
>CM065728.1:15395098-15407598 GCA_033310375.1 Conus canariensis | reverse complement strand
CGAATCCCATTTCTTGATGAAGAGAGAACAAAGTTTGTCTTGGGGAAAAAAAAAGTTCCACTTCTACCCTCGACCCTCTCACCTCCTTTTCCCTTCCCCTATATTCCGCTTTCATTTTGTGCCACCCCCGCCTCTATCCCCACCCTTCCCAGCGCCCCGTATGTTGACAATTGATTTGGTGCTGGATTTATGTAATAATAATAACAATAATGATAATAATAATAATAATATTTGTGTAGCTCAATTTTAGTTGAACACCACTCGTTGCGTTTTCCTACACCATTCAGACCCGTATTCGTTCACAAAAATCAGCCATCTTACTACAGAAATTATTTGTAGTACACACAATATGGGAAAGCATTGTTCAAAATGCTTCGCAGAAAAGATCAGCTTTCAGCTGTGTTCTTTGAGAACAGGTAGGATGGGCTGCTTTAGTAGGGTGGGAGGCAGCAGTGAGTTCCAACCACATGGGGCAGCTCACCAAACGATTTTCAGTTTCAGTTTGGTATCTTCGGGACTCTCTGACTGGAGGAGCGCAGCAGAGGCGCAGAGCGTACAGGACTGGTTTGGTGGAAAAAGTGCCATCAAAGGAACGGAAAGCGAGAGTAGCTTGCTTGTACTGATAACGACATTCCACCGGCAGCCAGTGAAGCTCCTTGAGCAGTGGTGTAATGTGATCTCGTTTTCTTTTCTTCAGGACGAGTCGCGCTGCGCTGCTTTTCAGTTCGCTGGAGACGGGGAAATTTGTTATCCCGGCACGCTATGCAGTACTGAATGGCAATAATCAAGCCGAGAAGTAATGAGTGAATTGACGATTGTTGCTGTTGCGTCAGTTGAAAGATATTCACGACCCGAGACACTACAGCGGTGTTTCAAGAACGACGCGCGACAGACACACACAGCTGATGTGATGCTGCATGAAGGAAAGTGTCTGGTCAAGTTGGACTCCTGCCAGTGTTTTACAAGCCCACTGCTTGCCTGCATGTATCTTGAAAGAGTGTCAGGAAGCATCATTTCCGTGTTGTCAGTGTTTAGCATGAGCTTGCTACTGATCACCCAGGAGAGGACATAACTGATGCCTAGCTCAATGCTAGACTGAACATACAAAATTCGTCGGATGGTGGTGCACTTTTTTGACAACTTGTGGGTCATCTGCATGCTTATGATAGTCACAACCGTGTGCTGAAATAATATTGGACACAGGTTGAGAATAAAGGGTGAACAACACGGGTCCCAACACAGATCCTTGAGGAACACCTCACACAGATCCCTGAGGAACACCTCACACAGATCCCTGAGGGACACCTCACACAGATCCCAGAGGAACACCCCACACAGATCCCTGAGGAACACCTCACACAGATCCCTGAGGGACACCTTACACAGATCCCTGAGGGACACCTCACACAGATCCCTGAGGAACACCTCATACAGATCCCTGAGGGACACCTCACACAGATCCCTGAGGAACACCTCACACAGATCTCTGAGGAACACCTCACACAGATCCCTGAGGAACACCTCACACAGATCCCTGAGGAACACCTCACACAGACCCCTGAGGAACACCTCACACAGGTCCCTGAGGAACACCTCACACAGGTCCCTGAGGAACACCTCACACAGATCCCTGAGGGACACCTCACACAGATCTCTGAGGAACACCTCACACAGATCCTGAGGAACACCTCACACAGGTCCCTGAGGAAACACCTCACACAGATCCCTGAGGAACACTTCACACAGATTTTTGAGGAACACCTCACACAGATCCCTGAGGGACACCTCACACAGATCCCTGAGGAGCACCTGACACAGATCCCTGAGGAACACCTCACACAGACCCCTGAGGAACACCTCACGCAGATCCCTGAGGAACACCTCACGCAGATCCCTGAGGAACACCTCCACAGATTTTTTAGGAACACCTCACACAGATCCCAGAGGGCACCTCACACAGATCCCTGAGGAACACCTCACACAGATCCCTGAGGGACACCTCACACAGATCCCTGAGGACACCTCACACAGATCCCTGAGGAGCACCTCACACAGATCCCTGAGGAACAACACACAGATTTTTGAGGAACACCTCACACAGATCCCTGAGGGACACCTCACACAGATCCCTGAGGAACACCTCACACAGACCCCAGAGGGACACCTCACACAGATCCCTGAGGGACACCTCACACAGATCCCTGAGGAGCACCTGACACAGATCCCATGAGGAACACCTCACACAGATCCCTGAGGAACACCTCACACAAGGCGATTCGGGCAGACATGCAACCATCGATGACCTGACTGACACACACAGTGACGTATGACACGAACCAGTCAACACCTGTACCCACACACAGTTTCAAAGAGTCACAAAGACGTTTAATCCTTTGTTCCCATAGGGTGTGAAGAATACAGATCACAAGGACTATAGATGATTCGCACTAAACAAGTCACAATGAAATGAGTTATCAAAGGGTTACCAACAATCACTATGCAAAAAGAAAAAGAAAAAAAAGCTAGCTTCAAAAAACGCCCATCAGAAACTGAACCGCCACAAAGCTAGTGGAACAAATGAATCGGGGGGTCCAAAACACTTTCAGATATAGGAGCAGTATCAAACTTCCAAAGTTTTAGGATTTTCCTTAGTTTTGAGCTGTATATATTCATTGTCCAAGCCTGCAGTAAATTTCATCGATTGACCAGTGACAAGGAGGCCAGTATTTTCTTAGATGTCTGTATTAGAGCCGAGTGTGTGTGTATTGTGTTGTGTGGTGTGTGTGTGTGTGTGTGTGTGTGTGTGTGTGTGTGTGTATGTGTGTGTATGTGTGTGTGTGTGTGTGTGTGTGTGTGTGTGTGTGTGGTGTGCGGGCGCACGCGCGTGTATGTGTGTGTGTGTGTGTGCGCGCGCGCGCGCCTGAGTGTAAAGACAGTTAAGAACAAAATTACATTGATCTAAAAAGTGTTCTTTATATATATAAATATATATATATATATATATATATTACCAACTATCTTTCCCTGTCCTCATATTCTCTTCCGCTTACAGGCAAATTCCTCTAGACCAGAAAGGAGCGGAAAGGTGATTAGGAGCGGGAGTGGGTGGTTGGAAAGGGGAGGCGTAAATTATGGGGCCAGTATAACTAGTGGCGCAGTCGTTAGCACCCGAGACAGACGAATGAGAAGAGGTGGTTCGAGCCCCACCAGTACTTAGAGCCCAAGTGCCGGCTCTTCTGGGGCCCCGGCCAGTATCTAACCAGACGAGGGCGCCATGGGTACAGTTGGTCTGACTGGAACCACTGGGCCTCACCATGGCTTCTTTGAAGGTTAATGTGGGTTTTTGACCAGCCAGCTCTGCAGGAGGCTATTTCATTCGGGTGTGGTTAACACTGGCAGATAATTATCAGTGAACAAAACTGGAGTACAGTCCCCTGGCGTCCTCGCTGATCTGGTTAGGTGTCCACAGTGTGGCTGGCGTCATAGGCATCGATCGTTGTGAAATGGAGCTCAAAGTAAATCATTTCTTCATGAGACGGGTCTGAATTCTCTCTCTCTCTCTCTCTCTCTCTCTCTCTCTCTCCTCTCTCTCTCTCTCTCTCTCTCTCCTCTGTTTCATCAGACGGTATGAATGATCTCTCTCTCTCTCTCTCTCTCTCTCCTCTCTTGTGTGTGTGTGTGTGTTCCATCACAGTATGAATGATCTCTCTCTCTCTCTCTCTCTCTCTCTCTCTCTCCTCTCTCTCTCTCTCTCTCTCTGTTCCATCACAGTATGAATGATCTCTCTCTCTCTCTCTCTCTCTCTCTCTCTCTCTGTTCCATCACAGTATGAATTCTCTCCTCTCTCTCTCTCTCTCTCTCTCTCTCTCTCTCTCTCTCCCCTCTCCTCTCTCTCTCCGTTTATTTTGCCCATTTTCGCCCCACACTCCATTCCGCGCCTCCGCCTTTCCATCCTTCCTTCTTCTTCCTTCAACCTCTGCCATCCCCTTCCCTCCGCCCCGCCCCCCCCCCAACCCCCACTCCCTCCGCCCCCTAACTTCCCTTGGAAAGTCCTGACTGTCCCGCCGACACCAGTGACGACACTCCACGGACCGCTGTTCACTGAATCATGATGACGACTGCAGGTGATCAACCAGTGGAGCTGGGCAGGAATACAGGAAGAGAGAAAACACGGCAGACACCAACGGACGCTGTTCACTGAATCATGATGACGACTGTGTGTTGATCAACCAGTGAGGAAGAGGGAAAACACGGCAGACACCAACGGGACGCTGTTCACTGAATCATGATGACGACTGTGTGGTGATCAACCTGTGAGGTACGCAGGAAATACAGGAAGAGAGCGGACATCAACGGGAGCAGGGGCGGCAATTCATATGCAGCCCATAACGGAGTTCAAGTCAACAACTCTTTGCTCAGCAGGGCAGTCCCCCCTGTGAGCATAGCCACTGTCTGGTGAAGAGAAATCATCAGGTTCTCAATCAGCTGACAGTGCGGGTCAGGCCCCTGCTAAGTCTTGTCCGTGAGACTTTCCTCTCAGATTGGCTCGTTGTAGTCATTCCTTTGTCAAACCCTTGCGATTGGTGGCCTTACGACTCAGCAGGTTTGGTGTGTAGCGTATGTGGACTTGTCCCCGCACACAGTGACAGCTGACTGAAACTGACACCGTCATGACAACACCCATGCTGACCCAGTCCACTGTGACAGACAAGGAGGGGTGGAAGGTCGGCTCCTTTGTCACGGAGAGATGTAGGGAATGGACGGAGTAGACTGCAAAGAGAGCACGGTCGTTTTTTTTTTTTGTTTGTTTGTTTGGTTTTTTTTGTTTTTTGTTTTTTTTGTCTTAGGAAAAGAAGAGAGAACAGGTGAGCGGGAAGAGGGCAAGGAGGGTGGGGAACATATTCCATTGGAATACATTACATTACATATTACATTACATTGGAACATATTACATTACACTGGAACATGTTACATTGGAGTATTTTCTGCGTATAGAGAGAGAGAGAGAGAGGGAGAGAGAGAGAGAGAGAGAGATTTAGATGTGAATTGTTAAAACTTGTAAAGCGCCCTGCAGCCTACGTTGTTAGGATGGGCGCAATAGAAATTGTCCTCATTATTGTTATAGTCCAGGGCTCACTTACGGGCTGACAACATAGCAGCAGCAGACAGTAAACAGGCCCATAGTGTACCTACCTGCTATTTGGGTTCTACGTTCGCTGTAGGGTCTGAGCAACCCTGCCCCACTCCTACAGCACAACACAGGAGAGAAAAGAAACGCAGTGCAATAGGAAGAGGGTCCGTTTCTACTGAGAAAAAAGTGACGAGGGTAAAAACGTACATACTGGAATGGAAGCATGATGGTGGGGTTTTTTTTGTTTGTTTTTGTTTTTGTTTTTTTGTTTGTTTTTTTTTGTACAGAAAAGAGAAGGGTGGTGAAATGGAGAGTACTGGAAAGAGATGGGGAGGGAAAGGTGTGTGCTGCGGTGCGAGTAGGTTTTTGTTTGTTTTTTGGCTGTTTTTTTTTTGTGGGTTTTTTTTGTTGTTGTTGTTGTTGTTTTTTTTTGGGGGGGTTGGGGGTGGGGGGGGGGTGTTGTATGTATGCTTTTTACGGAAACAGGGAGGAAATAACTGTATCGTAATGGGAGTACGGTCACTTTTTTTTTTTTTTTTTTGCGAACAGAAAAGACGAGGGGTGATGAATGTGATGTAGTGGAAGTCTGGTCGTTTTGTATGGGAAAAAATGAGGGGGGAGGAGGATACATTGCAATAAGGTCATGGTCCGTTTTTACATAAAAGGTTCGTTTCGAGATTGAAGATTGCGGTGTATAGCATGAAGAGTGCTGTGTGTTTTCAGGCTCTTGTGAGGTAGTCATCTACCTGCTGGACATCAACGACAACGGCCCAGTGTTCGTGCCAGCCCAGCTGACTGCCTACGTCAGAGAAGGTCAGCCGGCAGGCACCCACGTCATCACGCTGTCGCTCAACACCTCTGACCCCGACCTCAGCCCCAATCAGGGCCCCTACCTCTACCAGCTCCTGCCGGGCCCTGCCGCCTACTTCTTCGCCGTCTCCAACGACACAGGGGTGGTCAGCACCACCAGAGTGATCCACAGGGAGCTGCACGAGCTCTTCCACGTGCCCGTCGTTGTCTATGACCACGGGGGGTCAGCGGGAACAGGATGTCGTCCACGCTCACCTTCACCGTCATCGTCACCGACATCAACAACGCCCCTCCCCAGCCGCGGCCCCTCACGGTCCGAGTCGCCATCTTGGACGGCATGACGTCGGTGGGGGTCATCGCTGACGTCAGACCGCTCGACGTGGACGTGGAGGGGAACTACACGTGCCGGATTGTGTCTGGGGCGGACTCCATCTTCAGCATCCCTCAGGCCTGCGGCTTGAGGATGCTGGCGGACCCGGAGCTGGAGACGTACTCCCTGGTGGTGGCGGGGTCGGACGGCAGTTTCGAGGAGGTGAGCTACACGGTGAGCGTCCAGGTTCAGCGCTTCGGCCTCACCCTGCTGCAGAACGCGGTGGCCGTGCTGCTGGCGCCCATGGAGATCTCTGCCTTCCTCAACACCAAGTACGTGGCCTTCGTCAGCGCCGTAGAGAGTCTCTTCGGACAGTCCAGCGACCCCTTCGTCATCAGCCTGCGGGGGATCGACTCTGGCCTGTACGTCTTCCTGGCGGTGGAGGAGGGGGAGGGGGTGGTGCCTCAACAGCTGCTGGCGCAGAAGCTCCAAGAGCTACAGTCCACGCTGGAGAGCCGGGCCGGGGTGGACGTAAAGACGGCGGCTGTGCAGCTCTGCTCCTCCAACCCTTGCCTTCACGGGGGCACATGCGGCACGGAGGTGACCTTGGCCCCGGAGTTGGTGTCCCACAGCGGGCAGCACCTGGTCCTGACCTCGGCCACTCCGGAGCTGACGGAGACCTGCGACTGCCCGCCGGCCTACGGGGGCAACCGCTGCCAGACCGCCCAGGAGCCGTGCGGAGGCAGCTTCTGCAGCCACGGGGGGTCGTGCCAGGACGAGGTCTGCTCCTGCCCCGCAGAGTGGACAGGCCCGTACTGCGAGGAGGACGTGGACGAGTGCCTGAGCCAGCCCTGCCAGAACGACGGCCAGTGCATCAACCAGGAGGGGTCCTTCGCCTGCCAGTGCCAGCCCCAGTACCACGGCGCGCTCTGCCAGCACCGCTACCACTGCCTCAGCGCCCCCTGCCGCCACGGCGCCACCTGCGTGGACGAGCTGGACGGCTTCCGGTGCATGTGCCCCTACGGTTACCACGGCGACCTGTGCGAGGGGGCGAGTTTGGGCTTCGGGGAGAACTCGTATCTGAGTGTGGCGCCCATACAGGAGTACGAGTCTCTGATCGTGACGGGCTACGTGGCCACGGTGTCCCGGCACGCGCTCTTGCTGTTCAACTCGGTCCGGCTGGAGGGAGGGGAGAAGGGCTACCTCGCCCTGCAGGTGGCGGACGGGGTTGCGACCTTCACCTTCCAGCTGGGCGGCGACCTTGTGAGGGTGGAGGTCAGGGGCACCAGGATCAACACGGGTCACTGGTACCGGCTGGAGGCCGTGTTGCAGTCGCAGGTTGTGTGTTATCCTGTCTGTCGCGAGAGTTGTCTGCCCGGGTCTGTTTCTTGAATGTAAAATCGTCAATACTCTTCTGTCCGTTTGATTTTGTGTTTGAAGTACATAATTCATCACTTTTATGTTATTTTGTTCCAGGACACATTTTGAAAATGACTGTTGTTCCACATAATGAGACAAAACATGTGCTTGTCTTTTCTTGTCAGTCTCATAGGCGTACTGTGTGTGTGTGTGTGTGTGTGTGTGTGTGTGGTGTGTGTGTGTGTGTGTGTGTGTGTGTGTGTCTGTCTGTCTGTCTGTCTGTCTGTCTGTCTGTCTGTCTGTCTGTCAGTTTGTTTCTTTCCGTTGATGTTGATCAATTGTAATTCCCTTCCTATCTGATTCTTTAGATCCGTTTCTTCTTCTTCTTCTTCTTCTTCTTCTTCTTCTCTCTCTCTCTCTCCTCTCTCTCTCTCTCTCTCTCTCTCTCTCTCTTCTTTTTCTCTTTCTTTAGATTTAGTATATCTGAAATTGATGCACATTTGTCTCGCGTTAAAACTATATATGGTAATGAGTTGTTATGTCCGTTATGTAAGGAGTCTAATGAGGATGAGCTTCACTTTGTTCTAACATGTTCTGTTCTGACCAATCTTCGTGTGAAATATATTCCAGCGACATTCTATATGAACCCATGTTTATTTCGATTTTGTCTACTTATGGCATCGAAAGATGAAAGAATAGTACGTAAATTAGCATAAAGCCTTTTCAGTTAAGGCAAACTCTTCTCTTGTGATTTGTGGGGTAAAACATGCTCGCCATGGACTATGAATTCTGCTTTAATTTGCATAATGATACATGTTAAACATTGTAACTGCCACTCGTTCATATGGGGCTTTGGCCTTACTGAATAAATCATCTGAAACTGAATCTGAATCTCCTCTCTCTCTCTCTCTCTCTCTCTCTCTCTCTCTCTCTCTCTCTCTCTCTCTCTTTTGATAAATGTTGCTACACATTAGCTTTTAATGAAGCGAACAGTCTACCTATAAGTCTGGTGGTCTACGTGAATCTTTGGACTACAGGCTTATGTTGTAATTGTCTACATCGTCCAAACCGCTTGAAAAGTATATTCATCGAAATCTTGAATATCACTCCAGCAAGCATGAATTATTTCACGCTAATCAAAATGGATTCAGAGAGAACTGTTCTAATCACAGAGTACTTACCAGTCCTATAGATAAATAAAACGTAAACAACGATTTAGTCACTGGTTCAGTTTTTGTTGATTTTACTGAGGTATTTCATACAGTCTTCTCTGTAAGAATCTTCGTATACTGAAGAAATAGACGTTGTTAAAACTCATCCTTCTCAAATCTACGAACAACTTCATATTCTCCATTTTAATCTTAAATGCCATCCAATAAAGCTGTTTTTGTGTAAAAAGCAATGAATAATTCAATAATGTCTTATCTTCTCTCAAATTTCCGAGTACTCTGTGTCCATAGCAAGAGTGCCATTTGGAGCCCCTCCGCCTTAGGACTAATCTATTGGTGTAATCTTTCACTCGGTCTGGCAGTAAATTATGGCACAAAATGCACGAGAACACCTGACATAAATCCCCTGTATTTCTTTTTTTTTAAAGCCTCTGGCAGATGTCTAAGGGAATAGTTATGAACGCTCAGATTTAATGCTTAATGAACATTTCGTGGTTGATGTTCGTTTGATTTTTGATCGGTTGGTTGGTAGATAGTTGTTTGTTTGTTTGTTTTTACATTCAAAGATTCTGTGCATGCTGGAGCGCGCGCGCTTGTGTGTTTGTGTGTGCGTGCGTGCATGCATGCATGCGTGCGTGCGTGTGTTTGTGTGTGCGCGCGCGTGCATGCGTGCATGCGTGCGTGTGTGTGTGTGCGTACGTGCGTGTGTGTGTGTGTGTGTGTGCGTGTGCGCGTGCGTGTGTGTGTGTGTGTGTGTGTGTGTGTGTTCGAAAGTTTTCTTGTTGCACACAAGTCTTAATTTCATTTGTCTTTTATCGTGATCCTGTTGATTGCCTAATTTAGTTGTACTAGATTTGTGTCATCCTGTCATCCCGTTTGCTTTCCGTTCACCCTTCAGTACATGGCGAAAGCTTGTCCGTTTACCCCTGTTAAAAATATTCGTATTCATATTCTCTCTCTCTCTCCCTCTCTCTCTCTCTCTCTCTCTCACACACACACACACACACACACACACACACACACACACACACACACACACACACACACCACTTCTCTCTTTCTGTCTGCTTTAAGTGGCGATGTTCTGTGTCAGTAAAGTGGTACTTCTTACCAGCCCTTGTACAGCCTCCCTTGTGCCATGGGCTATGAACGATGTCACTGGGTGGAACCTGTTACTGGCTGCCATTTTTCTCTTCACTTTCCTATTTGAATGATGGGCTATATTCATGTTTTCTTGTTTTACTTTAATACTTTGTTTAATTTTCTTAGGGAAAAAAAGGTTTAATGCGTTTTCTCTTCTCCTTCTTCGTCATCGTCATCATCTTCTTCTTTTTCTTCTTCTTCTTCTTCTTCTTCTTCTTCTTCTTCTTCTTCTTGTCATACAAATCTTCGTTGATTGTCTGTTTGAAAAGCTGCTGTTGATCGGAGCTCTATTTTTCTGATACTGAGTTGTTCGCAGTGCATTTGGAAGCGTGTCCTTTTAATCGCGTGATGACGCAAGAAAGAGGGTGAGGAATAAATAGATCAGTTAAACTGACTTGCTTCAAACAACAGCTTTTTTAAAATCAAATCAACTCACAAAACTGAAGAAAATGAACACGAAAAAGAAAGGAACTGAGCATATTATAGGCTTACGCTAGACATTGGATTCCTGCAGATGTCGTCCCTGGTAGTACAGCGGTGTGGCGACGACGGGAAGAGCTGTGACCCCTGTGACCCCCACAACAAGGCTTGCTACAGCAGTGTCACCTTTCCCCCCAGGTGAGTCACTCACTCACGTACACACACACACACACACACACACACACACACACACACACACACACACACACACATACACACGAACACACACACACACACACACACACACACACACACACACACACACACACACACACACACACGAACACACACACACACACACACACACACACACACACACACACACACACACACACACAAACACACACACACACACACACACACAGTGAGTTTTTATGCAAGTCCTTAACTTGAGACGGTGGAGAGGTGGGGTTCAGAGCTGATAGCAGTGATGTTCTACACGCTGCAAAAAAGCGCCGTGAGATCCTGTGTTCACTCCGGTCCGTCGCTTGGTCTGTCTGTCTGTTTGTCTGTCTGTCTGTCTGTCTGTCTGTCTGTCTGTCTGTCGTCTGTCAGCAGGATGACGCCAAAACTGCAAGCACCGATCTGACGAAACGTGATTCGATGGATGATGGAATGTGCCTCAAGTACGAAGTCTGAAATTCTCGTGTGGATCCACGGTGCGGATCTGAATGTAACGGCTCTGCAGGATCGGTTCAGCCAGATTGTGACCGGTATTCCACTGAACGTGATCAGGGGGAAGTCACTGTGTACCAGCTGACAGCTTTCTTTGAAGTGCTAGCCTCACCTCACCTCACCTATCCCGGAGTCTTGAAGACCGTTTGGGCGCCACAAGCAGACTTCGCCACTCCTCCCGGTGCTTGGACGCTGTTAGGCAGTTGCAGAAGGAGAAGAAGTACTAGATTCTCGTGGAATATCAACTTTCTAGTGATGTCGACATTATCGTCGCGTTTAAATCACATGGGAAGTAACTCTTGCAGTCCGTACGGACTGCTTTTTCCCCCTGACGGAAAAGAAAATCAGACTATTTTGTTTCAAAACGGAGTGACTGAAGGCGAAAAATAGAGCAAAATTTAGAAAGAGAGGGTGTTAGTTACCGCCAAGGACACAGACAAACAAGAAGTACAGAAAAAAACACAATGTATTTCGACCTCTTGGGTCTTCTTCAGGCAAAAACAATTAACATTTTTAGGACAGTGAAAACGAAGAACGAGAAACCACTTATCTTCTCATATTCGGGCGCAAAATCAAAATGGCTGTTGGATGAAAACGAGGCTGTTAAGGGGAGGACTATTTTGTTTTCACAGGTGAGCAGACTCGCTGAATGAAGTTTTGCTAGAAATGGAAAATCAAAAGCCTAACTCTGAGCTAGCTTTTGTTCTCCCCTTTATACAGTAAACATGCTTTTTCTTTTCCTTTTTTTTTTTTCCCCTCCACTCCGCTCCCCAACCCCGACCTTCCACCCCCGCCCCGTTTCGATTTTTGCACGGATCCAGATTAAAGGGCAGATCCCAAGGATCGTGATTGAGGTCTGAGCTCCCTGGTTTCTTTTGCTTTGCCTGTTTGCTGTGGAGGGGGTGACCAGGCAGACAGCGATCCATAGAAACACAGGGTGACACTGCACGCAACGTCTCTATGATATGTGCTTGTATTCAGTTTCAGTTTCAGTTCCATCAAGGAGGCGTCACTGCGTGCGGACTAGTCCATATACGCTACACCACATCCGCTAAGTTTTGAGACCGCACTACGCATGCTTTGAAGCGGATGGATAAATACATTAACAACAAAGATGAGACAATTGAAGAAGAGGGTCTCGTGGCTGCGACTCAGCGGATGTCTGACCTATGCATTAGCCCAACGCGCTGGTCAGACCTTGAATGCCTACCTACCATTTTTTGTGTGTGTGTGTGTGTGTGTGTGTGTGTGTTTGTGTGTGTGTATAGTGGATGTACACGTGTGTGTATGATGTGTGGGCATGGGCCCATGTGTGTGCGTGGGCGCATTGTGTGTGTGTGTGTGTGCGCGCGTTTGTTTGTGTGTGTGTGTGTGTGTGTGTGTGTGTGTGTGTGTGTGTGTGTGTGTGTGTGTGTGTGTGTGC
>CM065728.1:15257598-15382598 GCA_033310375.1 Conus canariensis | reverse complement strand
ACTTGAGCACTCAAAACGATGGTCATTTTTAAGCAACTTTTATCTTCATCCGAATTCTTTATCCGGCATTGTAAGGTGAGTAACTTGATTATTTTTGTCCTATCAGACACGAGTAAAACTGATTTTTTTTTTTTTTGATTTTTTTTTTTTATTTCCCTGTCCCTACCGATTTTTTTTTTTTTTTTTTTTTTTTTTTTGGTTTGTTTTTTACCCAGCTTTCTGAAGTAAAGTTGACTCTGCATTGCTTCCTTGCCTCAAGCGAAATTTGCCCTTTTATTTGCTTCCATTTCTCAAGCAGAATTGATTGTTTTTACTCATTTTTCTCCTCCAGTGGTTTTTAAGGTTTCTTCACGCCCCACTATTGACAGTTACAGCAGCCTGATGACAATCTAACTGTTATGGCGCCACATCGGGTCCACGGGACTGTCTGTAGTGTCGGTGGTTCAAACCTTCTGTGGACAGGATGATTTGATCAGGATGACTGTGGGCGGCGTGATCAGACCGTGAGATGAGTTGTGTTGCCTTGCTGAGGTCACGAATGTCTGTTGTAGGCAGTGTGTGTGTGTGTGTGTGTGTGTGTGTGTGTGTGTGTGTGTGTGTGAAGAGAGAGAGAGAGAGAGAGAGAGAGAGAGAGAGAGAGAGACGGAACTTGGAACACAATGGCTCAGCTTTAGCAAAAGAACAGGGGAGTACACGTCGCCATAATGATCAAAAGAGGGAACTATTAGCGTGGAACTTTTTCAGGTCAAATGAACGTTTGAAAGTGTACAGGAATGACTGATCCATAGCTAGAATCAAAAACGAAACGTTTGTTTGACAGTTTTGGGGCGATTGACAGTTTCATTGTGTGCCTGAAAATCAAAGGTATGCCTGGCGTTTTGTTTTAGCTGCAGTGACTGAGGATGAACAGAGTGTTCGAAGTGTGTCCCAGCTGTCTGGTTCCCCAAGGTAATGCTGATGATGATGATGTGCTGTCTCACTGTGCCCCCGGCCCGTCTGTGCCCGCTGCAGGTTAGCCGTCGTCTCAGGGTCCATCTTTTCCCACCGTACACAACCGCAGACATACACACAAGTCGATGTGCACAACCCACAGCCAGCCCCCAAAACCCCACCAAGGTGATGGTAGTGGTTACTTCCCCTGTGTGGTGTCCAGCTTCTACATAGGCCCTTCTTCTTTTGTTCTCTCTCTCTCTCTCTCTCTCTCTCTCTCTCTCTCTCTCTCTCTCTCTCTCTCTCTCAGCCAGCTGGTTTGTAGTGTGTGGCTGTTGGCTCATGGCCTCAGATACCACCCTTCTCTGTTTCCATGGCTTCAGTGCTCAGGGTGCCGACATGGTTGTTGGTTTTTTTTCCCCCCTTTTTCCAGGTGAAAATAATACATGGTTTGATCATTGCTGCCCTCGTGTGGGACGTTCAGTTCTGAGATACATGGTAGCTTTGAAGACGGATTGCAGATGCCTTTAGGGTGGACCAGGAAGCCGCCAAACAGGTCATGGTTCACTTGGGCCCTGGGGTGCTCGTGAAGCCAGGTGTAGAAGAGAACACGCGAATCCAGCATTTTTTTTTTTCTTTGTGTGTGTGTGTGTGTGTGTGTGTGTGTGTGTGTGTGTGTGTGTGTTAATAAACAGACGCGCAACGGAAACTGTTCGAACGGATTCTTGTTTCCGTTCAAACAAAAATGGCTGCACTGTTTCATAACCTTCTGTAGGTGTAGGATATCGGGGTAGGTAAAGTGCCCCCTGCAGGCGGCTGGGCTGTGCACGTGACCTGACCTGGGGTCCGACATGTGTCTTGGCACAGTGTCCGACTCTTACTGTCCCTTGATGCCGTCACCGCTGTGGTCACCGAGTCTTTGGGGCAGTCAGCCACCGGCAGCCACATGCACTGAACTGGAACCATGCCGTGAAAAGTGCTGACAACAGAAATGGCCGGTGCTATTCTCAACTTTTCTATCCAATTCTATGGCGCCCATCTTCCCACAGTTCCAAATTCACCTACAAGCTGAACACGTCAACTCACAGGACAGCTATTCTGCCCGAGCTGAGCACTCTTGTCTACCTCTCAGCTTTCCCGTCTTGCTTACCCAACACTAGGACCCTGCAGAACTAACTTAATTGTCTGTCAGCCATTCCACTTGCCAGCCTTGCTGCTACCCCCTGGTTGATTTGGGTTCGTGCAATCTGCTCCCATGCCTTGTCTTGTCTTGTGTTGTTCATTGTTTTATCCCAACAGCTGATGTGCCAGCGGAAATCCCATAAATGTAGACGTGTTCAGTTGTGCTGCATCCCTGACTGGCCCAGTCGTTTGATCTGCCTGTTTGTGCGTGGTGTGTGTGTGTGTGTGTGTGTGTGGTGTGTGTGTGTGTGTGTGTGTGTGTGTGTGTGAAAGCGTTGAAGTAACGTAGCCGTGTCCAGCTTAGGTCGTTTTTTAAGCATTCCACCTTCACGGTGAGTGAGAGCGAGTTTGGAAGGTAATGGAGGTGTGTGGGGGGGGGGGGGGGGGGGGGGGGGATGGCGGGGTTTATCAACGGATACCAGTGAGTGTTGACTAGCTGCTTATTAACTGTATTAATGTTGATTGTCCCTCCGAGTATTTGCCATCTTACTGTGTGAGCTTTGCTGTCCCTTCCACTCTTTTTTTTTTTTTTTTTTTTTAAATTTTATCTGTATTTCTTTCTTGTCAACCCTGCTTCTGGACAAACGCCGTTGGTTTGTATACAGTCGAAACAACAACAACAACAACAAAATGAAAATCATTATGTTTTGCTATACATGTGCCTTCATTTTAGATTTTTAGGGGGTAATGCACATTTTTTAAAGATGGAAACTATCTGCTGATGGCTCGATGCCTCTCTGCATTTTTTTTTTTTTAAGCATGATTTAGTTTTACGCGTACAACCTAATTGTGATATTATTATAACACAAGGTGTCGAGAAGAGCGGAGAATCTGCTGAACAAGAATGCGTGTTCCTCACTCCCGTCACCATAGATAGACACTGCAGAGGACTAGTAACGGTGAACCCTGTATGAACGTGAGGTCAGCAATAACAGTAGAGACGGAACACCATCTTTCCTTGTTGTGTGCTAAGCGTCAGGGGAAGCCCAACAGTATGTGTACAAGAAAAAAAGAAACAAATGACCAAAGGTGAACGTCTTTCCCGGACTGAAATACTTTTCCAAGCGAATGGATTTTGCCGTCAGTGAGAGTGCTCTCCTCCTGTTCCTGACAACGAGCACGATCGTTGCGTTGATCATGATTGTTATTACTGTAAGGTTTTTCACTCTGTTTAACACGTCAGCCTTTTAGTCTTCTCAGTGAGTGTTGAGATTCTAAGAGCTTTTCGTTTTTAGTCCAATCCAGATAGACTCATTAGGAATAAAGGCTGTTGGGTTTTTTGCCCCCCAAGCAGTGTGGGGTGAGAGAAAAACAACAAAGTTTCTGTGATCCTAGCTTTAACTGCAAGAGTTTGAGGAAACAGGTTTTGAGGATGGGGAGAGGGTCTCTGGTTTATTTCGTTCAAAGTTTTCTGTCAAATATACTAACATTCACCTAAGTTAGGCGTCCACAAACTGACAAACACAAATACGCACACATACGTGAGAGTTCACACGCGCGCGCGCGCGTGCGTGCACGTGAGCTGGCATATACGTGTACAAACACAGGCGCACGCACTTGTGCACAGACACGGACATGCCTGCGCACACACACATACACACGTGCACGTGTGCACGTATAGCCTACGTATGTAAACACACACACACACACACACACACACACACACACACACACACACACACACACACACACAGGCATTCAAAAACACACACACACAAACACACACACACACACACACCACACACACACACACACACACACACACACACACTCACACACACACACACACACACACACACACACACACACACACAGGCATTCTAACACACTCTCTCTCTCTCTCTCTCTCTCTCTCTCGCGCGCGCGCGCGCGCGCGCGCGCGCGCGCGTGCGCTTTCAAAACGAAAGAGAATGATCAATGTCCCTTGTTTCAGAAATCATCTACTTTTTTTTTAGTTCTGGATTTTCTGTCTCCCCTTTCTGCTCCTTCCCATGTCCCCCCACCTCCTCCCCCCCCCCCCCCCCCCCCCCCCCCCCCCCCCCCCCCCCCCCCCCCTCCTCTCCTCCTCTGCTGTCCCACCGCCTCGCTCTTCTTTGTTCTATCCTCCTCTCCTACACTGTACTCTCCCTCGCTCTCAGTCTTCGCTCTGATCTCTTTTTTACCCGATCTCGAAGTCACTTGTTTCTGTCAGCACTGTATGCATGCGATGTGTGCTCGACAGTTGCTTTTGTGTTGCCGTGATTGAAGTGAGCGCTTGGCTGATCATAAAGTATGATGTGATGGAGCGAATTGCTGTGATGTTCCTTTTAATGGTGGTTATCGATAAAGAAATGCGATGAACATTTTGTGTGTGTTCTGTGATGGGTGTGTGTGAGTGTGTGTGTGTGTGTGTGTGTGTGGTGTGTGTGTGTGTGCGTGTGGTGTGTGTGTGTGTGTGTGTGCGCGCGCGCGCGCGCGCGCGCGCGCACGCGTGCGCACGCCAGTATGTGTTAGTTCTTTCGTTTAAGGTCTGTTCACATAGAGTGATGTTAGACGGGAGAGAGAGAGAGTGTGTGTGTGTGTGTGTGTGCGCGCGTGCGTGTGTGTGTTTGTGCGTGCGTGCGTGCGTGCGTGTGTGTGTGTGTGTGTGCGCGCGAGGCGCGCGCGCCGTGCGCATGTACATGCTGTTGTCTGTTTTGTAATGTGAGTAATGGTCATTAATGAGGGGAAGTCTCCTACGACAAGCAGTGTCATCGCCCTCCGTGGAAAGCTCCAAACCCCTTGACTTGAAACACCACTATCCCCAGCCCCGCTTACCACATCCCTCCCCACTTCAACCAGTTGTCTCCCTTCCCCCTCTTTCTCACCCATTCCCATTGAATCGGCGGCAGACCTTTGCAGTATCGATGGAGATAAGAGAAGATAACCCCTCTGCCACCACATCGCAAGCACCATTGAAGGGTTTTACCAGTGGTCAGGGTTAGGATGGGATTCGACTAGATTTGGGCTCAGGATAGAGTCAGTTTAGGGTAAGGGTAATGCACTCCAGAAGTAGAGAGTTTCGGTGTCATTTAGGAGGCGTCAGTGCGTGCGGACTAGTCCATATACGCTACACCACATCCGCTAAGTTTTGAGACGACACTGCGCTTGATTTAAAGCTGATGGATAAAAGAATTAATGACTAAGATGAGAGAATTTAAGAAAAGGGTCTCGTGGGTACGACTTAACAGACGCCAGAAGGGGGGGGGGGGGGGGTAGTCGTCTGAGGCGGCCAACCAAGATAAACTTCCCTTGGGATAGGTTGCCATACACCAGCACCGAGGAGTGAGACGGGAAAATGGAAGAACACCGCAGGCAGAAAAACAAACAAACAAGCAAAAACAAAATCAAAACAAAACAAAATACAAACAAACAAGCAAATCGTCAGCCTTGGTCAGACACGGCAGATCTGCAATATTAAATGAACGAAATCTGTCTCTGTCTGTCTGTCTGTTTCTGTCTCTCTTCTTCTTCTTGATGAATAGTCGATAGGGCCACACTTTGGCATGACATCGACGGAGAGAGAGAGAGAGAGAGAGAGAGAGAGAGAGAGAAGAATCAAAATGTTGTAGATATTGGGGGGGGGGGGGGGGGGGGTTCTAATTTGCAACTGCGGACAGGAACCAGAATCCACCCTGGGCAAGATCACGAGCTGGTTTACCGACCAATAAGCAAAAAAATCACGTGATCCCGACGCGCTTGCGCACAAAGAGAAAAACAAGAACACGTGCAAGCAGCATTGCACGAAGCCCAGACTGAGACGAATGCTTGCCGAAACGTGTAGATGTCGAACGAATCAAGAAACTGTGAAGTTCGGAGTATTCAGCACTACAGAAGGTAAGTCCCTTTGTGAAACCTTTCCGGTCATTTCAAGGAAGCTTTATCGACTCAGAGGTTGACCTTTTTATTTTAGAACGAAAAGTGACCCCTGTTCGATGTGGTTCGGTGGGCATTGGGCATTCTTGAGTCAGTTGCCGTGGGAATTCCTCGACAAGAATGAAGTAGGATGTTGAACTTTAAAAGTTTGTTTTTTTTAAGGTGGGGGTGTGTGGGTGGGTATTTACGCGACAGTATGAACTGGGCGAACACCAGACAAAACAAAGTAAAACAAAAAAGGCAGAAAAACAAAAGTAACAATGGAGACAAAAGGGGGCTGCTTAACTAGGATTTGGGCTCCTTCATTCTTCGTTCTTTGAAGAAATGACAATGTACCCGCCCGGTCAAAAGTTGAACCATTTGCTTATCGATTGGTTTTGGTGCTTGATTTTCACGAAACCTAGATTATCATTACTGGGCAAAACTTAGAACTCCTCCCACCCTCTCCTCCCCTCTTTCCCCCTTTCTGTCACCCGTATCCCTTCTTTTCCTCCTTTGCCCTCCCCAGTACTGTTAAGCTGATTTTCACTTTTCACTTACCAGGAGATTGCTGTTGACATAGTAAGATGGTGTGTTCAAGCACAATGTTTAGGAATTTTGCACCAGTGGGGTCTCGCCTTTTTATTTCATTCATTTTGTGTTTGTGGTCAGTTGGTCTAGGGCTGCATACATTCAAGAAAATCGTCTTGAAGTAATAACTAAATCAGGATATAGCCCTGTTTACATTTAACGCCACTAACACTTTTTCAAGTTTAATACATCTTGGGGTAACACAAGGTTAACAGAGGTGGATCAAGGCTGTTTTTGAGAGCTGTTACATAAATCAGTGCATGGAAATGTTTCACTAAACGAAAAAAAAGAAAAAAAAAAAGCACGAAGAAAATGGAATGGAGCACAGGTAACCACAATCTTCAAGACTGTTTTTAGACAAAATACTTCTCACTTTTAGCTGTAGCAAAAGTATCAGTGTTAGAAAAGAAAAAGAAAAAAAAAAAAAAAGAGTTTGCCCCTGAACTCCCATTTTGTGAAAGGCCCATCCACCCAAGCTCAAGTCAACTCTAAACCAGTGTATCAATTTGTTTGGCGGCCTGCACACTATTTTCTCATAAGATAGTTACTTAAAGCAGATAGTTAAGTAGCCTTGCCTCATTAATTCCTGTCATTTTCACTGTGCTTGCATGTAAGAAGACATTTTTTTCTTTTAAGTATCTCAAATTTATGTTATTCAGTTCATGATGTTATTTATCAAAGTCATGAAATCTTACGTGAAAAGTTGTATGCTTGTTTACAAACTTGTATAATATAATGATATTTAATAATAAAAAAAAATATTCAACAGGTCAAATCTGCCACTTCTGTCAGGTCATTGCCTTGAGTGAGAGATATTATTAGGGACTTGTAAGACAGCTATTTGCACTGTAGGTGGAAGTCTTGGTTAAACTAGTTTAGGGTGCCTGTATTTGTTTAAACTTCGCTGTGCCCTATGAGTTCTATTAAAACAGAAGATCCACAGTCATGAGTTTCACTTATTAAATCAGTTTTTCAGCAGCTGCAAAAAATGTAAATGACTTTTTCAGTGAGGTATGGCACAGCATCTGTACCAAAACTGTTTGTCAACAGAGCAGTAAATATAACTGTGCCCAGACTTTATTTCAAAATCATGATCTACAGCAAGGTCTTAGTCCTTCAAAAAAAATATATTGTGGGCCTCTAGAGATATTGTGCATAAAGTTTCAGGCAATGTATGGCATCAGCCATATGTCTGCAAAAGATTACAAAAACATTGTCTTAAAAACAGGTGTGTCTTTTCTTTAAGATTGTAAGTGCCTATTTTCTGTAGAAATCTTTTTTGTCCCCCCGATCAGAGTCATATTTTTCAATGGCATTGGAAGAGACATCATGGAACGGTTGTCAGATGAGTCTGTTGACTACTACCCAGGCTGTACTCTCTTTGTTCAACCTCAAGAGCTACAGTCCTTACAGAGGGACAAGAATGTGTCCCGTTCATGATGGTTAGACAACATGTGGTATGGCAGACCAGCTGACTGCACACGTACTATGACTATGGAAGACCAGTCCAGTGACCGTCATTACACATTGTCCTTCAGAAAGTTCCAGGTGAACATCCTAGGTGCCACAGACCTCGGGGTGACATGTAAAGTGGATGAGCAATGAGAAGCACTGTAACTGTAAGCAGAGTAGAGGTTGGCTAGAGTTTGACATTAGAACAATGTCATCATTTACTCTCACTGAAAAAATAAAAGAATTAAACCTTATCTTCATTCCTGTAATCCGTTTGTCTATTTTGTCCAGCGGAACCAGTCACTTTTCTGTCTAAAATTAACATCATTCACACTCTTTCCCATGTTCTCCAGGAAAAGACTTCTTCTTTCAGTTACCCATGATCTCAAAAATTGTTCAAAAGTTGGAAAGTATACACATAACTGGTGAGCACGCAGAAGGGAGGATGGAAGGAGCATTTTTTATCATCACGTTTCCCACACTTTGTTGTGACTCCCTCATGAGTGAAAAAGGATGAGTGAGGATACAGAGGGACGGGGCTGGGAAGCCCAAGGAAAATACATTGACTCCTAGGCAGTACTGGTTAGTACCATGAACAACAAACTGTCACAATGCTCTCACTGACAGCAGTGGCACTGCCGGTGACAGTTTCAGAAAAGACCCAGTGGCAAGGTGATCTGTATTGTAGAACAGTGATCTGTATTGTAAAACAGTGGTCAGTATTGTAGAACAGTGATCCGTATTGTAAAACAGTGATCAGTATTGTAGAACAGTGATCAGTATTGTAGAGCAGTGATCAGTATTTGACTTGACACAGGACTGGCACTGCAGTGGACTGTCATCAGCGTTGTAAAGTGACTGGCACTGTTAACAGTCAAGTGTTTCACTATTATTTTCGGTGAGGTGATCAGTATTGTGGTGAAGTGATCAGTACTGTGATTAAGTGATGTGAGATCAGTTTTGCAGTTAGATGATTAATACTGTAGTTAATTACCGTCAGTGTCATAAAGCGATTAGTTTTAAAGTGTTTCACTACTATTTTCAGTGAGGTGATCAGTATTGTAGTAAAGTGATCAGTACTGTAAATAAGTGATCAGTGTTGTGATGAGATAAAAAAAAAAAAACCAGATAATTGATACTGTAGTTAACTGCCATCATTGTTGTAAAGTGACTAGCACCGTTAAGTGTTATAATGAGGTGATCACCATTTAATTTATCAGTATATTTGCAGTTAAGTGATTAGTAATGTAGACTTTACATGATAAGCGCTGCAGTTAATTGCCACCAGTGGCACTGTTAATTAAGCAGTTAATATGTCAGTGAGGTGATTAGTAGTATGGTTAGATGATCAGTACTGTAAGGAGGTGATTAGAACTGAAGTTAACCGCACTCAGAACTGTAGTTAGGCGATTAGCACTGTTAAATGATCAGAACTGTAGTTAGGTGATTGTAGCTGGGTAATCAGAACTGTAGTGGGGTGAGTAGTACTTGCATTTAAGTAATTGGAACCGTAGTGAGGTGATTAGTACTGTAGTTGAATGATCAGAACTATAGTGAGGTGATTAGTACTGTAGTTGAATAACCAGCACTATAGTGAAGTGGTTAGTACTGTAGTTAAGTAACCAGAACCGTAGTCAGGTGATTATCCCTGTAGCTAGATGGCTAGCACTGTAATTAGATGAAGGTTATGCTTCAGACTTTGCAACCAATGTATTAGGACCAGTGAGTGTTTTAAGTGTATCATTTAGTAACAGTTGGATAGTACTGTAAATGCTTTGGGAATAAATTCTGTTCAAACTTTGACATGTCACCTATGTTGATGTCTTGATCTACACCTGGCTTAGGTAACCACTTGGTTTCACTGTTGCCAGATCCAAGTGATTAATCAACTCGCCAGCCTGACAAAATCTACCAGTCATCTGTGATCCAGGGTCACAGACATCCAAAATGGCATGTTTCTTTCCAAATTCAGCAATCACAAATTGATTGGGATCATCACCTACACTGAATGATTAGAAACAATTCCATTTTACATTTAATAACTTGATATACATTTATCCCTTCTTCCCCTTCCCTCCCCCCTTCCCCCTCCGTTCTTCCACCCTCCTGCTCCCCCCCCCCCCCCCACCCCTTCTCTCCAAGGTGTTACCTGCATTGCATTTTATGTGACTAAATGGGGTTATGTAATGTTTATGTGCACAGTTAATGTAGAGATGATCCACTGCAGTTTTAATGACACAGAGAAAAACACAACTGCCCTAACAGAACTGTTTTATGAGACCTTTATAGTTCTGACATGTATAGTCTCCAGGGTTTTGGGGGGAATCGGACCAGTGATCAGTGACATTAGATCTACCATGGGAGCTAACCACCACATTTGGACATGTATGTCAATGAAACAAGGACATAGATGAGTTTTCCCCCCTAGACTGTCCTGGGAGTTTCAATACACGTTTCAGGGTTCACGGAACCGTTACCAATTAACTAGGAATAGACAGGGATCAGACAATTTGTTTTCAATTTATATACCAAATTGTTATTTATTTGTTGACTTTAGCGAGAAAAGGGGGATTGCCATAAACCAACATAGTTCTTTAAAGGTACATGAATGTTCAGATTTGAATGAGCTGCCATTGAAGCGTTTGGACTGAATTTAGAGTAATAATGGTGAGAAAATGTTGATTTGGTTCATGTGTAAAAGCCCAAATTCAACTTTGACCAACCACAATAGATTACTCAGTATGATCAAATATCACACACACACACACACACACACACAACACACACACAACACACACACACACATGAGATATGATAAGATCTGCATGGCTGATAATTTTAACTTTCCATCCATAAAATGACATAGTTTGTGGACTGGACCAAAAGACAGTTCATTGAATGTTAGAAAGACAATTTTTTATATATACAACAGGTATATGCTTTTTTGTTTTTTGTTTTGTTTTTTTAATTGTGAAGCAGGCTAAGCCCCAAATCTCATTTGATAGATTTGGTTCTAGTGAATGAGAATTTGGATCCTTTTGGGAAAAGTGGCATGACATATTGCTATTTCAACTCCACATCTAAATGTGATTGATCAATACAAAATAATGTAAATTTGAACAAAGGTGATTATGACTCCATGAACAAAGTTGATTATGACTCCATTAGTCCGTAAGAAAACTTTTCAAGGGTGTTGACTGATCAGACATCATGAATGTTAGAGACATAAATCAAGGTTAGACAGACTTGAAGGCTATTAGCTAGGACAGTTGATGTGTATTCCAAATAACATATTGACAAAAAGTAATGAAAATCTAACCATCATGGATGAACAAAAAAGTCATAAACAAGATAAAGAAAAAGTTCAAACCATACAAACAGTTCCTTACAACCAATGCTCCTTAAAACTAAATCAGGCTGTGCTTGTTTAAAATCTATAATAGCCAGGAACAAATGTACTAACATCTTTTAAGATAATAATAAAAAACTTATGAAACTATTGGAAAAAAAGTTGCTTATGGCTGTAAACAAAATCCAAAGGCCTTTATGAAATGTGCATAACAGAAAACCAAGGTCAGTGCATGTAGACATGTAATTCAGTGATTCATCAACCACCGTGGTGCAGTGATACTGTCATCGATTTTTATGGGTGGGAGGTTGCTGGTTCAAACCGGAAAAGATGCATAGTTGTGGGATTTTGTTTAGCGCTGTGGATTTGGACCAAGAAGTGCGGAGCTTGCTATGGGCTTAGAACTGTGGAGAGAGTGGCGAGGCATGCTCGACGGTCTTCCATTGCAGGTGTGATACTGAAAGAGATGCTCAGTCTGATCCGCAGTGCATGTGTTTGTATCTCTTGGGGCTGGTTGACAATTTGCATACATAATGAAATAATCGCACACAAGTTTTTCATGTACTCTTACTTGGGAACCATGTGGAAGCCATTGTTGATTGTTATACAGAAAAAAATCAGAAATTATGAAGCCCTGTGCTGTTTTTGTGATGACTTCAATTTTATTATTATTATTGCTATTAAGTTTGATATCATTATCATTATTTTTTTTTATTAACAGTACTTATATAGCACCTATCCTCGGGTAGAGACCAAGCTCAAAGAGCTTCACAATCCATGCTCTCATTTGTACAACAGGCTGCCTACCTGGGTAGAGCCCACTAAAGAACTGCCTGCGAGTTGCTACAGTCTGTTGTTTCCTGTCTCATTCAGTCGAATATCAGTCACTCTGTGTTTGTTCATTCTTTTATTTGTTCAGTGCTTGCAATGATAAACTCCAGATCACCATCACAACCATGAAAGTAAAAGCATCTGTGGAAAAAGTATGAAGATCAATAGTACCTGCACAGTTTCCATCAGACTCACCACACCTGTGTCAGATCCAGTGAACTTCAGAGCATTCCTTTGATTTATGAGGGTGGAGAGAGCAGAGAAAGATGCAGCGTCAGTGTTTCAAATGTCACCATTCCATTGCTTGAGACTACAAAGTATTGCTACTTATCACGAGGGTGGACAGAGCCAAGCACTATTCAGTATCAGTCTTTCCAGTGTCACCATTACACTGGTTGTACACACAGTCTTCTGTCCTGGAATTTTCTTTACAGTAAAGATAGAGCAATGCGAGTCATCATTTGATCCCCAATTGCTTTGATATGTTCAAGTATGACTTCAATTTGAGTTCCTCAGATTAGTATGCGTATCAGCTGGATTTCATTGCCAGAAATGAAGGATAGGGAGTCACCAAAATGGAGAACAAAAACCACACAAATCCAGATGTCCTCACATTGAAAAGAACCTACATTCCTGAGGCGTATTCAATGTTTATTCAGTTTTGAGCAGTGTGCCTCTGTAGTACCCCTCCGTTTCCCCCCCACCCACCCATTGATTTGCCCAGTGATTAGGAACTCGGAATGCTTTGTTCATGTTTATTCTTTTTGGTTCTGTTACATGGAAAGAACAGAGGATAGTTTTTGATTAAAAGAAAAAAGATGGTTTATGACAAGGGAGAGAAGGCTAACCGGCAGAAACTTGAATTGAAAGAAAGAAAATAACGTGACAAACAAAAAACATGAAACTGAGAGGCCCACAGATGTGTAGAGTCAGGAGCAGAGAGCTGAACTTCCTAAAACAAGTTAGGATCTGAGACCTATGAAAATTTAATACAGATCTAGGGGAATGCTGTTGAACTGCCACTTTAACAGGCACTGGTCCTGCACTGATGGTGGTGGAGATGGTAGTAACAGTAGTAGTGTACAGATTGGCTCAAGCTGGAATCTTACAGCATATATATACGATCCATCTTTCAAAGCTCTGTAAAAGGTTTGCAAGTTACAGGGCGCATTCTAGTTGAATGCCAGTTAATCATGAGAATTTTTTTTTAATACAGATGTGCTATATTTTGTTGATGTTTCCTGTAAGCTTTTTGTTATTCGTTTGTACATGGATCTGTTTTAGCGGTGAAGTGAGTTCTGTTGTTTAATATCTCTATTGCTAGAGCAATGCTCGATGATCTTAGTAATCAAAGCTTTTGAATAAATTTTGTGTTTCCCGTCAGTGTACAGTTTCATCAATATACAACTGCAATAACGAAACCCGATCACTTTTCCCCACTGGGTCACAGTCTCCTTTATCAGATATCTGACCTTTACTTTTTACGGGGACTAAATCTGGTATTTTGGATATTTGACCCAATCCATGTCATATTGGCTACATGACTTTTTGTTTGAAAAATGAAGCACGAAGACATTCACTGAAATCGTCTTTCGTCACTGGTCCACACACCTGCGAATCCGGCAGTTGAGGAGGAATGGCGTTTAACTGCCAGTGCGAACCATCTGACTCGAGGTCAATTGTCAGATTGTCATGTCCACTCAAAAGGAAAAAAAAAAAAAAAAAGGAGGGGGGGGGGGGGGGGCGTATAAACGTTAAGAATGGAAACAACACGTTTTGTGAATGATGCATAATGTGATTATAATTTATGCGAATATTGTTGTAGATAGTGAACTGAAAAAAAAAGGAGGGGGGGGGGGGGGGGGGGGCGTATAAACGTTAAGAATGGAAACAACACGTTTTGTGAATGATGCATAATGTGATTATAATTTATGCGAATATTGTTGTAGATAGTGAACTGAAAATCACTAACGATTACGCAGTGAAATAGCCTACACTGTCATCGTTCCTAAATCAGCTGCAGTTGTTTGCAAATACCATAATCATATATTATAATACACTTGCCGGAACAATATTTTTGTTACTCGTAACTGTTGCAGCGACCAAAGTAAGTATTGACAGTGCAACGTTAATTTAATGGCCTGCTGTAGGTGTCAGCGCTAGCTACGTGTTTTGAAGCGCATTTTTTTCAGTACATTACCCCAGTTTCATTTTCAAGTCAACAGATCCATGTGGGAACGTCTTTTTAGACCGTGAGACCTAGGCGGTCTAAGTCAATATCCAGTGGCGAGTACATCTAGCAACTACTGAATGACATTCATCAAGCGGAATGATTCTAGCAACTACTTGCCCTATACCAACTTTGGCCGGAAAACAGCTGGTGACTCAACCAATCATCGAAGAGCTTACAAAAAGTACTAAGAGTTCATGCGCACTCTGGAAAACAAGACCACGTGTTAAGCTGTTTGTCTGTTGACCCGGTTGTGGCTCGGCGCTTCTGACTTTGGATTATAAATGTCACAAAATCTCGCTGAATTCAGTTATCAACCAAACAAGTAAGTTCAAATTAATTTCTTCATGTTGTAAACCACAAATGAGCATTATCTGGCAAGATTCGGTCGACGTGTGTAGATAACTGGGTGTGTAGAAACCATGCCGAACACCGTCAACTTTGTTGTCATGTCTACCACCATGGCTGTGACAATTTTGTAGCACACGACGAGGGTAAAAGGTTTGCTTCTTTGGGTGAACAAAAATATCAGTATGGTAGATGATGAACCGACAAGCTGAATGCATTGGTCTGCTTATGAGAGAGTAAAGTTTAGAGTAAATTTGTGGAACAGTGTCGAACTTCCAGAATTTGCCACACACAGTTGGTAGTCTTCTTCTTCCTTCATACGACCAACATCATTTTACTGATGGTTTTGTCGCAGTTTCGGGAGATTGCCGAAGATTGCGCAGTTGTGAGGATTTTGAAACATTTTTGCAACTCCAGCTGAGCCAGTCTGATTTCCTTGGAGGTACCTGGGGTCAAGCCCCTACTAGCAGTGCCTCAGCCTTCATTGCCACTACTTGGCTAGGTTCGAGAAAGAGGTGTGTGTGTGTGTGGAGGGGGGGGGGGGTGATGGTGAATAAGTAGTAGGGGGAGGGGGGAACAGGAGTAGAAAAGTGACTGGGGAGGGGGGAGATTGTAGGGAATAGTGGTCAGGAGGTTGGTAAGGGGGAGGGTTGGGGGTGATGGGGAAGGGGGGGGGGGGTTCAGGTTCTAGAGATGGGAGGCCAGCCTGGACTTGAAGCAGTCCAGTGACTCAGCCGTAGTTCAATAATTCAAGTGTCGGGAAAAGAAGATAAGGTGCATTGGATATCTGTGGTTCTAAACGTTGTGCCTTAATTTGCAGCTTTTGTTGTTTTTTGTTCATTATTGAAGTCGGTTTTGAAATGTGACAGTGTGCTTAGACACAGAAGCAGCATGGTTTTGTCGTTAGGTACAAAAATAGGGGACGTGGAGTCTGTGGTATGATTACTTTCTCCTGTTGACATCTACCTTCGCGAGCTTCACTATGTCCGTGGCTGTGATATTTTGGGTTGTAAGTCTACCTTCACCATGTCCATGACTATGATATCTTGGGTTGTAAGTCTACCTTCACTATGTCCGTGGCTATATATTTTGGGTTGTAAGTCTACCTTCACTATGTCCATGGCTATGACATTTTGGGTTGTAAGTCTACCTTCACTATGTCCATGGCTATGATGTTTTGGTTGTAAGGGTTTAATGCTAGACTGGTGACTCCAGAAGCAAATGAAAGAGTAGATTAGGCAAAAGGGGGATATATAGTAATTTCTGCTTTTTTTTATGGAATGAAGAAAGACTTTTGTATGTAATGAATTTCAGCACAAGCCCAAAACTCTTCACCCCCTCCTTTGCCTTACCAAGTTACCTACGCGGCAGTTACACATGCACACACACACACGCACACACACAGCTCTCTAGCTAAGTTGAAATTTAGTGCAGAGCTGCAGAAAGACTACCACAATCACCATTTCACTGGTGATCTAAGGATGCCTGTGGTGTCAGCCTGTCCTGCCATGATCAAGCAATCGGCATGGTCAGACCTACCAAACTGACCAAAGGCATTCACACTCATATTCACAAATAACCAGAACTAGACGTAATTGTCTTTTTAAATTGAAGCCAGTGTGGACTTCAGCTGTAAAGACCATATCATCTCCTTGTTGCTCGCTTTCCTTGTTCAGTTTAGTACTAACACTAACAGTGTTCATTGTAATGTAATGTTAATTCATCTTTGCTGATTGCCGCAACTTCATGCATGAAAACTAGACCTATGAATAAGCTTTTTCTTGTCACTGCCCAACTTATTAGAAATTTAGTTTGTATGCTTTTTTGAGACAAGTTCATTCTCTTCCCATAAGTACTCACACTGAATTGTAGACAGAGAATTCTTTGGGGGTAACAGTTTAGTGAACAGATATGTGTCTGCCTAAAAATTAAGGTTCCCTTGCTCTGAGTGGTGCACCTGGCTTGTTGAGTTTTCCATTTGTTTTAGTTTCTCCAGTCATAACAAGATCAGATAGTGTAATTTTCATATAATTTACCATGCAGAATAGTTTCCTTCTTCTGCAGTTCTTCAGTTTTCCTTTTTGTTGTTGTTGTTATTATTATTACTTTGTTACTTTTTTATATAAAAAGAAAAAGATTACCTTTTACTAGGATAATTATACTGAGGCACTCATTTAGGTTACATCTTTCCCCTGTGCACTGTTACAACTTGCAGCCCCTTTACTAGGATAATTATACTGAGGCACTCACTTAGGTTACATCTTTCCCCTGTGCACTGTTACAACTTGCAGCCCCTTTACTAGGATAATTATACTGAGGCACTCACTTAGGTTACATCTTTCCCCTGTGCATTGTTACAACTTGCAGCCCCTTTACTAGGATAATTATACTGAGGCACTCATTTAGGTTACATCTTTCCCCTGTGCACTGTTACAACTTGCAGCCCCTTTACTAGGATAATTATACTGAGGCACTCACTTAGGTTACATCTTTCCCCTGTGCACTGTTACAACTTGCAGCCCCTTTACTAGGATAATTATACTGAGGCACTCACTTAGGTTACATCTTTCCCCTGTGCACTGTTACAATTTGCAGCCCCTTTACTAGGATAATTATACTGAGGCACTCACTTAGGTTACATCTTTCCCCTGTGCACTGTTACAACTTGCAGCCCCTTTACTAGGATAATTATACTGAGGCACTCACTTAGGTTACATCTTTCCCCTGTGCACTGTTACAACTTGCAGCCCCTTTACTAGGATAATTATACTGAGGCACTCACTTAGGTTACATCTTTCCCCTGTGCACTGTTACAACTTGCAGCCCCTTTACTAGGATAATTATACTGAGGCACTCACTTAGGTTACATCTTTCCCCTGTGCACTGTTACAACTTGCAGCCCCTTTACTAGGATAATTATACTGAGGCACTCACTTAGGTTACATCTTTCCCCTGTGCACTGTTACAACTTGCAGCCCCTTTACTAGGATAATTATACTGAGGCACTCACTTAGGTTACATCTTTCCCCTGTGCACTGTTACAACTTGCAGCCTCTTTATGACCTACATGTATTTCTTCTAAAACATTTACTGGTTTAGAAACTTCACTGCGATTCTTTCCCTTGATTTTTGATCAACAGTGAATGAGTGAAGGGTTTTTGTGGAAATTATCACATCTGAAAACGTGTTTTAATGGAATAGTTTGTTAAAAGAAACCTTAGCAAATGCAGTTTACTAAGAACAAACATTATTTGAGAAATGTTGATATCGTTGCATACTTATGTCTATTTTTTAAAAGAGAAAGAAAAGAAAAATGAGCATTGTTTTTGTAATGTTGAGAGTAAAGATAGTGCATTATTTGTAATTAACTGCCTCTGTTACTGTATCACATCAGAGAATAGAATTCATTGATGTTTAATCAGAAAGCCCCCGAGATTATAATTCCAAAATTTCAAGATCATATGATTATAAACATGTGTATCTCAGTGTATGTGATGCCTGTATTTTTTTTAGAATCATCCTCATAAGTATCTTATGTCTTTTAAGTATTTCTTTTAGTTTTTCGAAGGTCTTCATATTATTTTGCTCTTTTGATGTTAGATGGAAATTTGCTCTGTTAAGGTGCAGCTCTGTAAGTGCAATTAAATGATCCTTGTATGGATACATTTACATGCATTGTTTTCACTTTTGTAAATTGCATTATCATAGGAGGCCATCTGAAGAAAGGGACATCATCAGTTTGTTTGATAATCTTAATTGTAAGAAGATTAAAACCAAAATCATTGTGCCACCGTCAAACAAAAGAATAAACAAACTACAAAACAATTGCAGTTTATTCTTTGGCTTGGCAGCACAGTAATTCTGTTTTTAATTTTGTGTCAGTTTCCACCCTCGGTCACCCCACTTTGCGTGTAGACACAGTAGTGCATACTCTAGCTTTTCTCTTTTCTCTGCATGAGTTATTTCAAATCTGGTGTTTTAATTGTGTTACTGTCTATCCTACATCATCAGGTCAGACTGACTGACAGACCCATGTGGAGAGGCACCGTTCTCCTGTGGATGTCTCTATAATCCTTTGTACAAATGATGAATAAGAAAAAGTATTTGATACCCAACACCTAGTAAATTGATAGTTAGGGTCTTAATTCTGGGCATGATGATCAAACTTTCAAGTTATCCTTTTGTGGTATTGGTACCATACGTATGATGAAAACGGTGTTTGTAACGATTCATCTCAATCACTTTACGCTTTGATTCTTGAATCATTAAATGTGAAAACAAGTTCAGGGGTTAAGACTGTGTGACCAGAGAAACCAAATCCTGTTGTAAAGTTATGCTTTTGTGATGATTTTAGTGTTTTATTTGCACTTTTTGCCTTTTGAGATAAATTATGTATCAAATTGTGAAACCAGTGGAGTAATCCACTGACTTTGGATGGGGCCCACATCAAAGGCCAGATCCAGCATCTGTAGAGAAGAGATAACATGGGAATGACATGACTGATCAGATGAAAATGACACCACTGTTTTGGTGTAAATGAAGTCACTGGCTTGATGAAAATAACACCATTGTGATGAAAACGATACCACTGATTTGATGAAACTGACACCATTGATTTGATGAAAATATTTGAAGGTGACACCACTGATTTCTTGAAAGTGTTTGATGAAAAAGACACCCTAAATTTGGATGAAAATGTACTACTGATTGATGAAACCAACGCTTCTGATTTGATTGACAGGTGCCTTTGAGTTCATGAAAATGACACCACTGATTTGCTAAGTGACACCATGATTTTATTAAAGTGACACCACTGATTTGATGAAAAGTGACGCCACTGATTTGATGAAAGTGACGCCACTGCTGTGATGAAAAGTGACGCCACTGCTGTGATGAAAGTGACGCCACTGCTGTGATGAAAAGTGACGCCACTGCTGTGATGAAAAGTGACGCCACTGATTTGATGAAAAGTGACGCCACTGATTTGATGAAAGTGACACCACTGCTGTGATGAAAAGTGACGCCACTGCTGTGATGAAAAGTGACGCCACTGCTGTGATGAAAAGTGACGCCACTGATTTGATGAAAGTGACACCACTGCTGTGATGAAAAGTGACGCCACTGCTGTGATGAAAAGTGACACCACTGATTTGATGAAAGTGACACCACTGCTGTGATGAAAAGTGACACCACTGATTTGATGAAAGTGACGCCACTGCTGTGATGAAAAGTGACGCCACTGCTGTGATGAAAAGTGACGCCACTGCTGTGTGAAAAGTGACGCCACTGCTGTGATGAAAAGTGACGCCACTGATTTGATGAAAGTGACACCACTGCTGTGATGAAAAGTGACGCCACTGCTGTGATGAAAAGTGACGCCACTGATTTGATGAAAGTGACACCACTGCTGTGATGAAAAGTGACACCACTGATTTGATGAAAAGTGACACCACTGATTTGATGAAAGTGACACCACTGCTGTGATGAAAAGTGACACCACTGCTGTGATGAAAAGTGACACCACTGATTTGATGAAAGTGACACCACTGCTGTGATGAAAAGTGACGCCACTGCTGTGATGAAAAGTGACGCCACTGCTGTGATGAAAAGTGACACCACTGCTGTGATGAAAGTGACACCACTGCTGTGATGAAAAGTGACGCCACTGCTGTGATGAAAAGTGACACCACTGCTGTGATGAAAAGTGACGCCACTGCTGTGATGAAAGTGACACCACTGCTGTGATGAAAAGTGACACCACTGCTGTGATGAAAGTGATGCCACTGATTTGATGAAAGTGACGCCACTGCTGTGATGAAAAGTGACACCACTGCTGTGATGAAAGTGACACCACTGCTGTGATGAAAAGTGACACCACTGCTGTGATGAAAGTGACACCACTGCTGTGATGAAAAGTGATGCCACTGATTTGATGAAAGTGACGCCACTGCTGTGATGAAAAGTGATGCCACTGATTTGATGAAAGTGACGCCACTGCTGTGATGAAAGTGACACCACTGCTGTGATGAAAGTGACACCACTGCTGTGATGAAAAGTGACACCAGTGCTGTGATGAAAAGTGATGCCACTGATTTGATGAAAGTGACACCACTGCTGTGATGAAAAGTGACGCCACTGATTTGATGAAAGTGACGCCACTGCTGTGATGAAAAGTGACGCCACTGATTTGATGAAAGTGACACCACTGATTTGATGAAAGTGACAATTTTCTATCATGTTTGCAGATGGCTTTTTTTTTTTTCTTTCCATTTTTTATTTACTTTTTTAAGTGCAAGGTGAATTTCCTTCTTTGCCATGCATGGCCTCATTCAATTTTAACACATGAACAACAGAAAATGAAAACCAAACAGATTAAGAGCATTGACAGACAGCATTGATTGGTGATACATGTCTGGTTACACTTCCTCACAACATAAACTGCCTCAAAATCTCTCTCTCCTTCAGTCTCTGTCTTAGTTTTAATCTTTTCTCCTCGCTTTGACTGTTGACTGAATTTCACTGTGACTGAATTAGGTATCAGAGTTCATTTTCATGATGGTTTTTGTTATCATTTTGTTTTAGCTCATCTTCGGTGTTTTACAGTTCTGATTCCAGTCTGCATTGAGACAGAAGAGGGCTTCAAGATGTCGCGGACAGTGGAGTGTGAACCCAATGACATGATCTGTGCCCTGTGCCAAGAGGTGTTCCGGTCCCCGCGCTTCCTCAAGGGCTGCTACCACTCCTTTTGCTGCCAGTGTATCGACAGCAACGCCAAGGCCCTGGGGTCTCAGACTGTCACCTGCCCCATCTGTCGTGTGGAGACCACCCTGCCGGAGGGGGGTGCCAGCAACCTGCAGGTGAACTTCTACTACAAGGAGGAGACGCTGGAGGAGGCAAGGAAGCTGCTGGACAGCCACTGCCCCCTGCATGCGCACCGCAGGATCAACCGCGTCTGTCTCACCTGCCAGACCCCCGCCTGCAAGAAATGCAAGGAGCACAAGGCCAAGGGTCACAAGGTCCACCAGCTGTCCCAGGGGCAGCGAAGGATGGAGGCGCAGGTGAAGGACCTGGAGGAGAAGCTGGCCCACAAGAGGCGGGAGCTGCTCAACATTCAGGCCAAGACGTCGGCATTGTCCAGACAGGTATGGTGGGTGGATGGAATCACTTGGTGTAAGGTTTTGTGATCTCTGCTTGGTTTTCGCCTGGAATTGTCCATTATGAGTGCTGGGATCTGGGCCGTCACACAGCCAGGGATGACTGTGCAAGGCAGCAAGTCCTACATGAGCTGTTAGAGGAAAACCTGTCAGCTGACCCTGAACTGTCTAGGAGCTGGTCATGACTTCCATGTCAGAGTGCACAGAGGAAAGTGGACACGTCTGTCCGCAACTCCCTGTCCCAGAGTGTGTGACAGTGCATGGACGAGGGTGCACATGAGTCAGGACTCCCTATCCCAGACCACATTACAGTGCGTAGGGACGGGTGGTAATTTGGTGACTCCCAGTCATACATCATCATCGTTCAGTGCACAGTGGCAGCAAGACACTATGACTCCTTGTCCCAGACTATGTATGATGGAGAGCGGAGGTTGGTCATATGTCCATGATTTCTGGTCCCTCCCAGACTTGTCGCAGTACTCTGTTAAGGATGGACATGTGTCCATGACTCCATGTCCCTGACTCTGGGACAGTGGAGGGTTGACATCTGTCCCAGACACTGACAGTGCACAGTGGAGGGTGGACATATGTCCCCAGACACTGACAGTGCACAGTGGAGGGTGGACATCTGTCCCAGACACTGACAGTGCACAGTGGACATCTGTCCCAACACTGACGGTGCACAGTGGACCAATCTTGTCCCAGACACTGACAGTGCACAGTGGAGGGTTGGACCGTATGTCCTTCAGACACTGACAGTGCACAGTGGAGGTGGACATCTGTCCCAGACACTGACAGTGCACAGTGGAGGGTGGAACATCTGTCCCAGACACTGACAGTGCACAGTGGAGGGTGGACATCTGTCCCAGACACCGACAGTGCACAGTGGAGGGTGGACATCTGTCCCAGACACTGACAGTGCACAGTGGGAGGGGTGGACATGTCCCAGACACTGACAGTGCACAGTGGAGGGTGGACATTTGTCCCAACACTGACAGTGCACAGTGGAGGGTGGACATTTCATTTCTTTTCATGACTTTTCTACTTTTCTCCAATCAACAGATCGTACATCAGTATAAATGCGAGGCCTATTGTCTTGAGCTGGTTGATACAACTCTTGCATCAGGTGCAGTGGTTAAGGCTGGGAGGTGGTGGGTTCAATTTCCATCAGAGCCACTTGTTTGCAGCATTGTTCTCACCCAGAGTACAGTTTGCTACGGATTAAATGGGAAGACTGAAACCACACAGTTGAGTATCATCCAATCAATAGATGCATTTCTGAGGATGTACCTCCAGTTTCCTGATCAACACCACAAATGTCTATTTCGTGGCCTGGTTCAAGCCGGGATACATTGCAAAGATCAGGGAAGAGTCCAGCCTTGCCCTGCAGTCTCAGACCAGAAAGGAAACCTATATTTCTCATCTTAGCATCCTCATCTACCAGCGTTACGGAAAACCTGAAAGTCTGAAATCCACCGTGTCCTGCTCTCATGGTGACCTCAGTTTCAGTATTCTCTCCTACTTCACGCAATTTGGTGATGAACTGGTGTCGCCAGTATGAGCAAATGTTTGGAGACTGTTGGATGGATGTGATCTCTGGAGGGAGATGCTCACTCATGTTGACTCCGCGACCAAGCAGTTATTTCATTAGGATATGTTGGATCGGGACAGGCACTACTGAACACTATGGAAGGGACTCGGCAGCAGTGCAGTGTCACTGGTTGGCTGCGTCTTGACCGATTAAAGATTAAAGGCTCCCTGTGGATGTCAGGGAACGGGACAAGCCAGGGTGTGGCTGTGGACAGGGAGCTGGAATCAGCAGTGTGGAGGTCATGCCACTGAAGTGGCACAGGATGAGGCAGAAGAAAATGGAAAAGCCTTTGCTGTTCTTCTCCCTTCTTTCTGAACAGTTCATATGCCATGCAGGTAATAATTTTGAAAAGCTAACAACAATATAGTAATGTCTGTAACTGGAAAAACAAAAAGAAACTGCTTACCTTGTGTAGATGTTGCAAAAAAAAACTTTTTTTTTTTTTTAAAGGAAAACAACGGGGAAAAGAACTGCCTGCATTCTCACCAAAGTTATGGTGGTTTCTTTTTTGTGTGTTTTTTTAGCCTGTATTTTCTGCCGTCAACCTCTCCCACCTTCAGTTCCATACTGTAATTTTATTTGTTCATCCAAGACCAAATTTTGCACCCAGATGGAAGAGGCAAGTGACCGTCTGTTCATGCTTTGTTTTCATTGTTTTCAATGTTATTTTTCCTGCCTGAAGTAAGAGAAAACATGTTATGTTGGTTTTGTAATCTGTTCCTTTGTTTGATGGCCCATTAACTCTGTTTTTGCTTTGGTCACAAATGAAATTCTCATGAAAAGTTAAGTGCTCAGGATATTTATAGATATGCGCCTCATTGTATCAGTTCTTACCAGAAGGCAGTATCGTCAGAACATGGATAATGTTCACTGTGTGGGTTAGGATTTAAAGCTTTTTTTATGTGTTTGTGTGTTATATTTTGCCTCAAAATATTGCATATCAAAATATGTATCATTTTCATATGAAAAATATCCAGACTGTATAGGAACGTGATTCACTGGATTTTCTCACCAGCTCAGTTGGGAAAGTAAACTTCTTTCATTTCCACTTGCAATGAATGTCAGTTTGAGAATATCAGACTTCAGCTATCATTCGCTAGCTTACAAGTAAGCTTAAATAGCGCACTTGTTTCAGCTGTGGACACCATTTTGCGCTTTGGAGCATTATCTTACTTTTGTGTACAGATGATGCGTTTCTTTTGTCTGAAACGCAAGGTTTACAAAAGGCACTCAGCTCATTACAACAGCTTAGCATGAAATGTAAACTTGAAGTCAAGTTGATGTGTCAAAAACAAAAGTCATGATCTTTAATTCTTCGTCTTCTGCATAAACAGGCCGATACTCCTATGGACACTCCCTGTATAGACAGGCAAGATTAAATCACATTTTCCCAACAAAGGGAGTGGAGTTTTGTATGTATGACCATTTAATTCAGAATGACAAGTAAGAGGAAAGATAATTTATATTTTGGTTTGGAACTGTCCACCATTGTCGGTTTATATCAGTATCTTGGTAGTAGAACGGAAATTTGGGAGTAGAATGAAAACTTTCAGGCTAAAAAGAGTGCGTCTGACCATACACACTGAGCAGTATTTTCACTTTTACAGACTGCTAGAGAACAGTTTCTGCCTGTATGTGTTATGCTGGAAATAGTCACTCCTGTTACGTTATGCAACTACATGTGTGAAATGTCAAATATATTGCAGCTTGGATAGACTTTATTTCTTATTTCTGTTTTTATTAAGTGAAGAATGATCTGTTTTTGGTGAAATGTACTTCAACGTATACTATCAGCAGTAGAATTTATAATCAAAGGTGCTCTGTTTTGTATGCATTATGTTCAGTTAACACTTTTATTTAACTGGTTAAGTCGTGTTATATAAAGATTTGTGTTTAACACACTTTTGCCTAACTGGTTAAGTCATGTTATATAAAGATTGTGTTTGGCACTGCCAGTTATTTTATAGCATGTAATCATTCTGTAGCCGTAATGTAGTTTAGAAACATCATGCAGAGCTTGAAAGCTTGTTATATCTGGTCATGGAAATGATCACAAGAAGGCTATAAATATTTGTTTTACAGAAAATATAAAACACAACTTTTGCTATGAAAAGTACATTTCTCAACTTCCACGTAGATGCAGCCATAAACTGCAAATGAACTTGTTAGGAGAGGAGAAGTGAGTGAGAACAGAGTTTGTGAAGAATGTGATAATGGCAGTATTTGCGATGAATTTCATGTAATTCTGGCATGCCCTAAAAATATAGTCCCACAAGAGACATCAATACCCAGAAGGTGTCCGTCTTCTGTGTCAAAGTTTAATGTATGTAAATTTATTTCAGACTGCGAGAAAAGTACAACTTAAGCAAATTTATAAAACTTAGGAAATCTGTGTAAATTGTGCTGCAAGATGTTTGGATTTTTTATACAATTTTGAGTGCATCCATTGCGTGACAGAGCAAACGTTGATACCTTCAGATCGTTTACTTTATGATGAATGTTCCTCATTCAGGTGCTCACAGTGGATCAATCCAGTTTGTTTCTGTTGAATCCTCCACACCCCAAAGGGGGGGTGAAAGGATTAAATGTTTTTAATCTTGAAGCGGATTATCATACAAACATACACTATTTTCAGTCATGTAACAGTGTGTTGTTCTTTGTTTACAGATGCGTCACCAGAGAGATCTCCTGCATGCCCATGTGGAGCAGCAGTTTAAGACCAACAACAACAGTCTATGGACCATTTGCCGAAAATTCAGTGAGAAACTGAGTGAGGAGATAAGCTTTCTACAGGAGGAAGTGCAGAAAAGTCGGAACCTGCACAGTCTGACCCAGGACTGTGTGGAGAGGGGGTCAGGACTCAACGTCGTGGATGTGGCCAAGCGTGTGGAGCTGCAACTGGTCCAAGGTGTGGACATGTCTTCTGTCAACGTGCGTCCCGTCGTTCATCCAGGCTTGGTGTGCAGCTTGCAGAATGATGTAGAATCTGCCCTTAGCCGTTTCCTGGGTCAGCCCACAGAGCATGTTCCTCCTCATCAGGCAGAGCCACCTCCATCATCTGTTGAGGATATCAAGATCCCAGTTAAGATGAACAAGCCCAAGGAAGTACGTGAAATTCTCGGGTTGATGCCTTCTCACGATGGCAAGGAGGTCATGGTCTGCTTCAGAGGCAGTCCAGCCCATCTGTATTCATCTGTAGCCATGGTGCAGATTCAGGAAGGTATTGTGCTTGCTGTGGACCACAATGTTCTTCAGGGGAAAGTAGTTTGCACTTATCAGCACTATGAACAATCTCCAAGGCAGCATCAACCTGTCATTCTCAGGACCTCACATTTTGGAGTATTTCAAGTATCAAAAGTAGAGCCCAGAATGTGTCTGTTCCGTGACAAACTGGGTTTCATCCGAGTGCATCAACTGGCGCTACAGGAAGAGCTGGAAGAACAGCCTTGGAACCGGCAGATTGCAGTCACCCAGCCTGAAGCAGGAACTCAGGTCATGCATGTTGATGTTGTGGACCCCTATAACATGGATGTCAGTAGCGACCAGGAGTACTGTGTCATCATTGACAGAGAGGGAAGCATGTCGCGATCCTCGCATCTAGTCCCGCCCAAGAAAACAGACTTTGATGATGATGTAGATTTCTGTGAAACTTCACAATCCCCCTCTTCTAAGAAGAGAAGCTTTGAGGAGGAAGACTCGAGTGAAACTCCACACCCTTCCCTTTCCAAGAAAGCAAAGTTTCATAATGTGGAGTTATGTGAAACATCACAACCCTCCACTTCCGAGAAAAGGAACTTTGATGAGGTCCTGTGTGAAAGTTCACAACAGTGCACATCAAAGCAACAGAGGGTTAAGAAAGATGAAACATCTGGGAAACATGACCAAGAGAGTGCCATCAACATACACCAGCGGATCATCCGACAGCCCCTGTGTGGAGCTGTGGTCAAACTATTCCAAAGAGGTCAGATCCAGCCATTCGATGTCTATCACCCGGCAAAGTCATCCTTTCTGCCTTCTGATGTGTGCTTTTGCCGGTGGAAGAAGAGGAGACTGCTGATTGCTGACTGGCAGAATGATGAAATCCATGTTGTTCAGGTGGGGAAGAAAGGGTTTCGCTTCAAGTGTCTGCTTGCAGAGCGTCATGGTGAACTAGTAAAACCCTCTGCCCTCAACACGGACCAAAACGGCGGTGTGTGGATTGGGTGCAGCAATGGGTCCGTGCTGCGCTGGCCTGCCAGAAGTTGAGGCCTCTTTTCCCCAATATTCTCTTTAAAGAGTGGGGCCAAAAGTTGGTAAAAAAACTCAGCTTTTGAACCTGCACTGCGAACCACTGTGTGGAACTGCAGAAGAAACAGCAGTGTGGACCCAGTTTGCCTTTAAACAGGATTTAACTGCCTTGGAATATTTCCATCGACATGCAGATGTCAACAGAACTGGTCTGACACCTAAGTCAAGACAGTGGAACAGACCTCGCCTTGCTATTCTGTAGATACTGCCATGTTACAGTGTCATGTTTCAGTCATGACAAACATGGACAGCAAGATTATGTCTTATTGGAATGGTGGCCAGTATGTAATCTTGTGTTAAGTACTAGTATTAATAGTAACTGTTGTACTTTCATGAGTAATATGTTAAGCATGTTGATTAGCTGCAGGACTGCTTGTTGGTTATAAAAACTATACCAGTATTAACCCCTTCACAACTGAACTGTAAGCAGATGGATGGACACATACAGACTTGAAGGATGAAAGCTACAATTTGTGCAGTATGAATCAACTGACCATGTAAAAAAGAGCAGAGCAAGGCCGAAACTCGTGCAGTGAACTTCAGTGACAATGTTGTCAGCTCTGATGACATCCAGGATGTCCCATGGGGATATTGCAGATTCTGTTCATACAGATTGTACCTCGGCCTTAGGAAAATTGTGGCAGTAATTCCCTTCCTCTTGCTGTCTTTGTGCCTGGTTAAAGTGCATGGCCTGTTGCTGTCCGCTAGCTGAACTGTACAATAGATTACAAATTGGTAAATCTGTCCAATCTACAGTGTCCATTTGCTTCCGGCTTTGGCCCATCCGAGTGCATTTATTTTGGAATGAGCCTAATCACTCTGGTTTAAAATGCCACTAATTTTCTTTCCTGGAGAAATGGGTAAAAATCTGGAATGCTGACCTGTGTAGTAGCAAGATTTGGAAGGAGAGTGGACAAAGAGAGAAGTGGACAATCGGTCTATGAGCTGCTTGAGAACGTTTTCGAACTTTTAGAAGGCTAGATGTTGATTTTGACCCAGCGACCCCCATGGGAAAAAAATGGTCCCCATGTCGGTGTATGAATCATTTCAAACATTTCGTACAAGCACACTTTAACTGAAATTGTGTACTCTTTATTGATTCATACTTTTCAAAAATGTTACAATAGAACTTTCACACAAAATCTGAGTAACCTGGACACCCCTAGGCCAAATCACATGTATTCCAGTGTGTGGGGGGCAAACTATGATCCACTGGTGTGCTTGTAGGTGGAGACCTTGGGCCCAGTCCGTTTCCAGCCACTGGCTTTTGTAAGAAAAATACACAGCCTGTGTAACCATAGTGTTGTCTTAGTGGTTTAAATGTGAGGCCTTTGCCAATGCAAGATTATCCACTTTGACAACGGAGGGGACTACAGGCCATGAAATACTAGGAAAACAAAGTATGCTGATGAACCTGATATGTAAGACATAGGAGTTAGTAATGTAATATGTAATGGCTTTGCCGTGTGGTGGCACCAAAGGAACCCACTCGCACCCTTTCATCAAAATTTGGCAGATTTGTACACACATTTTCAAGAAGCTATTAACTTTCAAACAAAAGATTACATGCATCTTGCTCCAGTGCTGGAAAAGGGAGCCAGAACAGGGGATCCAAGGCTAGGTTCATGCTGGTCCGCATGTCTTGCTGTGTGGCGCAGAGGAGGACTGACAGAAGGATGGAAAAAGCGTTCATGCCGATACGTCCGTCTTCCACCCCTGTCTAAGCCATTTCCTTTCCTTTTCTGTAACAAAGTGGGCTAACCAGGCAACAGAAGCCGAGTCTGTGATGGAGGAGACACAGAAAACTACAGTATACAGGGAGATGAAGCCTGAACTGCTCAAAGATGAGAAAATTTATGGAATACCTGTGAATGACATCTGATAAGTACAATTTATTGGAATTGCATGTTGCAGATCTGGAGAACTACACAAATTTTCAGTGCGAGAAGGGGAATAACTACACGGGATGTTGTGCAGACGATAGGCTACAGTAGCAAGAAAGGTAGTCAGAGCCCCAACCAGATTTTACACTGCACCATGAACACCTGCAGCCCCTTTCAGGGGGAGGGAAAAAAACGGGGACTGGACTAAACCGCAAAATGGTTTTGCCCTTCGATCAGTCTAGACGTGCTGACCAATTTTTGACATGTCTGCATTTTTTTTTTCTGGGTCAAAAACGTGCACGGCCATGTCAGCATGCACACCCTTGTTAGAAAGAAGGTTGCATTTCTCTTTTGCGCCAGACAGCAAGAGGTGCGGACCACTGTGAATAATGCACCTTAAGACATAGGAGTTAGTAATGTAATAAGCAATGGCTTTGCTGTGTGGTGGCACCAAAGGAACCCACTCGCACCCTTTGTTTATCAAAATTTGGCAGATTTGTACACACATTTTAAAGAAGCTGTTAACTTTCGAACAAAAAATTACATCCGTCTTGCTCCAATGCTGGATATGGGAGCCAGAACACTGGATCTAAACTGAATTCGTGCACTGCAAGATATTATACATACAGATAAAGAACATGCATAAGAGGGATCAACAAAACTGTGCATGATTACAAAGCTGTGGATACTATCGAAGGCAACACGGTAAAACCATCCTATGTACATTAACCATCATATGAACATCAACCATAAAAGATTTGAAGGTAAAGACGAGGCAGAATCTTCATGAAGACAGCAGACGAGGCAGAAAAAAACGCCGTTTCTATTTCAGCATTTTAGGGGTCTACTTTGGCCACATCCCATTCTGAACCATCAGTGTTTGATTTGAACTGGGACTGTGGGACTAGTATCCTGGTCAGATACTGTTATTGGTATACAAACTGCTGCTACTTCTCATGCTTTCCTTTATAGGGCACTTCAGGATAGCAGCTGCATGACTTTCACTGTCAGATACATTTGCAATGGAAATGCTTTCCTTGGCGCCAACCTATGGTGTGGCGGCTGGTTGGATGTTGAGCAGACTGGATGCACATTGCTTTTAAGCTGTACCCTACACAGATCCCCATCATGATTTTTGCTGGTCTACAAAGCTGGGGCTCACAATGGAGTTGAACAGGTCCAAGGACACTTCAAAACATGCCCTGTCCAAAAGCCAGAAAAAAAAAATAGTTGACTTGTACTCCTGGGCCACACTTTTTTTCCAAAATGCAAAAAAAAAAACCATGCATGTATAACGACTTATGTCCATCCAACAAGTCTTTATACAAAGTAATCAACCATTCCCGATGGATCTTTTGTCTCACGATACTTGTCACTTGGATCTGCTTGCATCCTCCTTCCCACAGTCTGGCCGACATCTCCATTAACATTCAACTTAAGAGAGAACATGGCAGCATTATTCTTGTGTTGCTCATTCACTTGCGCGCACGCGCGCGCACACACACACCCCCCCTCCCTCCCCAATTCCTCATACAGACAACCCAGTTGGTCCTGTCGCAGCCCCAGTGCTGCATTTCATCTGAAGATGATAGCTACGTCATAAGGCAACCCATCAGAGAGGTTGCACCAGGTGTTGGTCAGGCGTCTATCCTAATCCCTTTCCTTTCAGTTATCAAACATTTAAAGCCCTTCTTTGAATCGATCACCAGGAAATAGACACCTGTACTTGTCCGTGTCAGTGTATGGTTCCAGTCTTCCCATTTCAGCTCGGACAACACTGCTAGGAGCAAGCTATTGCCTAAAAAAGGAAAATCTCCCAAATGCATCTCGGGGTATTCGACCCAACAGTCTTACAGCCTGCTGTGCAAACCACTCCCTGTATCCCAAACACTCCATCACTTACAAGAATATGGTGTGTAAACAGTAACACTTTATGTATACGATGTAAATATGTATAAAGTGGTGTTTTTTGTCCTCTTCGTTAGTGTAAATAGGATTAACAATGTGTCTTTCTTACCCAGAAATGCAGCTATTGTTCTGATGTGCGAGGGTCATTCAGTGGAAAGGATTGTATTTTTTCTCGATTCCATATATTGCCATCCAGTGAAGTATGAATTTAACAGTGGTTGAATTTTAAAAAATATCTTTGTTGTTGTAAACATAAAAAAACACAGGGAAAAAAACCATGGATTTGTGATTTAAAGCTGCTCATTGAAGATAGATTGTGACTTTTTAAAGCAATTATTTTAAGCAAAATGAAATGGCTGGCTGTTTCTTCACACATTTGCTGAACAAAATGTTGACATCATTAATCAGTTCTAACTACAAGTGTCCATTTCTTATTCCAACTTTCACTGCTTCAAGTTCAAGCACAAATAAAACATTCTTCCGATATTCTTGGAATGGTTTTCTATACATATTCATTTTAAGCCAAGGCACCTCTCAACATTTGGAATGATTATTCACAGCTTACTGACAAAGCATCCCCCCCTCCCCCCTCCACAACCCAACCCCCACGCCATGGGGGTAGGGGGGGAGGGGGGGGGAATAAACAGTTGTAAACTCTGAATAGAATCATTAGATCAAGTGAAGCCCAGTCAGTGTAGGAAATAGTATCAATAAAGGCGTTTCTGCGCTGCACTCAGCTAGCGATGTTACAAGAGTGATGTCTTCCTGGGACTGAACTCTGTGGTATGTGTCGATCTATTCAGCTTTCCTTGAACCGTTTCATGAAACTGTACAAGTGTTGCTGCACATATGTAAACAAGAAAAATGTTTACGTCAGGAATTTTAGACGTTTCTCAAACTTTGTTTTTTCCAGTTTGCTGGTCTCCAGGTAACAGAAATAGCCTGTTCCTGTGAACCCACACAATAAAAAGCATACTCACCTAAAAGGCAAAAATAAGCATTGGAAACAAAAGAGGAAAGCTGAACACAACGTGTATGGCACATACTATTAATCTGATTCTCACGCTTAAATAATAAAGTCCAGTATAGGGATATGATTCCAGCTATTTGACAAAGCCATAAATCATCCCACCAAGAATGTTAGCCATGCAAAATGCAGTTCCCACCACTGTATGTCATTCTTTTCACATGATTCAGAAATGTTCTCCCCATCTGCAGGATCTTGAAGTACAACTGGCACATAGATCACAAACTTGCCTCTTGAGACCAAACAGATGTTGACAAAATGGTGTAAAGACCCATTTGTGCACTCCAAACAACAAAAAAATATCCACACCCAAGTCAGTCGATACTTTCCCCTGCCCAAAACCCAATTGCAAAATCTTTCCCCTCACCAAAACTGACACCATCTCACATGGCCCCAAAGGTTCACTCACAATTAAACGTACATTCTCCTGTCGGAGCCGCAACATTGTGTATGCTGTCCCCTGTTGAGATTCAGGTAGACAAGACATCCCAGTCGCCTGAGAAAGGCATCTCTGAACATCTGACTGACATTGCCACCACTGGACCTAAGTAGTCACTTTACATTTCAACTAACCCCAATATAACATTAAATATGTCGAAGTCCTGGCACTTTGGCAGTTACAGAGTGGCAACTTTGAGCACACTCTGCATTTTATTGCCAGACTCTGAGCCCTCCACCCACATAGCATCAACATTCAAAAGTGGGATATATATATCTATCCATCAGCCCACAATATCCTTCAACATGCACACTACCATACCTCTCACTATTTACCTCATAAGTTACGGCAATCTTCCTTTCCCCTCTCCCTACACCCTCTCCACTTGCTGCATTAATCTGTTCTTTACTTGCATATCTATCCACTCATTTTTCTACATCTGGTTTTCATTCAGTTTCATATACTATCTCTTTTGCATAAGTTTCCCGTCCCTTCTTTTGCACGTGTGTGTGTGTGTGTAAATGTAGGTATGTGATACCCCCCACCCCCTCTTTTTTCCCCCGTTTTTATAGTGTTAGCCTTTCACTGATCGTTTCTACTCCTTTCCACCCACTATTATCATTACTAATAAAATAAATATAATTACTACATTTATTATTGTTACTATCATCATTAACATCATCCAATAGATACAATTTAAAAAGAACAAAAATAGATTAGAGAAAAGAATGTGTAGGTGTAGGTATACGCAATAAAAAGAAAAATAGATCAGAGAAATGCGAGCGTGTAGGTGTGTGACCCCCCCCCCCCCCCCCCCCCCTTTTTTTCCCTTCTTTTTTTTTTCGCCCATACAAAAATTCCCCTCCCTGGTCTGATAATGCTGTTAGCCTTTCATTCATTGATCATTCCTTTTCATTTTCACCTGAAATTATTCATATTGTCATCACTATCATAATCATCCTCTCCCTGCTCCAGTAGTATGGTTAACCTTTACTCAATGACCATCGTTATTCCTTTCCACCAACTATTATTATTACTACTATTATTATCATTATCAGTACTATTATCATCATCCCCAACATCATGAAAATATTATTCTCACCACCTTAATCAGCATTAACATCACCATTATCATCCTATTATGATTACTATTATTATTATTACTAATTCTAATATTTTTACTATTATTACAACTGTTGTTACATAGCTATTGCAACTATTATACTTACTAGTATTGTTGTCATCATCATTGCATTCCAACACACCATTTTTTCAGCCTCCTAGATCATTACTTTATGGCTATAATCATGACTATTAATATACTTATTGGATTCTACCTTTCCCAAAATCTGTATCCTCCTCTTTTTTCTTTGTCCTCCCCCTCCCCATCCTTCTCCTTCCTGCATTATTATTATTATCATTACTACTATCAATATTTTCATTACCATTGCTATTATTTCTATTACTATTACCATTGTTATCATAATTATTACTGTTACCATTATGAGTACCATCATTATTTTAAGTATTACTATCATTATCACCAATATCAGCACAATCATCATCACCACTAACATTGTTGCCACAACAACCATGCTGTTCGACAATCCTCTAACCCCTCTTTTCTCCCCTTTGTATGTATAGCCACTATTAATACTACAACTACTATCGTTTTATTACTCCAAAAGTGGTAGTAATCCTCTCTCGTTTTTATATGTTTTATCATCATTATTACATCATTATTATTAATTATTATTATCATTGTCCATTTTGTGCCCAAATTGAGAAGTGATCGTTCTTCGTTTTCATTGTCCTGAACCTTGTTTATCTTGCCTGAAGAAGACCAAAGAGGCCAAAATCATGAAAATGCATTGAGTTTGTCTTGTTATTTGTTTGTCTCTTTGTCTGGCAGAACAGAAATACTTCTTTCAAGTTTGTTTCAATCTCCACCTACAGTCACCTCACTTTGAAACCAACAATTTAAAATTGAATTCAGCATTGTTGTAAAAGCTACAAATGGTGAATTTCATAATAAAATTCCAAAGTCATGTCTCCAATTGTACAAACTTGGACTTCGAACTTTAAGTTCAGACAATGTAAAGATTACAAACTCTGTGGATAGAGAACTGGACTTGGTCACACTATTGAAACGGAAACCCCAAGCACTTCATTTCTTGATTTCAGATTTTCTTTTTTTTTTTGTGGGTGCAAGTATGTTGACCCTCAATGGTCAATTAATGGCAAAGCAAGTTATTCTGTCCATTGTGTTATGTGATCAGCCCATAACCAAAAAAAACACACAATCACATGAGAAACTTTTACCGTCATATTTGTGAGGTTCTGGAATTGTCACAGGACAAGAAAATGTTCATTTTTACCTGCAGATTGAGCATGTCAGAGTCCCCAAGACTGTGGCTGTGCATTATGTTTAATACAGCATTATAGCCACACACATACATTAAGGACAAGGACTGGACTGCTCACACTATCAACACCCTTTTACCTATGACTCTTGGGTAACAATCTATGTCATGACTCTGCTTTGGTTGTCTCCGTTTGTGTGGTAATCTTTAGTGTTGGGGTTTTCTCAACTATTGCAAATGCTGGCATAATCAAACTTAGCACACTGATAAACGTTAAAAAGACCTCACCAGCCATCTCCAGCATGAAGACGTCACACTAAATGATAGACACTGTTATCGTCTACATTGTGATCAAGTTTCACTACAATAAAAAAAAAATTTTCCTCTTGTGATCAGTTACAGTTACTGCTTTATACACTGATGAAAGATTATGTGCAAAAATTGAACATGCATTTTGGTCAAGATTAGACAGTAGAATATGATTTATGCTATGCAGAGGAATGTGTGTGTGTGTATACATCAATATATTATACTAAGAAAGAAATAAGATAAGCTGCCTAAACAACTTGCCAAATGTAGTTGAGTCAGAGCATAGGGATTTATCATTGATGGCCAGCCAACCTGGTGAAGCCGCTATTAAAGCAGCAAACAAAATGGTCTGACTTATTTACTCTAGAACTGCCACTATAGCAGAAATTTATACTGTTGCAGAAATGACGCACCTGCTACTTCGGGGAAAATCAATCAAAATGTCTTATAGATTATATAATACAGCATCACAAATTGGACCAAGGTCTCTAAATCCACATTTCCTAAAGCCCAGCTGATCGCAAAGGACTTGTTAGGTATGCTACCTTGTTTAAGTCAACTCTCAAAATAGATGTTTAAAAAATACACACACAGTTCACATAACAAGATTTTCTAAAAACAAGCCAGAATTTTGTGAAAATCTGTTGTGTGTATGACCAAGGCTGTCAGCCCTATGGTATGACAGTAAAGTGTCAACAGAGCTCGCTGAAGGCCAGTGGCCGCCTGCAAACCCTGTTCATGCACCAACAGTGCTCCTGTCCTCACCGACAGTCCACCCCTCTCTCCCCATCCTTCCATCCCTCTTCACTGGCTAAGGTGGACATTCTAGGGGAATGAACATGCCTTGTACAGCTGCAGAAGTTTGTTGCTGAGCAGCTGCAAATGTACAGCTGTATCGTCTGCGACTTCAGATACCTGAGGCAAAGCCTGTCCACATGGGGCACTGCCTAGGATCCGTCATTTACTCTTCTGTTATGATACTGCCTATGACTTGGCGTTTACACTTCTATTATTGTTTTCTCTCTTTTTACGGTCAACTTTTGTGTATGAGGGGTAGGAGGTAACTGAGTGAGAGAGATTGTGCATGTGTGTGATGGAACCTGTTTTGACAATGTGATAGGCCTGACAGTTTCCTTCAATCGCCTGAGCTATGAATAATAACTGAATTAAAGAGTTTGTGTGTGTATTACCTGTGTGCATGTGCTTGATCAGTCCTTTCACTCACTGCAGTTTGACGATTCTTTTCATAACATCCAATTCATGGTATGGGTGGCAAGATGGAACATATGCCTGGAGATCCTAGCTTTTGATGCAACCTCCACAAAAAGAACTGTCCGACGTCCTTTCTAAAATACTTGACACTGTAGCTTGTATTCACAGCATCCAAGTCAAACCCAGCAAACTGTGTGTCTGGTTAAAACTGAAAAAGTTTAAAATCTGAAGATGAACCTTCAGTCAGCAATGGAGCTGTAGAACCTCGGCTTAAAACTCCAATTTGAAAAAAATCATAAATACAAAATGTGCTCATAAATTACAAATTATGTTTTTAAAAATGTATTAAAAAGAAAGAAAAATACCCCAAATAATGAAATGCGTATGCTTCAACTCGCACCGGAATCCGCAAAAACAAAAGAACAAACAAAAAAGAAATCCAAGACAACCGCAAATACATTTTTTTTCTATGACAAAATGCTAGATATGAGAAGGTAGTGAGGGGAGTGGAGGAAGGGAGATGCCTTGTACAAAAAGAAAATGGTGGTGTCATTTAAAAGAAAAAGACAAAACTGAACACAGTTCCCTTTTACTGACAACAGGACTACTTGCTAGTTTGCAAATAAAAAATTAATGCCAAAAGCCTGGGGGGAAACAAAATTTCCATGAAAATCTTATCTATCGGATACGCTATTGCAATGGGAGAGCCATCTTTGTCCCCACTGCTGGCGATTGGTCCATCCATGCCATCACAGGACCTACACAGGGAATTGCATCCCTACCGTCTCCCTCCGCCTTCACCCCAGTTAAGAGAAACGACTTCAACCGACATTAAGATCAAGTAAATGGAAGACTATGGTGGGAAGTGAGCATGTGCTTTAGAGTGTGCGGAGGGGCAGAAGGCAGCTGGCTTGAGGGGGGTCTCACGTAGCCCACATTGCCATCCTGCCCCAACAGAGGCACATGTCACTCCACAGCACCACTGACACACGCAGGGCACAGATGGCCCACACAGCATAGGTTATCATGCAGCAGCACAGTACGCAGAAACCAGGATCACTTTAAAAGCCAAAAATAAAATAATACTGGAGCCCTTTCACAGTGTACAGTATGTACATTGGTTGATGCATTTTTTAAAAATCTGAACGGTCGTCAAACGTGAAGAGAAAGAGTGAACAACACAAGAGGCAGCACACACCTCATTTTGTTGGACAGACAATACAACAGTGAGAGACACAGTCACCCAGTCCTTTAGCATACTGAACAAACAATACAACAGTGAGAGACACAGTCACCCAGTCCTTTAGCATACTGAACAAACAATACAACAGTGAGAGCACAGTCACCCAGTCCTTTAGCATACTGAACAAAACAATACAACAGTGAGAGACACAGCCACCCAGTCCTTTAGCATACTGAACAGACAATACAACAGTGAGAGACACAGCCACCCAGTCCTTTAGCATACTGAACAAACAATACAACAGTGAGAGACACAGCCACCCAGTCCTTTAGCATACTGAACAAACAATACAACAGTGCGAGACACAGCCACCCAATCCTTTAGCATACTGAAACAGAACAATGGTGAGAGACACAGTCACCCAGTCCTTTAGCATACTGAACAAACAATACAACAGTGAGAGACACAGCCACCCAGTCCTTTAGCATACTGAACAAACAATACAACAGTGAGAGACACAGTCGCCCATCCTTTAGCATACTGAACAGACAATACAACAGTGAGAGACAGTCACCCAGTTGCTACTCTTAGCAACTGAACAGACCCATACATACAGAATAAAGTGAGACGACAGCCACCCAGTCCTTTAGCATACTGAACAGACAATACAACAGTGAGACACAGTCACCCAATCCTTTAGCATACTGAACAGACAATACAACAGTGAAAGAGACAGTCACCCAATCCTTTAGCATACTGAACAGACAATACAACAGCGAGAGACACAGTCACCCAATCCTTTAGCATACTGAACAGAGAACAGCGGAGAGTAGAGACAAACCAACATGACAGTGAGAGACACAGTCACCTAATCCTTTAGCATACTGAACAGACAACCTATACAACAGTGAGAGACACGGTCATCCAATCCTTTAGTATACAGAACAGACAACCTACACAACAGTGAGAGACATAGTCACCCAATCCCTTAGCATACAGAACAGACAACCTACACAACAATGGAGACACGGTCACCCAATCCCTTAGCATACAGAACAGACAACCTACACAACAATGAGAGACACAGTCACACAATCCTTTAGCATACAGAACAGACAACCTACACAACAATGAGAGACACGGTCACCCAATCCTTTAGCATACAGAACAGACAACCTACACAACAGTGAGAGACACAGTCACCCAATCCTTTAGCATACAGAACAGACAACCTACACAACAGTGAGAGACACAGTCACACAATCCTTTAGCATACAGAACAGACAACCTACACAATAATGTGAGACACAGTCACCCAATCCCTTAGCATACAGAACAGACAATCTACACAACAGTGAGAGACACAGTCACCCAATCCTTTAGCATACAGGACAACCTACACAACAATGAGAGACACAGTCACCCAATCCTTTAGCATACAGAACAGACAACCTACACAACAGTGAGAGACACAGTCACCCAATCCTTTAGCATACAGAACAGACAACCTACACAACAGTGAGAGACACAGTCACACAATCCTTAAACATACTGGAGAGACAACCAACACAACAGTGAGAGAAACAGTCACACAATCCTTAAACATACTGGAGAGACAACCAACACAACAGCAAGTCACACAATCCTTAAATATACTGGAGAGACAACCAACCACAACAGTGTGAGACACAGTTACACAATCCTTAAACATACTGGAGAGACAACCAACACAACAGTGGAGAGACAATCACACAATCTTTAAACATACTGAAGAGACAACCAACCACAACAGCGAGTCACACAATCATTAAACATACTGGAGAGACAACCAACACTATAGTGAGAGAGACAGTCACACAATCTTTAAACATACTGGAGAGATAACCAACACAACAGTGAGAGGGACAGTCACACAATCTTTAAACATACTGGAGAGATAACACAACAGTGAGAGAGACAGTCACACAATCCTTAAACATACTGGAGAGATAACCAACACAACAGTGAGAGAGGACAGTCACACAATCCTTAAACATACTGGAGAGATAACCAACACAACAGTGAGAGAGACAGTCACACAATCTTTAAACATACTGGAGAGATAACCAACACAACACAACAGTGAGAGAGACGGTCACACAATCCTTAAACATACTGGAGAGATAACCAACACAACAGTGAGAGAGACAGTCACACAATCTTTAAACATACTGGAGAGATAACCAACACAACACAACAGTGAGAGAGACAGTCACACAATCCTTAAACATACTGGAGAGATAACCAACACAACAGTGAGAGAGACAGTCACACAATCCTTAAACATACTGGAGAGATAACCAACACAACAGTGAGAGAGACAGTCACACAATCTTTAAACATACTGGAGAGATAACCAACACAAACAACAGTGAAAGAGACAGTCACACAATCTTTAAACATACTGGAGAGATAACCAACACAACACAACAGTGAGAGAGACAGTCACACAATCCTTAAACATACTGGAGAGATAACCAACACAACAGTGAGAGAGACAGTCACACAATCTTTAAACATACTGGAGAGTAACACAACAGTGAGAGAGACAGTCACACAATCTTTAAACATACTGGAGAGATAACCAACACAACAGTGAGAGAGACAGTCACATAATCTTTAAACATACTGGAGAGAAAACCAACACAACAGTGAGAGAGACAGTCACACAATCTTTAAACATACTGGAGAGATAACCAACCATAACAGTGTGAGACACAGTTACACAACCCATGAACATACTGGAGAGAAAACCAACACAATAGTGAGAGAGACAGTCACACAATCCTTAAACATACTGGAGAGATAAACCAACACAACAGTGAGAGACATAGTTACACAATCCTTAAACATACTGGAGAGACAACCAACACAACAGTGAGTCACACAATCCTTAAACACACTGGACAGACAACCAACACAACGATGAGAGACAGTCACACAATCCTTTAACATACTGGACAACTAACACAACAGCAAGTCATCCTTTCTCTCGGGCATATGACCAACACAAAAATGAGACAGTCACCCAATCCTTTCATATACTGGACAGATGACCAACACAAGAATGAGAGACAGTCACCCAATCCTTTCATATACTTGACAGATGACTAACACAAGAATGAGAGCCAGCCACCCAATCCTTTCATATACTGGACAGATGACTAACACAAGAATGAGAGACAGTACACCTAATCCTTTCACACACTGGACAGATGACTAACACAAGAATGAGAGCCAGTCACCCAATCCTTTCACCCACTGGACCAGCAACACACAACAGTGAAACACAAAGTCACCAAAACTTGTATCATACTGGACAGACGACCAGCACAACAATGAGAAAGAGTCATCAAATTGTGTAATATACTGTGAGAGACATTGACCAAATCTTTCAACAGACTGGACAGTGACCGACACAACAGTGAGAGACACTGACCCAATATTTTAACAGACTGGACAGTGACCAACACAACACTGACCCAATCTTTTAACAGACTGGACAGTGACCAACACAACACTGAGAGACACTGACCCAATCTTTTAACAGACTGGACAGTGACCAACACAACAGTGAGAGACATTGACCCAATCTTATTAACAGACTGGACAGTGACCAACACAACAGTGAGAGACATTGACCCAATCCTTTATCAGACTGGACAGTGACCAACAGAACAATAAGAGACAGTGTTACCCAATCCTTTAACCTACATGAAGGAGAACCAGCACACCAGCAAGAGTCTCAGTCACCCAATCTTTAAACATGTTAGACAGTTGAACGAAAACACTATACATCTAACATGGAATAACATGGACCGATGAAATAACAAACTCCTCCTTTACAGAGACACTTAACACTTCACAGCGAGTTTATATCATTACGACAAGCCCAGATAATTTTCAAGGCACTGTGCAACTTCTGACAGAAGAGGGAACTACTGGTATAGATGGTCAGGTACAGTGCATCATCTAACAAGAGATGAAAGTACAGGTACAAAAGATAAGGCACTGTGCATCTTCTGACAAGATAGAACTACATGTAAAGATAAGGCACTGTGCATCATCTAACAGGAGATGGAAGTACAGGTAGAAAAGATAAGGCACTGTGCATCTTCTGACAGAAGATAGAACTACATGTAAAGATAAGGCACTGTGCATCTTCTGACAGAAGACAGAACTACATGTAAAGATAAGGCACTGTGCATCTTCTGACAGAGGATGGAACTACATGTAAAGATAAGGCACTGTGCATCTTCTGACAGAAGATAGAACTACATGTAAAGATAAGGCACTGTGCATCTTCTGACAGGATGGAACTACATGTAAAGATAAGGCACTGTGCATCTTCTGACAGAGGATGGAACTACGTGTAAAGATAAGGCACTGTGCATCTTCTGACAGAAGATAGAACTACATGTAAAGATAAGGCACTGTGCATCTTCTGACAGAGGATAGAACTACATGTAATAAGGCACTGTGCATCTTCTGACAGAAGATAGAACTACATGTAAAGATAAGGCACTGTGCATCTTCTGACAGAAGATAGAACTACATGTAATGAGGTACCATGCATCTTCTGACAGAAGATAGAACTACATGTAAAGATAAGGCACTGTGCATCTTCTGACAGAAGATAGAATTACATGTAATGAGGTACCATGCATCTTCTGACAGAAGATATACCTACATGTAAAGATAAGGCACTGTGCATCTTCTGACAGAAGATATTACTACATGTAAAGATAAGGCACTGTGCATCTTCTGACAGAGGATGGAACTACATGTAAAGATAAGGCACTGTGCATCTTCTGACAGAGGATGGAACTACATGTAAAGATAAGGCACTGTGCATCTTCTGACAGAAGATAGAACTACATGTAAAGATAAGGCACTGTGCATCTTCTGACAGAAGATAGAACTACATGTAAAGATAAGGCACTGTGCATCTTCTGACAGAGGATGGAACTACATGTAATGAGGTACCATGCATCTTCTGACAGAGATAGAACTACATGTAAAGATAAGGCACTGTCCATCTTCTGACAGGATGGAACCACATGTAAAGATAAGGCACTGTGCATCTTCTGACAAGATATTACTACATGTAAAGATAAGGCACTGTGCATCTTCTGACAGAGGATGGAACTACATGTAAAGATAAGGCACTGTGCATCTTCTGACAGAGGATGGAACTACATGTAAAGATAAGCACTGTGCATCTTCTGACAGAGGATGGAACTACATGTAAAGATAAGGCACTGTGCATCTTCTGACAGAGGATGGAACTACATGTAAAGATAAGGCACTGTGCATCTTCTGACAGAAGATAGAACTACATGTAAAGATAAGGCACTGTGCATCTTCTGACAGAGGATGGAACTACATGTAATGAGTACCTGCATCTTCTGACAGAAGATAGAACTACATGTAAAGATAAGGCACTGTGCATCTTCTGACAGAGGATGGAACTACATGTAAAGATAAGGCACTGTGCATCTTCTGACAGAAGATAGAACTACATGTAAAGATAAGGCACTGTGCATCTTCTGACAGAAGATATTACTACATGTAAAGATAAGGCACTGTGCATCTTCTGACAGAGGATGGAACTACATGTAAGAGGTCCATGCATCTTCTGACAGAAGATAGAACTACATGTAAAGATAAGGCACTGTGGCATCTTCTGACAGAGGATGGAACTACATGTAAGATAAGGCACTGTGCATCTTCTGACAGAAGATATTACTACATGTAAAGATAAGGCACTGCGCATCTTCTGACAGAGGATGGAACTACATGTAATGATGAGGTACCCTGCATCTCTGACAGAAGATGGAACTATATGTACAGATGTTAAGGCACTGTTAATCTTCTGATAGAAGGTGGAACTTAGTACAGATGAAAAGTGCAGACAGATGATTTAAATTACAAACTGTATATTATACGGTAAAGCGTCTCTCCTATACTCCTAGCTAAGGGACAGACAGAACAACGCCAACAGGAAAACAATCATCATAGGTCACACACACCCAGCACAGACTAAGCATGAAGGTCAAGGCCATGAGAAGGGTAAGGTCAGAAGGGCAGTCCTCATTCTTCTCATTGTACATAGGACCGACAACGCTTCTCAGTGTCTTTATTGACATCGCCTTCAGTGCTTCCATTCACAGCAAGGTGGGTCAACACTTTCACTCCAGAATCCATGCACAGAAGATGTCTTAAAATCCAGTAAAAAAAAAATATAGAGACCTAAGATGGTCAGCATCCAGCTAGAAAAAGTTAAATAAGCCTTTCTTCACTGATTATCAAAGCACTTTTGTATAAAACTTGACAGGATTTAGTTTAAAAATGCGATCTTTATTTTGACCTATGATCCTTTCTTTTAAAAATAACCATTAAAAAGATCTGCAAAGAAAAAGAAAAATTGACCCAATAACAAAACAATAAGAAATTTAAAATCTCCTAAAATGTGGCCCAAGACTTAAGAATAGAACTAGCCAACCCATTCCCTCACCGCGAGACAACCTCATCCCTCTTCCATTAAAAGTATTCAACGATCACCACTCTATCCAAACATGCAGCAACATACACACTCATAAACATAAACACACACACACACACTCCATCACCCTTGGACACATATATACCTGTCGCCAAACGCAAGCATGCACATTACCCACTCACATGGGACCCAGACCAACAGCTGAATAAACTATGAACTATTGCACAACAAGAAAGGTCCAAAGACAACTCCAACACATGCATCAAGAGGGAGAGAGGGTCACCATCACCCTCCTCCACCAAAGCCCTGTCACACTGTCCTGGTTGCTCTACCATTCGAGACATCTGTCCCATGCTGAATTTGGTCCTGCTCAACACTGGAGCCATGGTGTGTGTGCCACCAGTAGCTACAGTGAGTGGAGGACTGCTCCGCTGTCCAGGTAGGTGGGTAGCGTCCTGCGAGTGATAGATCAGCCAGAGGTAAACGAAAGCGAAAACAATGATGGGCACAGGTGCAGGTGGTGATGGGGCTAGGTCTGGGGGGAAACATGGAGAACAGCGCTCCAGGATCCATATTTCTTGTTGTAGCTGACCCCTGCAGCTGGGCTGGTGAGAAGCGCTCTATGCTACGCCCTACTGTACTGACAGCACTGTTGAAGGCTCTCTGATGGCGTCAGGATGCTGATCTGGACAGCTTTCCTCCTCTGTCACCTGCTACATCAGACACAGCATGGGCTGGGGCGACAGGTCTGCCACACTGTCATACCTGTAACACCATCACAGCACTCTTAATCACTCTGTCCTCTCCTCAGATGATATCAAAGGTGCAACGCTCAACATATCATCCAGTCCTATCTGAACCACAACACATGCAACTCTCCAAATGACTGCCATCTTAACTCTGATGGGACAGATACATACAGATGAAGTCATGTATGCACTGCAACCATTCCAAAACACACTCACCTCAAGGGAGCTACAAGGATTCCCATCCATGCCAGCTGCACAGGTTCCAATGAAAAGCAGACTTTGTTCAGTTTATATACTTCAGCCGTCTATGACCAAGGGCACTAATATTGTTTATGTTCCAACAAGATGTTTTATTATCAAGATTCAAATAAAAAGAAATACTGGGATGATTTTAACAAATATTGTTAATCCAATTCGTTATTGTTTCTTTTGTCAGGTAGGAGGTGGTGGATGTGGGGTGGTTTGGTTGTTTAAAAAAAAAAAGATTCACATTTGAAACAAGACTAGTACTCTTAATAATTACATTCAGAAAGGGATGTACGACTGAAAACCAGTATATTGCCTGGATCTCTAAGATGCACAACAACTGAAGTGAGCAAAGGTTTCAATTTTTTACAACAAATGAAACAAAACATGTCCAACAGTCTTGTTGTAAATAATATTCTCTCAACACCAAAATCTACGCTTCACGAACCAATCGGTTGTCTTGCCTCTCAAAATTCCCCAAGGACATCATCTGTAGCTTTAGGGCCTATCACCGTGTTAAAGACAGCAAGAAGAGTCACTGCAAGCAAATCCGTCACTATATGATACACAGTGAAACTGTAGCAGACTGTGTAATATGTGCTTGCCTGTTAACATTCTTGTTTAGTCTCCAAAGCCAAAGCCCCCACCCCTTCCCCCTCCCTTTGGTAAATTCTGAGTTCCCAGGGACTTTAAAACCCTGGCAGGGCTTTGAAAAGACCTATAAGAACCATTTTCCGCAGTAAGGACCTTATATCATGATCACAGAAACACTCAAAGTCATCCCATGTAAGCCATCTTTATTCTGCATGTTTGTAAACCTTTGTTGGATAAAATGGCTTGAAAAAAACGGCATTTTGAGTGGTGGGGAGGCTGCTGTAACCCCCTACTTTCACGTCACATTCACGAGGTGGTCCTATCCACAGTGCAGTAACTACTATAATATCAACAACATCAAGTCCACAGCTTTTTTTTTTTTCAACCTTGTTCATTTTGTTTACAGCTCTGTTCTACTTGTTTTTCCTTCTCTTTCTATGCATTTTTTCTATTTAACTTTTTTACAACTTAAGAACATTTTGTTCTGTCAGCCTGTACCATCAACAACACTTCCACCTATGGAGGAAAGATAGTGCGATACTTCACTTTCTTCACATCATGCTGACCATCTTACCCACTGAATCTGTCAGAATCCAGTCTTCATGATCACTGTCCTTCAGCCTGTGGTCTTGGAAGAAACAATGTACCGTCAATTTGTAAAAGATGATCCACAAAAATCAACAAAGGCTGGGCTACAGATCCTGCACAGTGGCCGACAGTAGATCTCGAACATCCTCACAAGTGAGACTGGGTTGTAATGCAGTCTCATGATGTCTGCTTCAAAGTTTCATCCACTTAACCTATCACAGCCATGTCTCTTTTGAGGCAAGCAGGCTTTCCCTCCCCAGCAACCTTGTGACAATATGTGTGCAGATGACCAAAATGTGCCCTACTGCCGTGTCCACCATTACGCTTACACTTGTCCTCAAACGGTCAACAGGAAATAACCTCTATCTTCAGCTCTGGGGATGTCCAAACAAGTTTTGATGCACTACTGCAAATATGGTTAACCTTAGCAGCTTTCAAACAAAGAAGCAGAAAACATGTGGAACTTCCAGTGCAATTAACATCGTCAGCAGGATAACAGGACGGCACAACTGTCTTGCTGAATGAAGCGCTTAACATTTCATCATAAAGTGACTAACATTGAGGAAAGTACCCAAGAGGTTACAAGTCACAAAAGAGAAGAAGAAAGCAAATCATTTGAGGAAACTGTTATTCTGATGACTTACCATCAACCAACTACCGCAAAAGACACTTCTGCATCTGTCCTTCCTCCCAATAGTGCTGACTGAGCCAATGCAGACAACTGATTTGACGAAAATACACCAACCATACCAATGAAAGCTTACTTGTTTCGAGTCCAGTTCCAACAGTACATAGTCATGATTATGAATCTGATGACCAAGATGACCCAGCTCTCTTCATTGACACTGACAGAGATGAGGACCAGGTATTCCACAAAGAAAAAGAACAGTGAGCGAGCTGCACATCTGCAAATTTTCCATCTGTTCATAATTCATTTATAAATGTAAACTTCCCCTGATTTCTTTATAATCCATAGTAAGCCCAGCTGTGAGCCCTGCCAACTCACCTTTATAATCCACAGCAAGCCACTTCTGAGCCCTGCCAATTCCAGACCTGCCACATTCTGAATATGAAAAAGAGGGGTGGGGGTCTGGGAGCCAGCATAGGCTCCTAGTCAGGTATGTAATGATTAGCGAGCAGAGAAGGACCCCAGAAAGCACTGAAATGCATGAAGTTTTTTCATATTGTTAATGCATTCAACAACAAATTTTCAAGGTAAAACTTATACAGATCAATCAGTCTTGCAGCATAAAATTATGAAAAGCTAAGAAAAAGATACTGTGCATTCATTTTCATGCTTATGTTTTGTACATTTGAGTCAAACACACATAGTGACATCACAGAGAGAGAGAAACAGAGAGATAGGGAGAGAGACTTTGTAGATTTTAAGTGATTTACAGAAATAAAAGTTCTGACCAATCAGAATTCGGCAATGAATTTCCATCAAGACGGTAATCTTGACTGGTTCTGGCATGCCTAGATAGTATTGTGCCTATTCGCACAGTCTTGTGCAGAAGAGAAAAAAAATTGTTGCTTGGCTGCTCTCAAAATTTCTTCTATATGGTTCAGAAACATGGCGGGTAACCAAGACCAACAAGCTACAGACATTCATCAATAGATGTCTCAGAAACATCCTCAACATCAAATGGCCGGAAGTCATCTCCAACGAACAACTGTGGGACAGGACGAGACAAGTCCCAATGGAAACTGAGATAAAGAAACGGAAATGGGGATGGATCGGCCACACGCTATGGAAGCCTGTATCCAACGTAACCAGGCAGGCTCTGGATTGGAATCCACAAGGAAAGCAGAAAGTGGGTTGACCAAAACAGACTTGGCGCAGGAGTGTCGATGCTGAGGTGAAGACCGCCGGAATGACGTGAGCCGAGCTAAGGAGGACCTGCCAAAATCGTGTGCGTTGGAGGAGTGTTGTTGCAGCCCTATGTTCCTCAAGGAATCAAAAGGCATAAGTCAAGTAAGTCAAGTGCTCTCAAAATACCAGAGTTTCTGCTATCGCGATCACAGAGCAAGTTGAAGCCCCAAAAAACGGAGTTTACCCAATGAAATCGGGGTGAATGGCAGGTCTGAAAGTCACCTTTATAATCCACAAAAAGCCAATTCTGAGCCCTGGCAAGTCACATGTACAGTCCATAGCAATCCAATTCTGAACCCTGCCAAGTCACTTTTATAATCCACAAAAAGCCAATTCTGAACCGTGCCAGGTCACCTTTGCAATCCACAAACAAGCAAAATTCTGAAACCCTGCCAGGTCACCTTTGCAATCCACAGCTAGCCAATTCTGAACCATGCCAGGTCACCTTTCAATCCAAGCAGCAATTTCTGGACTACCCAAGTACGCCTGGTCACTTTACAATCCAAGCTAGCCAATTCTGAACCATGCCAGGTCACATTTATCATCCACAGCAGGTCACTTCTGAACCCTGCCAAGTCACCTTTACAATCAAAGCAAGCCAATTCTGAACCATGCCAAGTCACATTTAATCCACAGCAGTCACTTCTGAACCCTGCAAGTCACCTTTAAATCCACAGAAGCCAGTTCTGAACCCTGCCAAGTCACATTATAATCACACAAGCCAATTCTGAACCTGCCAAGTCACCTTTATAATCACAGGAAGCTATCCTGAGCCATTTCAAGTCACATTATAATCCACAAAAAGCCAATTCTGAACCCTGCCAAGTCACATTTATAATCCACACAAGCCAATCCTGACCCTGCCAAGTCACATTTATAATCCACAAAGCCAATTCTGAACCCTGCCAAGTCACCTTTATAACCCACAACAAGCCAGTCCTGAGCCTTTCAAGTCACCTTTATAACCCACAACAAGCCAGTCCTGAGTCCTTGCAAGTCACCTTTATAATCCACAACAAGCCAGTCCTGAGTCCTGCCAAGTCACCTTTATAATCCACAACAAGCCAGTCCTGAGTCCTGCCAAGTCACCTTTATAACCCACAACAACCAGTCCTGAACCCTTTCAAGTCACCTTTATAATCCACAACAAGCCAGTCCTGAGTCCTGCCAAGTCACCTTTATAATCCACAACAAACCAGTCCTAAGTCCTGCCAAGTCACATTTATAATCCACAACAAGCCAGTCCTGAGCCCTTTCAAGTCACCTTTATAATCCACAACAAACCAGTCCTGAGTCCTGCCAAGTCACCTTTATAATCCATAACAAGCCAGTCCTGAGTCCTGCCAAGTCACCTTTATAATCCACAACAAGCCAGTCCTGAGTCCTGCCAAGTCACATTTATAATCCACAACAAGCCAGTCCTGAGCCCTTTCAAGTCACATTTATAATCCACAACAAGCCAGTCCTGAGTCCTGCAAAGTCACCTTTATAATCCACAACAAGCCAGTCCTGAGTCCTGCCAAGTCACCTTTATAATCCACAACAAGCCAGTCCTGAGTCCTTGCCAAGTCACTTTATAATCCACAACAAGCCAGTCCTGAGCCCTTTCAAGTCATTACCACAACACATCTGACCTTCAAGTCACCTTTAATCCACAACAAGCCAGTCCTGAGTCATGCCAAGTCACCTTTATAATCCATAACAAGCCAGTCCTGAGTCCTGCCAAGTCACGTTTATAATCCACAACAAGCCAGTCCCGAGTCCTGCCAAGTCACATTTATAATCCACAACAAGCCAGTCCTGAGTCCTGCAAAGTCACATTTATAATCCACAACAAGCCAGTCCTCAGTCCTTTCAAGTCCCCTTTATAATCCACAAACAAGCCAGTCCTAGTCCTGCAAGTCACCTTTATAATCCACAACAAGCCAGTCCTGAGTCCTGCCAAGTCACATTTATAATCCACAACAAGCCAGTCCCGAGTCCTGCAAAGTCACATTTATAATCCACAACAAGCCAGTCCCGAGTCCTGCCAAGTCACATTTATAATCCACAACAAGCCAGTCCTCAGTCCTTTCAAGTCACCTTTATAATCCACAACAAGCCAGTCCTAAGTCCTGCCAAGTCACCTTTATAATCCACAACAAGCCAGTCCTGAGTCCTGCCAAGTCACATTTATAATCCACAACAAGCCAGTCCTCAGCCTTTCAAGTCACCTTTATAATCAACAAGCCAGTCCTGAGTCCTGCAAAGTCACCTTTATAATCCACAACAAGCCAGTCCTGAGTCCTGCCAAGTCACCTTTATAATCTACAACAAGCCAGTCCTGAGTCCTGCCAAGTCACGTTTATAATCCACAACAAGCCAGTCCTGAGCCCTTTCAAGTCATTTATAATCCACAACAAGCCAGTCCTGAGCCATTTCAAGTCACATTTATAATCCACAAGCCAGTCCCGAGTCCTGCCAAGTCACATTTATAATTCACAGCAAGCCGGTCCTGAGTCCCGCCAAGTCACATTTCCAACCTGTCTGTTTTAGACAAGATTACTGAGGCAGTGTGTCACATGATCCAAGCATTTATACTCTCCCAGGTAACACAGTGACATCTAGGTGGCAAGTACTGACGCTTCATGGTTATGCAACTTTTTAGAATTATTCCACCAATTCAAACTATCAAAATATTTTTGTTTCCTAGTCATACAAATACTAGAAACTTGACCTTTCAGATCACAGGGGCCGAATCAAATTGACCTTGATCTAAAGTAGGGTAGCAATGAAGTAAAAAGAAAAAGGACAAGGTATAGCACTGCAAAATCAAATATACTTATTGAAAACTTACCTTAACTAACTTCATTTCACTTACCAATGATTGTGTATTGCCACAAGGAGATATCCAAACCATCATTGTAGGCAGAGTTAACAGTCAAGTGGATAGCCGTTAAGACCACACAAAAGAGATCTATGTCATGATCATCCTGCGACGATCAGTCAGCATTTGTCAGAAATTGGATTCAAACAGTCTGACTCATCATACATTTCATAGGCATGCTCTCACCTTTCTTCCAAGCCTGCTTATAAACTTACTTTTGACACTGCACTCTTAAGTGTCAGGTTCTCTGCCAGAACAATGTTGGAACCCTTCACCATTTATATACATACAGAACAGACTCCTTGACACATTCTAACAAAACCATCCGTTATAACTCTGCCAGAAGTGATTGTCGATAAGTCATGCTGTGCCCCCAGTTTCAACTGTTTCACTGTCATCCCACTTCACTTTCATTTTTAGTGTTCTTTTAGAAACACGCAGAACCATCTTTGTTCTCGTGGCCTTTAGTAACCACAAATCCCAAGCAGTGGCAGTGCCAATATCAACGTGAGTTTCAAACAGATTTATTTAGAAACAATAATCATTAGGAAGGGAGACAGATGCTTGGCCCTGATTTTCACAGTGTGACTGACAACTACCAGTCCAGACAGTTATCATCAGACCTCCACACCTCAGCTGACCCTGTTCTACAGGATATGACTGTCCACTACCACCTGTCTACAGCTATCATCATCAGACCTCCACACCTCAGTGGACCCTGTTCTACAGGATATAACTGTCCACTACCACCTGTCTACAGCTATCATCATCAGACCTCCACACCTCAGTTGACCTGTTCTACAGGTTATGACTGTCCACTACCACCTGTCTACAGCTATCATCAGACCTCCACACCTCAGTTGACCCTGTTCTACAGGTTATGACTGTCCACTACCACCTGTCTACAGCTATCATCATCAGACCTCCACACCTCAGTTGACCCTGTTCTACAGGTTATGACTGTCCACTACCACCTGTCTACAGCTATCATCATCAGACCTCCACACCTCAGTTGACCCTGTTCTACAGGTTATGACTGTCCACTGCCACCTGTCTACAGCTATCATCATCAGACCTCCACACCTCAGTTGACCCTGTTCTACAGGTTATGACTGTCCACTACCACCTGTCTACAGCTATCATCATCAGACCTCCACACCTCAGTTGACCCTGTTCTACAGGATATGACTGTCCACTACCACCTGTCTACAGCTATCATCATCAGACCTCCACACCTCAGTGGATCCTGTCCTACAGGTTATGACTGTCCACTACAATCTTTTTGTACAAATGGGGGGCGTTATAAACATCTTCTATTCCCCTCCCCCCTCCTATAACCGACACCAACATTCCTTACCTTGTAGTAACTGCATTAAAGCTATATTGTTACAGCATCATTTCTTTCATACCTGGTTCGGCAGCATACTACTCTTGCCTATTATAGCAGTCCCTCTTCCTTCCCCCTCCCCGACATTCCAAGGCTTGTAGTCCCAGCTGTTGTTTCTAAATATCGGAATGTTGTCACATGCGACAGTCACCAAGAGTTGTTGCTCCTTAGTGGAAGCACCCAAACAGGCACACCAAGACACACATTGGTTACACTGTGCAATTGTAGTTACCACTCAAGGGCTTGGTGTAAAGATTTTTCACAGACCCGTTTACCCCGAAATTTAACTTGTATACCAATCCAAAACAAGAGTATTTTCTTCAAAACAGTACTCCAACTAGAAAGTTTAAACCACACTGTGGTAAACATGCATTGTTTGTATCACAGGAGTGGAATACTACATTACTAGTAACTATCAGACTTGTTCACCCTAAAACTGCTACTGGTGTACTTTTCAACAAAAATGAGCGTATTTTCTAGATTGCATGCAATATTCCAAATTTCTAGAGAAGCGGATGGTGGAGGCAGGGGTGGGGGGTACCTGCCATAACAATGGAGAGCTATCTTCCCGATTGTAACCACCTGATCTTGAATAAACTTTAGTGAAATAGGCTCTTTCTAATTCAAATTACTTTCAAACCTGATTCACCAGCATGAGCCCATGCTCTTTTGCCAGACTTTGCGATGTCTGAAGCAACATACTGCCAAACATTTATTTTGCACGCAGACATTCCCAAGGGTTGTCGCTCTTTGGTGAAAGCCTCCCCTATGGTTAGACTCTGCACATGCAATTACTGCTCAAGAACTTCGTCTCCAGAATTTTTATTGACGTATTTCTTTTTAGTTCATCGTATTTCCACCGAACATGCATACAAAATACAGCGAAATCGTATGGGTAACCAGGTCTGTTTTCTGTATCACTAAATGTGTACAAAATACAGCAAAATTGTGTGAGTAAACAGATCAGATACCTCCTATCATCCCCTAAAGAAGGCAGCAAGACAAGGCAGAAGTAAAAAGGTAGAGCTAGGATCATGGGATCTATACAGACAAAACGGTGCATGACCAGAGTGCCTTGTAAGACTAGGTTAACTGCCTCTGTCAGTGGAGTGTTGTGCTTGCAAGTGCAGAAAAGTGCCACATACTTTGCCAAGCGATACTTTTCTCGCACAGCCTGCTGAGGATGCCTGTCCACATGGGAGTGCAGTTCGTACAACATCTGCACGCAGGTTGTCAGCTGGCTCAAAGTGTAGCGAGATATGGTCTCACACTCTGATGTCTGAAACAATATGCATTCCCATATTATACCTTTTCAGTAGCCAGTTCTCTCAAACTGACAAATCAATTTTCAGGGGAAGTCACACACCAAGACAAAAATCTGAAAATAGAGGGGGGTCAGGAGCATGGACCCGGGAAATACTTTTCGCATGGCTTAAAAATTGATGCAATCTGGGACTTTCCTGCAGTTATTTCAACTTTTTTTTAAACATCACAGCCATTATCAAAATCATCTTGATATAGACAGGTAACATTACTTATAGCCCAGTTTCAGTTTCTTCAAGGTGTCACTGTGTGCAGACTAGACCATATACGCTACAACACATCTGCCAAGTGTCGAGACCATACTGCGCGCGATTTAAAGCTGATGGATGAATTAATTAATGACCGAGATGAGAGAATTTAAGAAGAGGATCTCGTGGCTACAACTTAGCAGATGTCTGACCTGCGCATTAGCCTAACATGCTGGTCAGACCTCGAGTACCTACATCTGCACCATTATTATCATTGTATGTGTATGTGTTGAGAATACATGCATGTATGTATATATGTGTGCATGGGTAGGTGGGCATGGCCCCTTGTGTGTGTATACCTGAGTATGCAGTGTGCATGTGCATGCGTGCATGTGTGTGATTTGTGAGCTTGTGTGAACAGGCTCCTGCATGCATGTATATGTGCATGTGCATATATGTGTGTATGCATGTGTGCCTGGGCATATATATATGGGCATGCAAGCATTTGTGTGTGCGAGTGTGTGTGTGCGAGTGTGTGTGTGCGCGAGTGTGTGTGTGTGGAGAGAGAGAGAGAAAGAGCGAGAGTGTGTGTGTGTGTGTGTGTGTGTGTGTGTGTGTGTGTGTGTGTGTGTGTGTGTGTGTGTGGGGAGGGGGATGAGGGGGGGGGGGGGTGTGCATGCGAGCATGCACATGGGCATGCGCAAGTGTATACGAGCGTTTCTGTGTGTGCATTGTGTGTACATGTCTGTGCATGCGTGCACATGCAGGTGCAGGTGTGTGTGTGCACGTTTGTGTGCGTGTGCATGTGTGTGTGTGTGTGTGTGTGTGTGTGTTGGTCCCTTGGCAGGGTGAAAGAGCAGAATCCCTTTGAGGGTTAGGGGGCCATGCTCCCTGAAACCATGGATTTTCAGTCATGTATGAGCCCTGACTGGCATTTCCAGGAAATATCAACAGAAGACTTCCACTGCAGAACAAGGAACCATAGAAATAACTTTTTTTTTTGCCCCATGACAATTATTAAACATCTGAATCATTATTTCAAAAATGTTCAAACAGATAATTTTTGCATGCCTGAAAGAGGTCAAGCATTCAATGTAAAAGGGGGAAATCAGCATGATGGAGTACAGACACAACTCTCTTCAGACCTGTTTAACCTAAAACTGCAACAGGTCTACTTTTAAAATAAAACAAAATAAATAAACAAAAGGACTATCGTCTACTATGTACGTTTACAAATCTTCCAAACTTTTGTAAAAGCCAGGGTGGCATGGAATCGGGCCTGAGGGTCTTTTTTTGCCTGCTGCCAAACAACAGATCAATTCCTCTGCACTAAAAGAAAAAGGAAATTTCTAAAAACAAGAAAAAGATCCTTCCGACACAAATTTCTTTCTTAAGTTGTTCATCAGCATGTTTTGCACATATTCATGTCTCCTTACCTTTTTTTTTTTCAATACCTAGGGCCTATAGTCTATACTGTTGTTGTTATTATCTTCCTGTTATGCATTTGCATGTCCTCAAACACTGCCAGATGTAATTTTGCATACACAGGTTTAGCAAGAGTTCTTGCTTTTTGGACAAAGCACCTGACTGGCATACCAAGACAATATCATGATTTCCTCTGCACGTTCGACAGCTGCTTGGGAGGGGGTTGGAGGGAGAGGGCGAGGAGGCAAGAGAGACTTACTTTATTTTCACGGACCATTATGAAGTTTGAAAATAAAATGAGGCACGGAACAGTAAACAAGTAGGGTAACTCTTGCTCCCATAAGAAAACCTAACACAGAATAAACAAGTAGGGTAACTCTCGCTCCCATAAGAAAACCTAACACAAGTAACTTTTATTCAAGACCAGTACAGCCTTTTAAACTTGAATAAAGTAGGACAAATACAAAGACGAACAATCTAATAGTGGGGGAAAAACAAGCGCAGGCCAACAACCCCTCAGTCATTACAGTAATGACTTGGCAAAGATTTGAACTTTAGGCGGGGGGGAGGGGGTGAAGATGAAGAAAATGGGAACATAAAATTAATAAAATATATTATAAATATGAAAACTCTTCACTGGCTGCATGAGGGAACCATTGTAATCCCTCTTGAAGGAAGATCTATTTGTATTGCCCGCTCCTAGGCCTTTCGTCCGCTGGGTCGGACTCATCAGGGAGACACGGCTGATTGTGTTTGTGCTCCTGGCGTCAAACAGAGACACGCCACAGTCCATAATACTGTGTGGTGTTCTCACCACGAAGGGTTCAAAAAAGAATCCAACAGCACCATTATTTACAACCATTATGTGCAAATATGGCAAAATTGTATGGATCAACAGGTTTGACAACCTGGGAGGTATTTCCATTGGTCATTTATTTTGGGCATATGATGACATGGTATACTTGATGGAAAATTCTGGGTATCACACCACACTCTTTGGAGGAGGAGGAGGAGGAGGGGTGTGGAGATTGAATTAGGGGCTTTTCCATCCGAGAGTATTCCCCAATAGTTCATGCAATTTGTAAAATTCTTAAAGCTCAGGATTGTTTTTGTTACATAGGGCACTGGCTTACAATTTTTCAGAAAAAAAGAGACTCAGCCATAATCAAGCAAACCACTGGCCAATGATGCTTGCCAAGGTGAGTATCCTTGGGCCCCTTATTTTGAGAATGAGTGCGTATCCTTGGGCCCGTTATTTTGAGAATGATGATATGGGTGTTCTGTTTGGAAAATAAATGGATCTGCACTCTGCTCTTTGGAGGAGGAGGAAGAGGGGAAGCTTTTCTTTTTTCTAAATGTTCTGACAATTGAGGAGAATGTGTTTCCAACATCAGAGGATTTTATGCCCTTTAGTGCACAGTTCCTAAAATTCTAAGAACAGAAATGTTTATGTTGCTGAAGAGCAGACAGGGAACCGGAGGTCAAAAGTTTTATGTTGAGAAGGAGAAACCATTCGGAAGTACACCACTCAATTCAGCAGTTCATATGGGAGCTGTCAGAAACAATGTGTTTTAACTCTGAGTGCTTTGCTGGGATAGGAGGGACAGTGGGTCTAGTGGTCAGATGGAAACCAAGAACTTTAAGTAAACTTTGGCCTTTAAACTGGGTGAAAAAGCACGCTTCAGTCAAATTAGTGCAATCTCTAATGATGTTGATAGATTAATGATAAAAATGAAAAAAGCTCCTGGCTAAATTGAGAACAAGACAGGAAATCAAGATGTTTGCTCAAAAACACAGTGCTCTCCACATGGGAAAGATAACTAGCTGCTGCTTTCATCTAAACCTTGATTTAGTTATCTTAATACTTACCAGACGAGCGTGGCAGAGCAACGTCACTTCCCTGCATGCGCATACACCGCACATGCTTACAACCGTTGCAGACGCGCGATTTTCGCACTTTTTAATTTTATTTTACGTCTCCTAATATAAACCTTACAAGCAATTGTTATATATCAATGGAAAGGGTAAAGCGCGAACTTTGTAATGAGCATAGAATTAAATACATTTTGGGTAAAATAGCAATGCTACTGTTACAGAAACAACATAAGTAAAACACTGGAGAACACAATCTTGTTTATGTTTGTTTGGTTAGTATGACAACAGCAAATGAGGAAGAAAACGGGCATAAAACTTCGCTCTTACTTTGAACAGATGCAGAGAAAGCCTGAGATATTCAATATGTGTAATCCAAGTGAATTCTTTTTTTTTTTTTTTAAAGGAAATTGAATCATTGCACACAGTACACATTTTTCACTGTTTTGGATTGAGATGATAAGACGTATAAAACTACTAAATACACAGAGCAAATAAATCAAGCTCAGATTCTTTTCGATAAACTTGTACACCTTTACCCCCCTCATTTTCTGAACTACTTTGCTGAACCAGTTCTAAAACCACATGTCATTCTCCTTCTCCCCGATATGTTAGTGAAGCAGGAAATTCCACACGCGCCTTCCCAGTGCAAGACGGGGGTCTCTTTATTCGGACTACTCTGGGGTCACAAAGGTCATCGCTAGTGCATGTAAACTTACCCTTCCAGTGGCTAGAACCCTGTTCTAAATATTTATGGCAGCTGGATCCCCTAGACGGTAGACAAGAGAACATGGGAATTTTTTATAGTTGTGCCATCATGGATGGCAATACAGCAGTGCTGCCATCACCAGGGCACGGCTTGTCGTGGACAGGTCAACTGAGTTGCCGTCACTATCGCACGGCACGTCGTGAAAAGGTTAACATACTAGGACAGGAATCAACCCCCTGCCTATTTGCTATTCCACACCAACACCTTGATTACAAAAAATTGAAGACCCTTTTCCCCTACATGTCTTTCACATTACTATGTATGCCTGCTGGCAAACTCACACGCATACTCTTACCCAACACTGTTGATATCCCAGGGTATAGTTTGCCAGACAGAGGGCGCTAGCGGCCACAAGACTGGAAGGGAAAATCAGGAACTTCTCGTATTCCACCAACACCAGCTCACATATAAACTGCAACACACATAACAGCTGATTAGTGACAACCTATACACATGTCAAGCACTGAAGACAGTGTGGCCCATGTTGCAATCTCACCAACAAAAGGGGCATAGAAATGTTTCTGTGAACTGTGTTGATCCAGGAGGCATGACTTTTAGTGCAATAAAGCTAGGTTCCATGTCAAGCATGCAGACATCCTGTGTTAAAGACCTCACAACAATAAGGGAGTTATCCCTCACTCCCATGTTGCCCACAATGCACTGTGACAGGTCAACCTTAGGAGACTGACAACAATGGGCCACAATGGACGCAGTTTCAGTGCTGTTACCGCCAAAGCCTGTCTGACCATATGGGGCCTTTTCAAGGCTGTAACTAGGTAAAAAAAAAATATTAAAAAAAAAAAATCTGAACTTATCTATAGGTAGCACACAACACAAGATGTCTACAAAAAACGGACAGCAATTAACATGTTTATCTCCATCATTCAGGAAATGCGCCAGCGAGTAGCTAAGCCATCCATGGCACCGAAACCAGTAATAATTCAGCAACACTTCAATATGAAGTTGCCAAGATCCACAGCGAAAGTAAAATGGACCCGTAATCTAAAACGATGAACACCGATATTCTGTAGAGCAGCAACATCAGCAGTAACAGCATGAATTTCACAGAAAAAGATTTATTCAGAAATATGTGTAGCCAGTTGTTAAAAGTGTGCGTATTTTTTAGTTACCCCTAGTAGACAAATTGTTTTGTTCAAGAGTTACCTTCCCCCTTACCTCCCTTGATTGATGAATCTTGATTATTTTGAGTAAATTCTTAACATGAAAGCGTCAGAACTTACATAATCATATATGTCACTGAAGTCACAGAAATTAATGTACTTTATTCTTTACAACTGTTTTGGATTGAAAAGCCCACACTTTCACTAAACTGGTATTTTGCACAATAACTCTTGGCCCATTTTGAATTCTCCTCTGGCCAAACCTTCCATATTTCTTGATTTTGCAAAAAGTATGAGAAAAACTGAAGAATCTGAAAACATATATTAAAAGTAAAGTCCGTAAGCTCTCATTTCGTACATCACATGCCTAGGATCTTTTCCGCACATGCTTGCAACTGTACAAAATGGCCAACGCACTGGCCTCTCTCGAACAGTTGCTCTCTTTATTTCACTCTTTGTCATTGTCGGAGTTCTGATCTAAATTGTCATTCTACCAAATTCAGGCTCCCCGATCGAAATCTTGTTAATAACTCCATTTCTATGATAAACACAACTGAAAATGAATAAAAATTATTATCCAGTAGTCTGTTTCAACAAGAGTATTTGTCAATCGAAAATCGTATCAAAAGCACAAGTCGATGGCCTAGCGAAGAGGAAAGCCAGCTGTGTTTTCTATCAATTTTCAAAGACAAAGTTCTCCGCTCAGACACAGTCTTGGAAAATCAAATTTATATGTATGAAAAGAGTGAAATGCCTGCTATTGATTCATTACAAAATTATTTCATGTTGTTTGGTATTTCTTATTGCAATAGAGAAAAATATGACACAAATTCGTTAAAAGTGGGTTCATTTTCCGACTTTAATCATCAATAATTTTACGCAGCAACAAAATTATCAAATGTGACATGCTTCATTTCATTTCTTGGGTTCTGAGGTTTTCACCAATAGTCGGATGGCAAACCAGAAAACACTGAAGCTGTGACGGATAACACAAATTTCTGTTAGTCCCTGTCTCAGGCCATTTTGTCTCTGACAGTGTGTCGTTGGCTTTGTGGTTCGGCTCGCACTATATCTTTGGAGGCCCTGTATAGAGAGCAGTGTTCGCATGACAGTGGTGCTGGCGAGTGTCCGTGGAGAGTGCTCCGAGTGTGTTCTTGGTGTGAGCTCCTTGCTATGGAAGAGAAATAAAAGGGAAGAAACTCCACATTGTCCCTCTGCGTTTTCTTTGTTGGCTGTTGTCCCATGGCTCCTGAACTTACCACCATCTGCCTGTCTTCACCTGCACCCCTTACCATTCCACACCATCACATATCAGCCGTTAATTTCACACTGAATTTTTTCTTTTAGCAAAGAAACAAAGATCACCATCCATGAAGAGATTTGGTCGAGTTGAAAATGTCAAACTGCGAACTGACATTGCAGACCAACCAAAATCCACTGAAAATAGAAGACAGGCAATCTTATACTGTTAAACTGCATACTTCAGGTAAAAACTTGATAGACGTCTTAAGTTATTTTGGGCCTGTCCACATAGCTATTTCAATGTTATTTCCGATTTATCTGATGCGGTGTATTTGATTTTGTGATCAGGTCTAGTTTGCTTGAACAGAATACAGTACAAACCTTTAGTTATGCCTATTTTCAAAACTCGAATGATTTCATAATAGGACGGCACATGAATAAATCAAGTAACCAAAACACACAAGGATAAATAGTTCAACCAAAACACACAAGAGTTCAAATATATGAGCGCACTAATATACCCACAAACCTATGCTGACACATGCACAAAAACGTCCAGAGATTGTTGTACACTCATGTGCTCATATGAGCGCTGCACATGACGCACACACACACACTTAAACATACACACACACATGCATGAGGACGCGAACACTCACTCACTTAACCACCCACACATCTCAAAATAAACGTTCATCTTCCTGATTATTTTTCATTTTCAACTGACTCTTCTTTGTCATCTGAACCACCTCAATGACATGATTCTAGCAAAAGTATTTGAACTAACTGGCGCTGTACACAGAACTTTTAGCAGACAAAACGCAAAGCACACTTGGGGGCAAAAACGGGAAAAGTGAAAAGTTAGTCAATGATTTTTTTTCTTTCAGCCATGGCTATCGACCAAAGTCTTTGTCTGAACTTATGAATAGGGGCATGATAGGAAGTCATGAAACACCCACTATCCTCTAGCATGAGTTGCTTTGGTTTGGCCGTTAGGATTTGAATGCTGGAATTTTTTCAAAGACAGTACACCTGTAAGGGTGCACCGCAGTCAAGACATTCCAGTAAGTGCACTGTAGGGTGCACCATGTGTGCTGCAGTGTATCAGGCAGAGGACATCTCGGTGCACAACATAGCAAAAAAACAAAAAGACTGGAATGCAGTTGGAGGTGGGTGAAGGTAGGGAGTAGTCTACAGTCTCTCCGCATCTGCATTTTGAATGGAAAACTGGGATTTTTCTGTTAACTTCAACAGCATAATACTTCTAGCATGTCATTTGTTTATTGAATTTTTTTTTTTTTTATAAATTACATCAATGTTAGAAATAAATACATAAAAGAAACTGCACATCACAGCATGACTTGAAGGAGCCTGTTAGATTGAGTACCAATTTGAGGAGATACGTGACTGACCGTTCTTCATTCTCATTGTCTTGAATGTTGTCCGTCTTGCCTGAAGACCACAGAGGTAGAAATGCATTGTGTTTTTGTCTTGTAACTTGTTTGTCTCTTTTGTTCAGTGAACAGTAAATCTTTTAAGTTTGAGTACATTCAAACAAATCCACACAATTGGTGGAAGAGCTTGAGATCTCAAGTATCCTGGGTTCAACCTTCCACTGCGCATGCCTCCTCTCGATCTGGCTCCCACATCGAGGCTACTGGGGTGCAGAATACTGGAAATTTTTCCACTATGGAACTACACAGAACCTCTTATGCAAAATTTTGTTCATTTTCATTCTTCCTGCTCCCAAGAACAGGTAAAATTCACCCTTATTAAAATTCACTCTCATCCATCGACTAAATCAGCAAACAAACAGTGCGTCTCTCATCGTCTCAAGGATTCATGAAATTACTTATGGTAACTCTCTTCTGCTGATCTTCCTGACTGACATGCTCAAATTAAAAAAAAATCAAAATCATGCTTAAGACATTCTCTGAAACAGCAAGCTAAGAAATGCCAGTGAGCTTCTTAACTCTCAACAGTTTTTGAAATTTTTGCATTTTGCATGACGGATCTTTTTTTTGTAACATTCTGCACATTATTTCTAAAATCATAATATTTTTGTGATGAATGTGTCTGTTTCGGGTTTTTTAGGCAATATCTTGCTTCAGATAAAAAAAAAAATTGTTTTAAATAACATAATTTCAGGAAGAAAACCGCCGATCACCGGTGATCGAAATTCAAGGGAAAGAACTGAAGAGAGTTAAGATACTGCTCTGGCTTCCAGTAAAGGCATGTGTTAAATATCAAATTTCAACTCATGTTTTCAGTCGTTGTATACAGAACATACCATCCTGCCTATCCAAACTCAACTGTCAGTATACATACGCCAGAACTCTCCAATCTCAAGATGCTTGTCTTCCCCATATCTCCCACTTTTTTTCTAATTCTTATGGCAGGAAATTCTACCCAGTTTCTGAATCACATGGAACTTTCTACCATTATCTCTTCAAGATATTCACTCACTCACACTCACACACACACACACACACACTAAAAATATACTTCATTGCAAAATAAGTTTATAATCTGCTTTCTGAGATATTTTACTGTTCTGGGGAGTGTGTGTGTGTGTGTGTGTGTGTGTGTGTGTGTGTGTGTGTGGTGTGTGTGTGTATGTGTGTGTGTGTGTGTGTGAGAGTGTGTGTGTGTTTCTCCATGATTAATTTTTTTTTATAAACAAAACTATCCAATGACATCAGCATGCAAACACCACATCTGAATCTGCCTGGTCATCCTTTTTCTAAAACATTTGGAACTGTATCGGGTCTTCCTGTTGAAAATGATGGCTGTATGATGCACACTGAATGGACTATGGCGCTTCCTTAGACTCTTACTCACAATGGTCAATTTCTGTCAACACTCGCCGCCCCACGCCAGACTGGAGCATAGCTAAGATAAAAGTGATGCACCAATAACTATCAGTGACAAATGATGAAACACACAATATACCTACCATTGTCAGATTGCTACGGCTGCCGTCTACATCGATCTTCCTCAGCAGACGTTCACTGAACCAATTGATGGTAGGTGTGGCCAGATCAAACTTGAGAACCTTCAGGATCAGGTGTTCCATGCGCAGGATCTGCACACAGTCCAACACCATGTGAAGGGAGGTCAAGGGAATCCTGTCTATATCCCAGCCAGTCAGAGAGGCCACATCAGGGCTGCCAGCCAGGTCTTGTCACAACTCTGTACACATTCAAATCCCCACACTGCCATTGAAAACCAAATCTAGTCATGTCCTGAAATGTCAACTTTCATCTTAAAGAAGAGAGAGAGAGAGAGAGAGAGAGAGAGAGAGAGAGAGAGAGAGAGAGAGAGAAATGAATGTTGTTTATAACCCAGCCAATCGAAAAGGGTCATATCAGGCTGTCAACCTGTGTGTCAACTCTCAAGTCAGTTTGCAGTTTGTTTCATCAAAGGGTCATTGCTTGCAGACTCGTCCATATATGCTACATCATATCTGCTAAGCTACGAGAACACAAGTGTGCAGGATTTACAGACAAACAATTAGAAAAATATTTAAAAGAATCTTTAAAGGAAAAGATGTGAAAGGATATTTGTACCCAGGCAGTCAACAGGTTTAGGGAAATTGGCCCTCTACATGGGCACAGAATGATGTACTCACATTGAAAGTCTAAAGATCATGTGCATTAACAACAAACCAGTGCAGTTTTTTTTTATTATCAATTTTCTTTTGCCAGTTATTTTGTTTTATTTTTTTATGCTACGATGCTTGTCTGTCAAGCAAGAAAGAGCAATGAGACATGCCAACAAAGGAAGAGCTATGATATGCCTCTGTCAGATCAAAGAATAGTTAATGCACCAGAGGCAGTTCTAGATATAATGTCCAAACGAGAACTAGTAGATGTGTGGACAGAACTGAACCCAGAAATATTGAGATTCACATGGAGGAGATTCAATCCATTCAAAACAGCCACCTGGGTTATTTTGCTTCCATAATTCATCATAAATGCAAATAATGTTGATGGTCTCTACGAACATAAGTGATCATTCTCTCATTACACTGACAATCACATTAAACAGCATAAGCAAAAAATCAGGTCTTCAGGAATTTAACTCTTTAATTATTGAATACTACTTATGCACATTTAACAAATAACACAATAGCAGATATAAAACTCCAGTATGCAGTTCTTCCATATGAAAGAAAAAAAGTATCAAATAATCAAATTCAATCTGTTCTTTCAGTTGGCTATTTTTGTACACGTTATCAATGGATATTTGGATAAAAACAGTTACGCTGAGTAAACAGGTAAAACAAAAGACTGAAAAAACAAAGCAAAATCTAGAACATAAAATACAAACTCTCGGACAATAAATCAACTTTGAACCAAACTGACAGGGGAGTTCAACAACAAAAGACAACTAGTTGTCAGAGCCAAGAAAAACGAGAATGGATGAACACTACTGAAGACTGACAAAAATTTGCAGAAAACCTGATGTGCATCACTTAATTACAGTAAGAAGTTCATTTCGTAAATGAAGTTCACCGACAGATTAAATGAATACAAAACCAAGAGAAAAAAAAGAAGAAGTGCTTTCGTTTGGCCGCTAAAATCCAATGCCAGAGACAGAAAACTGATGTCACTTGTGGGGCTGCTTAAATTCTACCAAGGTTACAAAATGAAATTTTAACTGAAAAATGGAACATGATGCTACACACTAAAGTTAGATCTTCAGTGCTTGCCTTTTGTCTGGGTTTGTCAAGAATGCCAGCTGACAGAGAATACAAATATAATAATATAATATTGCATTACATAGGAAATCTTTCAAATTCCCCAGAGTGGAAAGCAGATGTTTTTGAGTTCATTAAAATATCCTTGTCAACTTGGTCCAAAGGTTTGTGGTGCTGACAGGCAATGAATAACAATCACTGCCAGATCCAACGAAGAGCTACAGCAGGCAGACTATTAAGCAGCAATCTGATTCTTTTATATTACTGACATAGTCCACCTGAGAAGTTCGTAATGCCAAGATATGACCGATTACTATCTTTCATTATAGGTGAAAATGCCCACTTTGATGATTGTTATGACTTTAGAAACAAGTGTTCATTTTTACCATTGCTCTAACATTCAATACATCCAGTCAACTAACAAATCATTGCCAATCTTGAGAGTAGACCTTTAAGGATTACCATAATAAAGTATCTCAAGCAGAAAATGAAAGTAAGTGCTTTTGTTCTCTGTAATAAACACATTTTCTGAGCACATGGATCTCAAAACCAGTATCGGCAGAGTGCCATGGGCTATTGCAATCCAGAGGAAAGTTAGAAGAAACCAAACAAAGTAAAGAAGTGCACACAGAAGGCGAACGCCAGACATGTGTTATCAATAAGTATGGGAAAGTGAAGGGTGGGGGGAATGTCTTATTCCCTATTTGTCCAGTATACTTACCTGTGTCAAACAGGTGCAAGCTATGACCAATAGGTTTGCTCTGCTGGCCATTTCTCAGCTAACCAGCCCTGCCCATTTACAAGCCAATCAGCACACTTCCCTCCATCACTGGATTAGCTGCCAGTTCCCCCATTCCTTTGGCAAATTAGAACCTCATGGGAACCGCAAGAATGCTAGTGGACAAGAACGATCAGCAATGTGAATTCGATAGGGTAATATGCTAGCCAAACAGGATGGTAGAACAAACTCCCCATTTGGTGTCATATACTCTACTAGGTCAAACTGGTGTGGAATTCAAGGAAGAGAAGGGCATTGCCCTTCCTGACTTTTATGGGGATTCCTTGTAACAGAAATAGCCATGTTGGCTGCCACAAAGGATATCCCCTTTGAACCATCAGCCCTGGACATTCTGACATCACTGACATAGGGAGAGATCAAGCAGTTCAAGCCATGAGGTTGCTTACCAAAACCTGACTGAGGGGCAGAGAGTGTTTGAATGCAACCAACATAGCAAACTCTCTAACTTTGTGTGCCCACAATTCAAGGTGTCAGGTGCCTCTCTGACTTCGATAGTACATTCTAACAATCATATGCCTGATCCATGTGGAAACAACACTGCCCGAAATATCCTTCTTGTACTTATCAATGAAGATCAGGAGACGTTTCCAAGGAGGAGGCATTGGGCAGACTCTTTCCCACTGCAAATTGCTGCACCTGACTGGGCAGATGACAGCCTCCCTCAACCTGGACCGGAAGGATCTACTTGTGACAGTGGAAAAGGGTTTGCCCAGCTCTTGGGTTTTAGCCATAAACTCCTGGAGGAATTTCAAGGACACCAAATGGAAAGGGATGTCCCTGGTATTACAGTAAAGAGCATGAAGCTCACTTCTGTGTCTGCTGGAAGCTAATGCCAGAAGACAGGTTGTTTCGATGGTCAGGAGACCAAATCAAAATAAATAGTACTAAAAAGACCAGCTCCCAAAAGAGTTTTCTTGGGGAGTCTAGCACCAAAACAGAACACACAGAAGGGCACAGAAGTTCTGCTTTTCGCAGAAAGCTGTTGTCCATATAATGTCCTCCCAAAGGGCATCCAATCCAAAGGAAGGACCACCCAACTTGAGAAAGGTCATGGAAATAGCTGATCTGTAGCCTCAAATAAAATTTCAACTGCATAAACACCAACAAAAATCAGCCAGTTGCTTGCTGGATGGACTGCTGGCCAGCAGATCATGCTCGTAGCACCAGGCTAGCCATTTGTGCCAACAGAAGTCGTATATAGAGTTTCAGTGTCTAGGGGCCTGGTATGCTATACAAGTACTTTCAAGTCAGCTGATGCACCACCTACTGCACAGGCCAAATGGACAGAGGCAGTCTTCAAGATGTACAGATTCAATTTTACAACATTCACACTCGAGTCTGCGAAGGAGCTATGTCTGAAGGTGCAGAAGCTGGAAGTACAAGTTAAGGACTCCCAACAATGGTTGCCACAACAGGTCCACCTTGATTGGAAGTTCTAGTGGTGGGACATGAGTGAAGGCCAGATAATCAAAGCACAAAGGGATGGTTAGAGGGCTTGGGGGAGAGATGGAGAGCTTCTCATATGTCCAGAGTGGGAGGGTCCCAGCTCACGAAATGCTCCGCAAAGGGGTGGAGCTCAGATCTTAAGACATGCAAAAAAAAATCCTGATGCCAAGGACTGGGGGAAAACCCCATGCCGAATTTTGAGGTGCTGATTCTGCCTATGTCACAGTGTCAGCAATTCACCAATTAGGTATAGCTGTCAAGGTGATGGATCCCCCTGGTGGGGCATGATCCCTGATCTGAAGGAACTGTTTCGTGCAGCAGTGGGGAACTGCTGGGAGGTCGAGTCCCATGAACGCCACTTGACCCATAAGAGCAAGGGAAGGACCCCAGAAGGTGGAATAGCTGGGGGTAAACCCTTTAAGTGCAGTAGAGACTGATAGGCTCCAATCACACAGAACTCTGCAACATACTGGTTTCTGCTGTTTGAATCTCCCTGAAGGGGAAAGAAGGGCAGGTTTGACGGAGGGAGAGGGGAGGGACAGACCCTGCCTGTAAGCCAGGCCCACGGGTAGGCCAATGGACCGCAGTCTTGGAAGTTGCCAGACATTGGTGGGGCAGCCCATGGTCACAAAATGAGCTGGCCTTCCCAGTCTGAACACCAAGGCCACTCCACACAGCCAGGGCCACTCTCCACACCTACTATGTGCTGAGGCTCTCCACAAGACATGGAGATGGTGAGAGAAGTCAGCCAAAGGTAAGGGGGTGGGAAAGGGGCCTCAAAGCCTCTTCCTGCCAAGGCATAATGTGTGTTGGCTGCAGGAAAGGATGGAAACTCCAGCAAGCAAAATTCTCTTCGCCTAGAAACGGGCGGGTGGACTACGCCAAGCTCGAGTGTCCATCAAGAGTAGTCATCCTGCCTCCTTGCACAAAGAACAGGCCCACTTCACCTTAACTCCCTGCTAGGATGATCAGCGCCATCTCTCTCTCACACTCTCTCTCTCACACACACACCGTAAGATGACTGGTCCCACCTGGCAGTGGGATTAGACCCTTGAGGTCCAAGACCAGTGTGCGCTTGAGGTGTGACCCACTCTAAGTCTCACAGGGCCTGCCATTGCTTGGTAGAAAGTGAGACATGCTGAGCTAGAAGGGAGAAATAAAAAGTCATGTGGCAAAGCTGAAGAGTGAAAAGGGAGAGAGACAGAGCAGAAGAGCACATGAAATGAACTCTACCAGACAGAAAAAAAAAAGGAAAACAAGGTTGCAATGCGGGGTTTGGAAATTAAAAAAAATGAAAAGGCACCAAAACCAAGGATGAGGTTAAATAGCGGATAGGCTCTATGGAGCAACATACAACAAATGAAAAAACAAACAAGCAAAAAACCCTGCATCTTCAATCTTGTACACAGAAAGCTAGCCATAGAAATGAAAGAATATCATTATTTAGAATACTTGTATGACGCCTATCCTTGGTTGGAGACCAAGCTCTAACCACATTACAATCCTCACTCTCGCTTACACAGCAAGCTGCCTACCTGGGTACAGCCGACTTAAGAGCTGCCTGCTGCTGCTTCGTTCCGTTGTTTCCCATGTCATTCAGTCAACATCAGCCACTCAATTTTCTTCCTTCATCCTTTCCCATATTTCATGCAGGGTACACGCTATGTGCAATGTGTCATCCATACCAACAGCCAAACTGGCTTTCTCTTCCAAAAGTTATTTCATTGAATGATACCTTATTGTATACCGCATTGTATCCATATACTTACATTTAATTGTAAGCAATCTTTGTTCAACATGTCATTAACAGTTGGATGAGAGGTGGGGGAAGGGAGAGAATGGATTGGGGTGGGAGGGAGAGGGCAGGTGTTTGTATGCAGGAGGGTAGGTGGGAAGATGGTTTTTGTTTTTTTGTTGTTCTTTTTCTTCACTGTGAAAAACATTATAAAAAGTTAATTAAAATGCTTAAAAATAAAAAATAAGAAAATGTTATGCATGCATTCACACACAGAACTTCAGGTTATAATCTCATTCGGACTTTCAAGAAATGGAGTAAAAACAAATGTTAACTTGAGAGACGCAGCCAAGATTACAACTTGCACCTCCAGGATCATCAGGATTTTTTTTCTTTTTTTTTTCTGTCCTAACTTCTGCGTCACTTCAGTGGCAGTCACCCACCCCGCTTATTCCAACATCCCGTCCACAGCCACAGCACGGTCGGTCCCACCGCAACCCCGGCACCGGCAGTCCACAGCTCAGGAAGCAGTCAATGTCAAGTCATCAAGAGGCTACCCACCGGAGGCGACACTGCACTGCTGCCGAGTCACTTCGGTGGTGTTCAGTGGCGCCTGCTCGGATCACCAGGATTTTGAGTTCGGTACACCTCCAGTTCAGTTTTTCCGGCCCAACAGCACCAGTTCAGTGAAAAAGGCAGGAAACTATGCCAATCAGCTAGCAGACAGGAAGTCCACAGTCTTGGTGTCAGACAGCCGCCAAAAAATGGCCATCAGAGCGTATCTATTGGTCATAATATGTTTGACATGATATAGTATATAACACCAAATCGTAAATTTAGAGCCAAAATCATTTCATACACAATGGGAGGGGGGGGGGGGGTGTCAGGGAGTAACAAGTGCCAAGCACTGCAATGACAAAGCTGCTAAACTGACGCCAATGACAGCTACATCTAGAGAGGCACCTACCCGACAGTAATGAAGATCTCAGGAAAAAATAATGCTGCATCCCAATGAATTGTTAAGATTTCTATTTTATGTCAGTCTGTAGCCTTGAAGAGAAAGGAAACAGAAAGACATCAAGATTGTTCCACCACAATTCCATATTAACTTCCCACACCAAAAAGATCTCCATGATCATACCGCTAGCCTGCGTTGATGCTGTTTATCTAGCTGCTTACTATGAATAGAATGCACAATGGTACTTCATAATTGCACTCACAGTACGGCAAAAAAAAACCAACCTCAGGCCATGACCAGAAAAACTATGCCATCCGTTCTGTTGCCAGAGAAAGCTAAAAGAAAACACGGGAACCTCTACATCTGTTTACCCCAGGAAAATAAACCAGAGAATACCTTACACAAAAAACAAAACAAAATTGGAGACAAATTTTGCTTTTAATTACCACCAAAAATATTTAATTCACTTGCATAGCCAAGAGAAAGGGTTTTATCTAATAGAAAAAAAATGTTCTTCAACCAGAGATTATTGCAAAGAGACATATAAGAAATAACCTGAGATTTTTGTATATAATAGTAATACGCTCTTTTAGAAAACAATGAACTGCCTGGACCAGTAGTCTCCATTTAATTTAAAAAGGCTTTCAACTCCATAGATTAAATCATATGAGAAATGACAAAAATTTACAAGTACTTTAGTTTTTGTGCTGATATATGCAGGTGGACATGTTCATTTTATAATATAAAATCACATGTCATTGAAATGGAAAACTGTCTTCAAGCTTTCCGATAAGACTAATGGTGATGCAGTATTCCTCATCTATATGTTCTAGATGTAGCATTTCTAGCATGCAAAATTAGAGATAATATAATTAACGGCATGAAAATATCAAATATGGAATTGAAAATCAGTCAATTTGCAGACAAACATTCTTTTATGGTGTAAAAGAGACAGTCTTACACAAACCACAGTATGACAGGACCGACTGACTGACTCAGGATTTGCTGTGCTACCTCATTTGAACAAATCTTAAATAAATGTTAGCGAACCGCCCAGAGAATGTGGACAAACGAGTCGCAAGACAAAACACAACGCGTTTCGACCTCTTAGGTCTTCATCAGGTGAGACATAAACGAATAAAACAACGAAAATTCACTTAGCTTTGATTGCTTCAGATCACTTCACAGGGTAGTGATCTGAAGCCTGTGAAGTGATCTGAAGCGATCAAAGCTAAGTGAATTTTCGTTGTTTTATTCGTTTATGTCTCACCTGATGAAGACCTAAGAGGTCGAAACGCGTTGTGTTTCATCTTGTGACTCGTTTGTCCACGTTCTCTGGGCGGTTCGCTAACATTTATTTAAGATTTGTTTAGATTTCCGCCTGCAGTCCTCTCGCTTTGCAACTATACCTCATTTGAAGTTCAAATACTGTGAATGTCAGGGCAGTGATTTCGTTTTCTAGGCAATTCTAATACATGTTTAGTATTTGGATGATTTTGTTCATTTTCAATGCATCAGTGCCTAAGGATTTAATTCTGTACCCCGAACAGTGAATCGTATAGTGATAATCTGAATCCTATAAAGTTTGAGGCAAGATTTCAATAAACTTTTTAATGTTTTGCCAAAAACAGGCAAATGCGTGCATTCATAACAGAAATAATCCATAAACTTATGTAATTCCTTCAAACAAAGCAACTGTTCTTTTCTTTTGTGTTGCAAAATATTTGTATGTTAGATGTGTGCTATTTTCCATTGAAGTTCTTTTAACTCATTCAACCCTACACCCGAGCATTGCTCAGGCACTGCTATACAGTGCCACAAACCTGCATTCAACCAATGCTCCGGTGACAGACCTGAAGTATTCAAACCGCTATTACTCCAAAAGGATGCACAGTTTTTAGATTTGACACGGCTAGAAATCAAAGTGTTTATATTTTGAAGTCTTTGAACCAAAATTGAGTCTACTTTTGCATTCAAACACAGTTATTTAAAAACTAAAATGTTTGAATTTGTCAAATAGAAAGCATCCTTAAGTCCAAAGATACATTTTAAGATACAGAAATCTAACATTTTGCCAAACAATTTTGTTATGAAAGAGTGGAGTTTTCCAAACCTTGGTTGATTAGTTTTCCAAATATTTAGAGTTGACATGAAGTACCCCGCCTGTTGATGTCATAATAAAACAATGGTTTTGTTTATCAAGGCACTAAAAGTCCAAAAGCAAACAATATTATATGAAATGTAATGTCTTGCTATACAATCGCTCATCAGCAACCATGTGATTTTTTCACCCCTCCTCTCGACAAAGTTGTTTTGGGCTGAAAGGATCGGAAAGCTTATCAAACTTCCTTTGCCATATTCAGGGTTACCCAGACTACTTCACCGACTTCAAACCCACTTTTCTTTGCCAGATACAACAGTACATGGCTTTTTTTTTTTTATCCTAAGCTTTTGCTTTATTGTACAACATCTGCATAATCTATTCAGACTTGGTCCAGTAGCAGTTCATTTCACATTCTATATTACAATTGAGATACAGTTGGGTTTTTTTTTTCACTGATAAGGTCCATATCTGCCCCTCCATTGTTTGGGAAGAGTCCTTTATTCTTTTTCTTTTGATTCCCTTATGTTTCCATATTTGGAAAAACACTTTTTTCCATGCCAATCAATGAAGAAGACGGTGATGAGACTGTATGACAGGGCTATACTCTATACTTTCTATAATATATCCCCCCCTGAGTCAACCAGGCTCAAGATACATAGACACCTGTAGTGTTGGTCAGGAAATTTAAGCAAGATTCTCAGAAATACATTCAGTATAAGTGTGTTACATTTACCTGTGTGTTTCTAATCTTCCCAACTGAACCCATAGCAAACTCAACCCTGGGTAGGAGCTGGTCATGGGTCATAAAATTCTACAAATATACATGAATATCAAAGCGACCTCCCAGTTGGGAAAACCACAGCACTGTGCGATAACAGCTGGTAGAAAAAAAAATTAAGTTAATCTTATCACTGTTGATCCACAACATTCAGCCTTTAAATTCATTTATGCTATTTTCTTTCCATTTTCGGTTCCAAAGTTCTATTTTCTATTTACAGACAAAAAAACTTTCAACCCCCAAATTCACTTTTAATATTCATATTAGCTTTATGTTGCTGTTTACTGTTTATTTTCATATGTAAGTGCAATTTGTTTTGTGTGTGCGTGTGTGTGTGTGCGTGTGTGTGTGTTTGTGTGTGTCAAATAATTATGATTCCAGAATAATGTTCTAGTTTTCATTTCCAGACTTATAGAGTGGACCAACCCACTGTAAGTGAACATTTTTTGCAGTTCATATTCATTTTCAGACAGCCCTCTCTGAAACTGCTTTCCAAGATCCTTTGCTTAACCCGTTCGCTGCTTGAAGCTGCTTGAAAATGTTACAAACAAAGGCTTTCCCAGTGCCAGGGAAATCTAATGATTTGGGGGTAATAATTAACAAAAAATTCTAGCTCAGAAACTACAAAAGATATAACAATGAAATATATATGATTTTTGAAGGAAATTGAATGAAGATTTTGAATCTGGGCTTCTTTTGTTTTAATTTTGATAATAAAAAAGTATTTAGACAATTAGATTTGGATAGATTTTTTTGCACGATCAAAAGCATATGTATTTACCACTACATCTTCACATCCAAACAAGAACACAAAGCAAAAAAGTTGAAAATAAAGTTTGTACTGTCACACTACACCTGTAAATGAAAGTAAAACAGTTTAGAAGTCTATCAAGACGCTCACACTCTATGCAGACAGGTCAGTCCACGACCACGCCCCCCTCTCCCCACCACGCCCCCTTGCTGGACTTCAACCCTCTCTTTCACTGCTCCTCTTCCCCTACCTTTCCCTCTGCCCTGTGCCGCGCCGCGAGCAGGCCGCGCTCCCCTCTCACGCTGACTACCACGTCACTGACCACTGGCACGCAGTGCAGAGTACACACTAGGCGAGCTCGTTCGACGCTGGCAAACCAGTCAGCTGAACACACATTGAGGTCACACAGCCCGACACAATAACTGACGAATACGGTTGGCAATTCCATCACTATCATCATCTCACCTTCATGCTCGAGTGAGTCGTTGAATAAAAGATTATTGTCTTTGTCAAAAATCATTAGCAGAGCCTGCTCAGCTGTGTAAATACGTTGATTTGGTCGCTGCGCTTGTCGAAGGTTGCGCCGCCATCTTTGCAAGCGAGACGAAGTGCTGGCTGGTCATCCAGTCAGTGATGAGAATAAATGGGCTTTCCCCTCACGTGTGGTCATTTACATATCATTTTAATACTACAGACATATAAGGCTTACTACGCACACTCTATTTAAGTCCGTTGATAGAAATAGTAACGAATGAAAATTCAAGAAAAATGCATGACGTCAGTGGACGGCCCATAGGCACTGGGAAAGCATTTTTAATGCGGCGTCAGCTGACGGCTTAAAGGCACTCTACGGGTTAACCTCTTCAAAAGCTTTTCTGTTGAAGTATTTCCTTTGTTTCATGAATTTATGTAAGGAATAATTTACTCAACAATGATTGGTAATTACAATTTTTGTAGTTCAGTTTGTTACACACTGCACATATCAATATAATTATCTTTATATGATTTTATACATCTTGCACCGATTGACTGAATGTATGTACATTTACTGAGTGCGTTATGGTGTTGCTGATGTACGTCTGAAGTGGAAACAGAATCTTCATTGCAACTGGGGGGAGGGGGATCTTAATTTCGTCTGGAGTTAAAGACATAAGATTCTATTCATGGTTATGTTTACTTAATGTCATGACTAAAATGAATCCAACTCTTGGTCCTAGGCAGTCGGTGAGCCTAAATCAGTTCGAAAGTTTTATGTTTACCTCTAATTGAATCAATCTTGACACAGAAAAGGTCATCTCAAGTCTTTAAGTGCAGTACATTCTCAAATCAGTGCTCAAATGGCCACTGCACTAGTCCCAAAACAAAGATGTGTTAAACACTCACTTTCAGTTTCATTTCCCTCTCCATACTCACTCACTCTCTCTACTCATAGGTCAAATCAAAAGTTAAATGAAAACTGAATATTCTTTGTTAATTAAAGCAGTACAGGCCATGTCCTTTTCATATTGTAGGAAGAGTGCAGCATTATTGGCAACTTGTTTTCTTTTAGAATTATGTAAATTGTACATTGCTTAGCATATACTGTTCATGTTGCAAACCCTTAGTTTAATTACGAGCAGTTCTATGGCTAAGTATGAAGGCTAGAGGAGAAAAGGGACCACCTTGCCTAATGCTGTTTGTTACAGGAAAGGTCTCAGATCTCCACCATGATTTATACTGCTTAAAGTATCCTTGCAGAGAGCTGTTAAACTGATCTTTAAATCCAAAGACTTCTAAAGCTTTGCTTGTGTGATTCAAGTATTCTATAACTACAACTGATCTTGAGGCTGTTGACATGGCCTTGCAGACCTCAAGAAAAGGGAATTGCTTGAGTGTTGACAGCAGCAGATGAAGGTCTGATGAAAAAAAAAAACGTCAGAAAATGCTCCAGAAAGAATGAAAGCAGGCCAGCAGCAATTGAATAACACTGTTCAGTGGTGTCACAATAATAAATTGTCCCTCAATCCTACGTAGCTCAGACAATGCGGTCTGCACTCTCAACAACAAGACATTATGAAAATCACCCTCGACCCAGAACACACAAAGCAAATCAACTGACAACCTACACTACTTGGGTATATGTTTTGATACAATGCCGACCTGCAGAAAACATGTACAGAATATCATACTCAAATGCAGTGGATACAAAGGACACACTAATTGAAACTGCGCTCCAGGCAGGTTAGCCACCAACTAGAATAGGTGAAAGCATATTTTAGACTAACTGAAAATCCCCCAAACCAATTACATGAGGCAGTCAAGAAAACATTAGGTACTCATCTGTACGACATGAAAAATGATGGATGGAGCAGGCAAGACAACATACTACTTGTGTTGCCAGTTATCACAAACCAAGGAATAGGAGAAACATCCTGAACACTTCAAACACCTCTTCTAAACTGCTGTTGCACCAGAGCTTGGAAGATGTTAAGAATGGCCAGAGGGTAACACCAATGCAGAAAAAGGAGGGGGGGGGGGGGGAGAGGGGGGGGGGGGAATCAGGCTGCAGATAAGTCAGTGAAACAAAATGACTAAATTATCCAGAAAGACAATGGCACGTACAACTTAACAATACAAGCAAAAGCAGTGACACAAGCATTCCGCTGACTCTCTTCCACAAGCAAACTCCAAACTCAAGAAGCCATGATTCTGATTCCACAAACCTATTGCAAGAAGTGGGAAGTGGAACTGAAAGTCCTGCTTGGCATTAAGTGAAGTGCAGCCTTCAACGGGCTAACAAAAATTACGAATGTAGTGCCCAGGTTAAGCAAGTGTCAAAGGAAATGAGAGAGCAGACATTCTGACAAAAAAGGCAACAACAAGAACTGGATTACAGCTTGGCTGATCTGATGTGATAAAAAACCTAAAGAAACTCAACAAACAAGATCGAAGCCACCATAGCATAGACCATCTTGAAGAACTCGACATCAAGAGAGGAAGTGGCCACACCAAGTCTAAAAGTAAACAAAAGAAACCATCAACCAAAGAAATAGTGGAATAATCTCATGACCAACACCAAGAAGACTCCTTTAAAATAGGACAGACACATTCAGCTTTTCCAATGGCTGATGCATATGACAAATATGTCAACTCAGATAACGGACTTTGAATCTCAAGATCCAAAGTTTTATTTACTGCTACCACCATATGCATGCACACACTTACAAATACATACATGACACATACAACATTGGTGCAGACAACGTATGGTAGGTACCCAAGGTCTGACTTGCATGTTGGACTAATGCGCAGGTCTGGCATCTGCCAAGTTATATCCACGAGACCCTTGTCTTAAATATTTTCATCATATTCATTTATCCATCAGTTATAAATCCTGCACACTGGTGTCTCATATCTTAGATGATGTGTAGCATATATGGAAAAGTCTGCATGCAGTGACACCACTTGATGAAACTGAAACTTCCTCTAGGATGTCCGATTGGGTCCTCAGCAATTAAGATACCACTTTACCTCATCTTTCTGCTAATATCTGACTAGAATCTAATTGGCGTCCAGTTTCAGTTTTCATGCACTAGTTTTCTTTTATATAGTAGAATTATAATTCTCTATTTCTGTGCACATGACATTTCTCCCTTTTCGAGATGAATTGTAAATGCATGCTAATACTGTTTCTATTTTGTTTGAAAACATTTAACTGTTAAATCATCATAAGGGGAGGAGCCACCCTTTTTCCTGGTTCTCAAAGCTGTACTTATTTCCTCCACTGATTTAAAGCCCTTAACCAAGACCTGCTTTCTTAGGCAAGTGGGGAAATGTTAGTCTTTGATAAATTATTCCACCCTTTCTTGCACATTTGCTGCAACATGTCTGGTAATACTAGTTTGAACTGCACTTTATTCTTCCATTATTTCCATACGGCAAGTTATAATTTTACTATCCTTTTTATATTCTAGTGGCAGTATTCTTGACCTTGCCTTATCCAAATTCTAAAAAGTTTTTTGTTTTCTCCCTCTATGAGTTTTCATGAGCCCTACTTGAAAAAAAATTGTTGCTTTATCTGAAGCGTGCCTTTTTATCTGAATATTGTCTGGATCTTCCAATAACTTTTTTTTGTTGTTTTATTTTATTTTCAAGCAGGGCTTTTAAGTTGAGTCATTGATCTTTACATATGCTTGTATCTTCCATGTGAAACTCTTAATTTTGTACGTTCCCATTTTTCTGCCGTGTTCTTTTGTACACTGTTTTTCTCTTTAAGTGAATTCTTAATTAGGTATCTGTTAGAAAAAAAATTCTTTAAGTATCTGTATCCTGGATATGATATTCTGAAGATGACTGATTTTTTGTAAGACTGTTCTGTGGTCAGTATTAGGAACAATCACAATATCTAATGTGAAGTATGCTCATATCAAATTTTCGCTTAAAAACCACACCTGCATGTAATGCATGGATGAAGTTTACACAATGTGTAATTTCTTGTCGTACAGTTGGGATCCTCCAGGCATCAACGGATTAAACTGACGTTCATTATAGATGTTTTAGAACTTCAAACCTCCCTTTCAGATTCAGGAAACCAGATATGACATCAAGTTCATTACTTCCTGTGCCACTGAAATCTCTAATTATCTTGATTTTACAGCACATATACTTACTTAGCATATGTTCAACTTGGGTGAAAAAGCAAACTTTTTCAGCACTTTCTAGTCAATTTGGAGTATATTTAATACAATAAAATTCAATTCTTCAGTTTGTGTGAAGACTATCATCATTCTGTCTTAGCTGTGCTCTACTTTCACGTGTCCCTCAAAAACAATTTAGAAACAAAATTGAATTCCCTTCTGCTGTGTTCTGTTCCTTCATGATGTATTCTACCTCTGCACTGCCTTTTCATAATACATCTGACCCCTCCCCCCCTGCTTTTTCCTCACAAAAATCTTTAGTTATGCATGGACTTCTTCTATGCTTATGTTGTCACTTTTAATTCTTAACAGTATGGTCAGATCTTTGTCCTTGTTGATGTCTTATGTTATCTCCAGAGTTGTTACTGCTGTTTGCTGTTCTGTCAGTCACTTTGCTGTGTGTTACAGTGTGAAATTTGGAGTTGGAGGTACAACATGCACATAAAATCCCTTTCCTTTTATCTGTCACTGTAGCACTGTGTAAATTTTTATGTGATTTTCACATCACTAGTTCTGTGACCTTTTGACAGTTATGCCTTTCATAGTCCAGAAAATGTCTGACAATCTTCTGTTCTTTGTGCTAGAGCACTACTCTGAACCAAGTAATTCATAGTTTTCTGCAGGAGAATGGTCAGTACTCCAATGTATACAAAAAGCCTACTTGCCTTACCAGTTTACCTCCTCATCCCTGCCTTGTTCTAAAACTAGCTTAGATCATATGGACAGGTTAATCTTTTCACAATGCGCCGTGCGATAGTGATGGCAACTCAGTCGACCCGTTCACAACGAGCTGTTCTGTGGTGACGGCAGCTCTGCTGTACATGCTGTGCATCCGTGACGGCACAACTATAAAAAATTCCCATGTTCTCTCGTCTACGTCTAGGGGATTCAGGCACCATAAATATTTATAACAGGGTTCTAGCCACTGGAAGAGCAAGTTAACATGCACTAGCGATGACCTTTGTGACTCCAGAGTAGTCCGAGCAAAGAGACCTGCGTGGCACTGGGAAGGCACGTGTGGAATTTCCTGCTTCACCAACATATCGGGGAGAAGGAGAATGACATGTGGTTTTAGAAACTGGTTCAGCGAAGTAATTCAGAGAATGAGGGGGGTAAAGGTGTACAAGTTTATCGAAAAGAATCCGAGCTCAATTTATTTGCTCTGTGTATTTAATAGTTTTATACGTCTTATCATCTGAAACCAACACAGTGAAAAGTGTGTACTGTGTGCAATGATTTAATTTCCTTTAAAAAAAAAAAAAAAGAATTCACTTGGATTACACATATTGAATACCTCAGGCTTTCTCTGCATCTGTTCAAAGTAAGAGTGATGTTTTACGCCCCTTTTTCTTCCTCATTTGCTGTTGTCATACTAACCAAACAAACGTAAACAAGATTGTGTTCTACATTTTACTTATGTTGTTTCTGCAACAGTAGCGTTGCTATTTTACCCAAAATGTATTTAATTCTATGCTCATTACCAAGTTCACGTTTTACCCTTTCCGTTGATATATAACAACTGCTTGTTAGGTTTATATTAGACGTAAAATGAAATTTTAAAAGTGCGAAAATCGCGCGTCTGCAATGGTTGTAAGCACGTGCGGTTCACGCGTCTGCAGGGAAGCGAGGTTGCTCTGCCGTGCCCGTCTGGAAAGTATTAAGACCCTTAATTGTCTAAAAGACCGGTACATGTTTCCAATGATAAGTTTTGTTGAAGGGACCAGCCACATGAAGAGGTTAGTGTCAATAATTCCTACTAAGAGGTTGTTGGTTCGATTCCCATCAGAGATGTTTATTTGGTGGGGGGGTTCTGTGATGGCCAGCTACTACTCAAAGTTAAGTTTGCTTTGACCATAGATGGCAAGACCGGCACCACACATTCAAGTTCCATCCACATGGATGTGTCTCAGAAATGTTGCTGAAATTTTCTTACCAACATTGCAGGTGTCTGTATCCCCTCCCCTCCCCTCCCTCCTCCTCAAAAATTCAAAAATCACATCAGGTGGGACATCTCTGAAAAGAGTTTTCACAGTCCTAATTTGCTCTTAATCTCTGCTTCCGAAACGTCTTTAAGGTAAAGACACCTAATGACGTCTTTGGATGAGTTCAGCTGCTTATCAACCAACTTTGTAGCACTTTCCAGCTGTTCCGACTCGGCCTTTTGATAGGCATTTGATGAGAAAGAGTCATTTGCAAGCCTTTTGATGGATTCAGGATCAAATGCTATTTACCTTCTTCAGTTCCTTCCACCACTTGCAAGAATCTTTTTTCTTGCTTCTCTTTCCGAGTCGTTGTCCAACCACAAAGGGAGGCACAGCAAAATGGACTGTTAATGTCCACTCTGGACAATGTATACACCCTCACTACCAGCCCACAACAATTTACAAACAATCTGGCATAAAAGAAATGGTTCCAAGTCAAAAATGTGTAGAGAATTTCTGGAACAGTGGACAACGGTGAAAGAAGTAATGTAATGCAGTCAGATGAAGGGAAGACCAAGTCATCACAGAACTTCCATACAGTAAAAAAAAAAAAAAAAAAAAGAACTGTAAGAATGGTCAGAGCATTTGCCGGCAGATTTAAAGTACAAGTCTGAACCACTCATGGAGTCGGATATTTTTTTCTGTTTGACAGCTCTGTCTCCCCAGCAGTATGAGGATGCCAAATTCAGTGCAGGAAAAATTCTGGGCAGCAGCAGGAGGATGGGCTCAGCCTTTCATCATCGCTGTGCCCACAGACAGATCATTTCCCCCAACGGCCTTAAGGCTATGGGGCTTTCCCTGAAGAAGCCCACGATATTCCCACAAGGACAAAATGCACTTATGGAGAGTGAAAAGGAAAAAGGAAAATCAGCAAGCATGGAAAACAATGTACATGATTTTTTTTCTAATGTAAATGGCAAGAATCCATTTAAAATAAACTCAACTACCAGTATTGTGTATAATACACAAAACCACAAACACCATATAGATCAAAAGCAGTCCAGTTCATCTCCGATGAAGTGTAGTATATATTTCCTAGGAAGGAAAAATATTCAAAGCACCTCCACATTTAGATCCAAAAAGGACATTAAACCAATGATTTCCACATGCACAGCATGATCTGAAGCTGCCATGAACAATCATCATCAAATGGAAAACTAGTTAGGAAAGTCAAACGAACATGTGAACTCATAGAAAGTTAAAAAAAAAAAAATGACAGTTTACAAAGTGACTGACTGAAACTGACTGGAATCAGTTTCTTGTAAAATTACAATTTGTTTATACCAACATGTAAGAAAATCATAACAGAATGTCAACAAATCTGAGAAAGTTTTACAGCATAGCCTCAACTTCCCAAAAAAAAGTATAAAAGAAGAAGACTATCTTTCCTCTTTTCTTCACACACTCTAGGAACACTCCTCCTCAGCAACACATCCCTTCCCCAAATCTCCCCCCCCCCCACACACACACACCCCTCCCCCTCCCTCTCAGTAATCTGAACTTGTTATGCTTCATACTGACTGAGGGCTGACCAGTACCCTGTTAACAGATTTTGGGACAACACACGGGCGGATATATGAACTCAATCGACATGGTTCAACCCAATGCTGTGCTAACAGTGCTCATGGCACGCATGACATATACTTACAGTGGTTCAATCGGATGACAAAGAGTCACTGTTAATTTTCTTTAATTTCAGTTTATCCCATTCCAAAATTGTCCATAATAATACCACACTTGCCAACAATTTTCATTTTCCAACATGTGTAGTTAAGCTTGGGGAAAAAAATAACAGAACAGGTTTCATAAAATTTCAAACAGGTGAACATTACTAATCTCATTACCTAGTCTGCGTAAGTAATCCATGAAATTCTGCTGCTTACATTACATAGGAACAGAACTCAAATTCAAACCATCATTGCCAAAAACACATTCTCACCTGTTTCTTCTGATAGGTATCATCCGTGATGTAGACGAATTCATTTACGTCTGGAGGATAGATTTCCTCATATTTTCTGCAACAAATTACAAACTCCTGTAAAATCTTACACATGTAACAGTCACATGTGCATGCGAGCACTCACACACTCACACACACAAGCAGTAAATGCATCATAAAACAGTAATAAGTTTTAAACATGTATGAAACCTTTTTCTCTTAAATGCCCACAATCATGACCGATTGTTCAAGTACTGTAAAGAATGTTCACAGCATGAGTAACCAGTATCATGCATGGTGTTCTATTAGCCACTTACTTTTTTTTTCAAATGTTGTGCCTAACTAGTCAAAAGGGCCAATCCAGAACAAAGCCGATTGTCACAGTTCAGTTCAACAGAAGATCAGTTTTTGATCGAAGGTAACTCCCAGAAATTTGGCTTCCTTTACAGCTAGTATGGTGGATTTATCCAGATGAATTTAAGGGTCAACAAAGTACTTGTCGAAAGTGGATACACAAATTTTGGCGCACAAAGAAGTAAGCCTTGACATTACGTCAGATCTTATTCATGCAAAGTTGTATTTGAGATTGTACACTGGCACCGTTGGCTCCAACTCTGTGGCATGCAAAGTCTGGTTTACAGAACTGACCATCTCATTAATTTCTATACTTAGGAGGGTGGCAGAAAGAATGCTCCCCTGGGGTACACCCAGCTCCTGCTCATGGTGCCAAACTGAAACTGCTTGTCAGACAACGTTTTTAATAGAAAGAAGGAAATGATCGACAAATCCTAGATTATACAGATCCATGAGAATTTCAGATTTCCAAATGGTATGGAAAGCATCCTTCAGCTCTAAAAAGAAAGTAACCACATGTTTGTTGAAGTCGTTGCATGCAGGGGTTTCAAGACGGACTGAATGATCAATGGTAGAAAGGTACTTGCGGAAACTGCACTGTTCTTTGACTATAAGGCTATCCACTTACAGTTTCCGTTTCATTTTAATTTTCATCAGCGTGGTGTCACTACTTGCAGTCTAATCCATCCTTGCTACACCACATCTGCAAAGTTACAAGACCACACTGTACATAAGTTAGAGCTGATGGATAAACAAATTAATGGCTAAGACGGGAGAATTTAAGAAGAGGATCTCATGCTACAACTTAGCAGATCTTAATGACTAAGATAAGAGAATTCAAGAAGAGGGTCTCATGGCTGCAACTTAGCAGACGTCTGACATGTGCATAAGCCCAATGAGCTGATCAGATCTTGGGTACTGACCTAACATTGCCTGTGCCATTATCATCATTGTATATGTTTGTGAGGTGAGTTTATGAGTGTGTGTGTGTGTGTGTGTGTGTGTGTGTGTGTGTGTGTGTATGTATGTGTGGGCATGGGTGGGTGCAGAATAGTGGAGACAGAGAGAGAGAGAGAGAGAGAGAATGCTACTTATACCCCAGCTGACCAAAAAGGTCCATATCATGGCTATCATACATTTTAGTCAATTCTCAAGTCATATTAGGACACAGGACCATGTGTGTGTGTGCCAGTGTAGTGTGTTTATGTGTGTGTGCGTGTGCGTGTGCATGTGTGTGTGTGTGTGTGCACGCACGTGCGCATGTGCATGAGTATGCATGCCTATTATCTGTGGGCTTGTGTGAGCATGCTCCTGCATGCACATATGTGTATGTGTGCACACAAACATGTGTTCATGTATCAGTGTCCATGTATATGGGCTTGCACAGATATGTGTGCATGTATGCGTGTGTGCATGTTTATGCAGGTGCAAGCGTATGGGTGTGTGTGTGCACACACGTGTATGAGCGAGTGGAGTGGAGTGGAGTGGAGTGTGGTGTGGTGTGGTGTGTGTGGTGTGGTGTGGTGTGGTGTGGTGTGGTGTGGTGTGGTGTGTGTGGTGTGGTGTGGTGTGGTGTGGTGTGGTGTGGTGTGGTGTGGCGTGGCGTGGCGTGGCGTGGCGTGGCATGGCGTGGCGTGGCGTGGGTGGCGTGTGTGCGTGTATGCGTATGTGTGTGTGTGTCTTATTTGTGGGAAACCAATGTTCTGCTGATGAGATAGTTATCATACATCAGTAACACCAACACGAAAAACTCACACCCACACATACAAATGTGTGTACACTCTTATCTATGGACTCTTCATTTTACACACTCGCTTCACTTTACCGATGCCCACTTACCTGTGCACATACGTTTACACTAAAAACGGTGATTCTGACAGATTCAAAGTCTTATCTCAGTTGACATGTGTTTGGTCATTTGTATCTACAGCTGGAAATTTTCCAATATTTGTTTGTTTGGTGATGTTTCTTGCTCTTCCTTTCATCTTCCACATGAGATGAGAGTTGATCCACCTCTTCCATTAATTAGCAGAGGCACCTTGTGATGTGACAACTGACAGCCACACTACCCTATACAAACCCCCCTTTCCTTTCTACTCCCCCTTCTTCCCCCCTCTTTCTTTCCCTCTCCCTTTGCCTCACAAACGACGATCAAGATTACTAATCTACGTCAATGCTCAGTCTCTCTCAGCCGCTCCCCACAGTATGCCGGATGTTTTCTTAGATGCTTGATTACAATTCTTTGTTAACAATCTGACTTCTGCCAGTATTCAATAATGTCTATTAAGATAACTAAATGATAAATTCTGACTGGAAAAGCAGTATGTTTGTTCTAGGCGAAAACTGTTAAGTTGATTTATGAATACTGTTGATTGTCAGAATGCTTTGTAGTAGGTGACTCTCGGTCTAATCAGCATGTGTACTTGGGTTAAGTTTCTTCCAAGTTACTTCAACTTAATTTATAAAATAAACTGGAGTTGTTTGACTTTCATTGTTTAGCATTGTATTACGGTCTCCTCCCCCCTGTTAAAATCTACTAAAAATCTGAGTGAACTTGGAGACATGATAATGACTGATATATATTAATGCTAGTATAATACTTTTTCAGCTGAGATCTCACACATTTACAAAAAGCCAGAGGGCAGTGTGAGAAATCAACAAACTGGACTCTCAGCGACTTAAATACAGACCAGGTTCTGTTTGCTTGGAGCCTGGATTCATACCTACCCCGGGTGTGCCTGTTATCGGCCCAGCCGAGACAGCTCCCCAAGATCAGCCTGTCTAAAGAGGAGGTGGACCAGTCACCAGCAACTAGAAAGAGATCAACTATCCTCTCCAACATCAGATAAGTTCTAACATTCCAAGTGGACTCCAACACAACTCATCCAGAACTTTCCCTAGCTTGATGACAAAAGGAGTGGGGAAAAAAGTCAGCAAGAACTGAATTAGTAAACTGAATTGAATATTTCACCCTTGTATAAACAAGTAGAGTTGATGTGTGAAAGTGCACTTAACTTGCGTCAGTTCTTTGCTGTTCGAGTATTGAATGTGTGAACTTATCTCTAATTCTGTCTCTTGGAGCTTCAAGCACTTTTAAGTGTACAAGCCTAAGCAGAATTATTACTGAGCCACTCTTTAAGTAGTTTTAACAGTCCCGAGAAAAATAGAAATTTCTTTCGACAACTAGTACCGAAAGTTGTTCCTTGCGTAACAAGTAAGAGAGAGGGTGGAGGTAAAATTTTAACAAAACTCTGTTAGAGAAATTATTCCAAGTCCTTCCTCTACAGAACAACACTGACCCACTCCCAACTCTCGTCACACACCTAGTCAGACCTACTGGAAGACAATTTGAAGGGTTGGTCAAATCTTTTCCAGGCTAAACAACAGGAATAATCAGGGCTTTCCGCCAGGGAGCATCCTGTGTTCCAGATATGACTGCAGACTTTCAGAAGGGTTTGGAGACAGCTTTCTAAAAGATGTTTTAGAAGCTGGTTATGGATATCATCAACGCAAGGGGCAGAATTCTACAAGTTTGCAGAGCTGTTCGTTAAGCGAAATGGCAGACTGTGAACTTCAATGTAGTCCAAGGAAAAGTTACAGAGAGAGATTTCTTTCAGTTGTTTTTCAAGAAGGCAGGAAATTTAATTGTGGAAGATGAGTTTCATTGAATAGTGGAGGCCAACAGATTAACAACAGTTTATTTGTTGGAAATCAAGAGTCTGCAAGTTTCAGGTGATGGACGGGCTGGTGTTTTTCTTTTAACTTTCTTGATAATTTTGCAGACTATTTTCTTGGGTGTTTTTGAATTCAGCTGACAGCAGATGTCTGTCCACAGACTGACATTTACTTAAAAGTGTGTGTCGACTTGGCTCACAGTTTTTGATGGGTTCAAGCACTGGGCACCAATTGTCTATGAGAAACAACGCTGAGCACGTTTGTGTTCGTTTGTAATGTGATGGCATTCAGAACTAAACCAGGGTGTTTTTAGGCATTCGCAATTTGTTCGATGAATTTATAATGCTGTGTTTTGCACATTTTCAGAATACATCTGTCAAGCTTTTGCTAGGTTATGGACTTTGCAGAACTTCCTCTTCGTTAGTTCTTTTCGGGTACTTCCTGCAAACAGATCCCAGGTAACTTTTGGATAATTCAGGTATTCAGGTAAACAGCAACTTTCTTTAGTATAGCTTTTCAAGACAATCAGAAAGGGGTCACTTCCAAGATGAACATCATGAGCACACCGCTAAGTCCAGGACCAGTGAGAGATCACATATCAACAAAACTAAACACGAAAATGTACCTGTGGAAGAATGGAGGTATGCTGGAGACCCATCATTCAGACAACACAAATCCAGCTCCGAAAAGGCATCTTCAAGTAGGAAATCTCTGGAGGAAGTATTCACACCACCCCAGAGAGGCCTGTGCCCATTATAATCACCCAACAGCAAAAGAGATGATGGAAGTTCTTCAATCAGGCTGACTGGCTCTTCTCGACTGATTGAAACAGATGGTGGTAAATATAAAGAACACACTGTTGTTTTATGCAAAGTGATTCCTGCGGCTGAAGCTTTGAGAGAGGTATTTAAATCAAAAGGACTGAACAAAAGACTTGTGAATGAGAAACAAGACTCCTCCTCTTATTTGATCTGTACTGGGTTGTGCTGGTATTGACAGAACATTAAGAAAGAGCGAGAGTCTTCCAGTTCTGGATTTTAGTTTCCAGCAGAGCTACCACAACAGGTTTTAGATTCTGACAAAGCAGCTGTAGCTCCTCAAAATTGGAATATAGAAAACTGACTCCATCGAGGCAAGGAATTCAAAACAGTGAACAACTCACTCCATTTCTGCATTCTCATTATCTGACTGTAGAGGAGTGAATTTATTTTTGATGACCAGTTCCATTTCTTTCTTTCCAGTTCCATTTCTTCCTTTTCTGACCTTTTTTTCCTGTGGTTCCAGGGGCAGACGGAACCCCATCTATTTCTATCACCTCCACACATTTGTGGTAGGAAACTTCTTGAGGGACTCCAGGGGCCTTTAGGGTTAATGGTTTTTGGTTCCTGTCTGGCCATGAGGAGTGAGCTGGCAGGATCTGAGGGGGCCATTTCCCAGCCTGCTCCAGTAGCAGACTCTTTTAGCTGCTAGTGAGACTGGGATGCAGCAGGTTTGATGCCTCCACTGAGGGCACGAGACTTCACAGGAGGAATTGCAGATCTTGCAGCAGTTTGTCTTTTACACGTGTCAGTTTTCCTTGAATAGATTTTGAAAAATAAAAAAGTATCCAAATGCCAGGAGATGTCTGAACTTTAACAGGTGCAGAGTGGATATTCCCTTCTGGGGCTGACTGCTCAGTACCATTTTGGGGGTTTCACACTGACATAGCCAACTCAGTCTGTAGAAGAGATGTATCACAAAAAGTCAAAAAGAACATGTTTGTGGCAACTCGATCCAACCCTTCGCGAATGGTCACCCTGTGTACATCAAAAACAACTTGTGGCCCCAGTTCATTCTTAACCTCTGCCTCCGAGATGCCTGATGACTCCTTTTGATTAGTTCGGTTCCAACTGGCATTGTGAAGACTTTTGATGGGTTTAGGGTTTCCTGCAGTACCCTGGAAATCTTTCTAAATCGCAAAAAGGCTTAGAGCAGATATTGGGTTTCATCTTCTGTTCCTCCTACCACCAACCAGAAGGTCAAAATCCCTTGTTTCGGTGCAAGAGTTACTGTCAATATCCAAGTCCTGGGACAGTTGTTATCTGTACTTTTACTTTTTCGCGAAGCATTTTTTGAGGTTTTGAATTTCATCCCTCCATTCCCCATCCACCATAGAGTCCATCTGAGGGCCAAGGCCAAGAGACTTACACGCTGACCTTTTCAGGAGGAATATACAACAAACAGAAGCCAACCAACCCTATCCTCCTGATCATGCTCAACTCCTGGGGACAGAGAGCTGAGCACTACACGGATTACCTTGCTGGGGAACTTCCCGTCTTGACCTAACCCCACGCAGGGGTAGCTGACTGAGACACATGGGTCAGTGGGTACCTCTTGTCTAGAAGGGGTCCGAGCCAAAGAGATGTGTTGAGAGCATCTGCCCTCTCAATCACCAGGATCTCATTCCCTTCCATCACAGGTCACAGCATGGCAAAAAACGGCACATCTGAAGAAGACCAGAGACAATCATGTAAAAAAGAAAATTTAAAAGGGAGAAGACAGAAAAGATCAATAAGAAGACTGAACCAGGAGGAGGCAGGTTACACTTTGTCAGGGCCCTCAGCCCTAGGCTGTCCGACATAAGAGACCCTACAACGGGCATCAAATCCTACCAAGTTATGCTCAGGCCAGTCAGGAACTTGGCTATACAAGCCCAGAAACATTAGGATAAACTAGCCTTCCGTCCAAGTATTAATGCTCCTGTCAGGTAAATCTTATGGGTTCAGTGGACAACGCAAGTTCTCTGACCATGGCAAGGTCGTAACCCCAGAAGGGAAGTTGCTTACAGCCATTGCAACCACAGAGCCAGGAGCAATCAGTCACATCTCTATATAACACTGACCAGGACTATTATCGATTTGGTCCAGCATACTAAATGCAGGAGATTTTCCCTCACTGCTCTCAGAGCTGTGACCCAAACACTTCTAAGTGGCATTTCTTTGCACATCTTCTGAGTCCAATTCATCTAGTGTGAGCAAAAGGGTTCTGTGCTGACAAAGATTCTATGGAAGGGAAGGTGCAGTCAATGGAATTAACCATAGAGCAATGCAACTGTAAGGCACTGCTCTTCTTCAACTGCACAATTCTTGAAAGCATTGTTCTATATCTAATAGAAAACCAATCCACTATAAAAAAAAAATAATCTGAAATGACGATGATAGGACACACAAGTAGTTACTGTTTTATTCATTTCGAAATACTTTACCTGTGGCATGTAGCAAGTTAAAAAAAAAAAAAAGTACCAGCAGCAGCATTAAAACACAATGCACAAAGAAATAAGTGAATAATGTTAAACTGCAATTGTTAGACTGGCAACATTACAAACTAAAACTTTTCCTGGCTACCAATCCTATCTCCCTGCGAGCCCAGCTTGCCTTCGTCAGTCTACTAAACATCTCTCTTTATAGCATTATTATCATTGTTATTAAAAGTACTTATATAGCACCTATCCTTGGTCAGAGACGAAGCTCTAAGCACTTTACAATCCATGCTCTCGTTTACATAGTGGGCTGCCTGCTCAGGTAGAGCTGACTATAGAGCTGCTTACTAGGCACTACATTCTGTAGTTTCCTGTGTCATTCATTCAAATATCAGTCACTGTTTTTCTTTCATTCTTTCAGTGTTGTATATGTGTCATCCATACCAATAGCCAAAACTGGCCTTGTCTTCCGAGAAAGTACTTTTTGGGGAAATGAAGTCAGAATGACTTAATTGCAAGAAAAAAATCCCCCTCTACTGAAATGGCCTGGTGGAGATTCAAACCCGCAACCCCAGGTCACGAGTCTGGCGCTCTACCAACTGAGATAATCCAGCCCCAACAGTAATCACAGTTAAGTGTAGTGAGAAAAGTACACAGTAAATCAGCCCTTTAGAATTCATGGATTAGACCCCAGCTGACCACACAAATGCATCACGACTGTCAATGTGCCAAAAATACACATAGGGCAAAACCAGATCTGCATAATTAACAAAACAAAATTCCAAACAAATTACACTTCCTACTGATAGTGATACCCTTTAAGGCAGATAGGAAAAAGCTGTGCCAAATGAGCCGACCATTCCTCTTCATTTATTATCTTAAATGAACAAGTCAACAAAATAAAACATTTGTGCCACTGAAAAGACACTAAATGAATACAGACAGACAGAAATAGAGACATTACATAGGCACATGGACAAGAGTCTACTTTGGACAACGCATGCTTTATTTCCTAATGAAAAAATGAATTAAGAAAAAAGTAAATGTAATAAAGAATCCCCTTCAAAGTATGATTCCTTGACAGAAAAAAAAATCCAGAGTAAATCACTCACGCAGCCAAAAACATGGCTGCTGCCCCAACAAGTTGTAGTTTCGATCTGAGCACGCTCATCTGCGCCAGGAAGCGATCAATGTAGCTGACTGTGAGGAAGAGCGTTTCTCGTTGGAGTTTGTATTCTTCAGCCACTTCCACCAGCCAGTCTACCAGGATGGATCGCATGGCCATGGTGACATCCTCCTGGCGTTTCATGAACCCTGTTCGTGGTCGGTTCTTATGCTGAAACCATCCAACCGTCACTTTACAACAGGGCTTGATCAATGATCATATGGAGGGGAGGGGGCAGTGGGGAGTGAAAGAGGAGGGGAATGTGTGTATGTTTTCCAGCCAATCACGTCTTCACTTTGTAAACACCATTTCCAAAATATTATAGTACAACTCTGTTGTGCTACGGGGGTTGAATAATGCGAGGTTTCCAACCATCCTTTACCTGTTATTATCAAAACTATCTCTCAGCTTATCTTTCTGCCTCTTCTCTCCCCAAGATTTACATTTTTAGAAAAACCATTGCTATTAATTGCACATATCAAGAAGTTCATTTTTATGAAAAAAGATCTGTTCATATCACACACACATACACGCAAAGCACACAAGTGCACTTGTGCACATACATGCGCACACGCACACACACTGTGTGTGTGTGTGTGTGTGTGTGTGTGTGTGTGTGTGTGTGTGTGTGTGTGTGTGTGGTGTGGTGTGTGTGTATGTGTGTGTGTGTGTGTGTGCGTGCATGTGCGCATGTGTGTGTGATCATAATGGCTATGCCAAGTATGGAACAAGATTTGCTCTCTTACACTTGGTTTTTGATATTCTTTTGCATATTGTGCTTCAAATGTTTATGAAATACTATGACAGACACTTGAAAATGTGTATGTAACCATGGATCATGTGTTTTTCTTTCTCAGCAAGTCTGTATAGATTTTGTGTTTGTCCCATTCTGTTGCCGTTTCAGCATGACAGACATGGAGGACGATCTGGTAATGGTGATTGTAATGTTGCTTATAGCCCAGCCAACCGCAAAGGGCCATATCAGGGCTGTCACCACATTGAAGTCAACTCACAAGTCATTCATTCACACAACTCTTTAAAATACATCTAAAAACCCACCCGAACTTTTGTTAATCTTTCCACTATTTAAGATCCGATGAAAATTGTTGATCCCCTTCAAGAATTCAAAGATTGCATCTGGTGGAACATCTCTGAACAAGGTTTTCATGGAATATGCAGTAAAATGTTTGTGTCTCACATCATGCAAGTCCCAACACTCTAAAAGAATGTTTTATTGTGAGCGGTACATAACATGGAATGCACCACGGAGGTTCTTCACTCTTTAAAAGGTACGAACAATAACATATGAATGGCCGGCGTGCAGCAGTCACAGAACCGTTTTTTCTTTGCGACCACCTGAGGTAAATGAGAGGAACTCTTTTAGGTTTGGATGGATCTGAAAGAGTTTATCCATATGTGTATTCCAATCGTCCCGCCATTAACTTTTGGTTGGAGGATGATCTAAAGAAAATTATAAGAGACAATCTAAGCAGTAAAGAGGTGTGTGTAAATGCTGCAGGGTATTTTAAATGAACTGAATTCTGTTAAGCAAATTTAGAAAAGTGCAGAAAATGTCCAAAAAAAGTCAGTCAGCAATAAACAAACAAAAACAAAAATCCTAGAAAGGTCAAGAGGTTATCTGTTAATAATCAGTCTGACATTGTATCCAAAAATGATGTGGAAAGAACTGCATCAAGTATTTCAGAACAAATACTGCCTGGACTTACTAACATTACTAAAAGATAACTGAAGATTCCCTAAAGACCACTGTGGTTACTTTAGATGAAGAGTCACAAACCAAATAAAATCTCTGAGAAAAGTCACAAGTGCACTTCTGCTAAAATATCAGATGGACAGTCTAGATCAGTATCAACGCCAGGAAATGGTTCATGTCACTGGAACATCCGAGGAAGCAGGCAAGACTTAATCCAAGGTTGGTGACAAATTTTGCGCTCCAACATTGGAGTCAACCTGAAAGTAGCAGACATATCCACAATCCATCTTAATAAATGATAATGAAAGGGAATATGACTCCAACCAAAACTCTTCTGGTGACGTGTCAATAACAGTAAAAAAGCAAAGTAATGGGAAAGAAAGAAGCTGGAAAAGAAGGGATCATATAATAAAGAAGTCCATTTTAGTGACAACTCGACCCCAATGAAAGGGAAATCATTACATGAATATAAGCAGAACAAGACGGAACCAGCCATGACAGGAAGATTCTCTGAAGCCAGCACCCAGAATCAGCTCTGCTAGTGCTTCAGCATTACCTGTTCAGACAGTGGAGACTTTGGTCGACCTATTCAAGTTAGGAGAGGACCAGGTTGATCACTGCCAATTTGGACAGTGTCAGCTTGAGAATGACAAGAAGCCGCCTGTTGGAAGACAATGTGTTTGTTCCATCAACAAGTGAACTTACGTTCCTGTTTGTAATCTTGTCATCACTCCCAGTAAATGCAATGCACTGCTATCCTGCAGAGTAGTCAGATACCACAGCAAGGTAGGTCCTCGAGAATAACACAGAGATTCACATGAAACCAGTCACTATATGCTTGGTGAATACACAACAAAAATTTGGAGGCATTTACCACACAACAAGTTAACTTCTAGCTCAACTCGGTGACCTGCTGCTCATGCATTTGCCCACCAGCCGATGCATAAAAATGACCTCCCTTCCTATTGGACCAAATGTTACCTTCACATTATCAAACCATCTGTTATCTCCACATGATTACCCAACCACATGCATTACTATCTGACCTCATTATCTCCACATTTTTATCCAGCCACTTATCTCCTTGGTAAACTGCTTCAGTATGGCAAAATACAAATGAACACACCTTGATAACAGTCAGCAAGACAAATGCCAGTTAAACCCAGCTTTGCATCTCGTTTCGAGTTTTCATTTTTATTTTGCCTTTTTTTCAGACAGTGATTTGAAACAATTGTAATTAAAAACAGAACCCTGCTTTGTTTAGCACTGTTGCAGGAAATTCTATTTCTACTCAGAAAAGATTGCTAGTTAGAACTAAAACAGGGCTCAAAATATCTATTCATAATTGTCCGTGACCACTAAATCATGTAGCAAACGAGGGAAATTCTCTCTCTACTTGTCTGATGGGAAACCAATTTTTGATGGTGTCAGTATGAGGATGGCTGAGAAGTAAGCTTCAATGTAGACTGATCATGCTTCCACCTTTCCCTTTTCACATCTTCACCACATCGCTCTACTCCCCCCCCCCCCCCCCCCCCCTTTTGGTTTTCCTAATAAAGGAATTTTAGTAAGTGCTGTCTTGCTAAGGCAAGGTATGTTCTTTTAATAAGACATGTCAGCAGCAATACTAAAGTAATGTAATACTAAAGATCTTATAAATCAAAACGCTTGGAAAAAAGTAACTTAATTCCTAACTGCCTGCCTTTGAGCCAAATCACAGTTCAGTTGTCCAAGATTAGTTTGAAAATGAAAGAGGACAGAAAAGAAAGCTGATAATACAATGCAACAGCTTAGTTAAAAGTTAATGAACAGTCTTTTGGCTTCAAGTCAGACAATGCCAGCTACATTTGAGGCCACCAATGCTCTCAGTGATAGGTCTCACCTCCCCTAGCCTGAAATGCTTCAAATACATTCAAGACACTGCAGACTAGAAGAGTTCTGACTTGTCAAACCTGTCATAATCTTCTTGAACAACTCTAAGACATCTAAGTTGCTGGCAACTTGGTCTCAGAAGCATATACCAGATCTGCATTTCTGAATGGTGAGACTTGGCTGTGGGCCAATTTGAACATGCAGGGGTTGGAGGATGGAATATTATTTCTAAATATTACCTTAAGTTCATGATCGTATCATGCCCTTGAAAAAAAGATTTGGAGTTTGATGCATTTTGTCAACAACAAACAAAACCATAGATGTTAACGAGTTATGAACCAATCAGATCCAACATGCCCCCATCTTTGTCTAGCTGTGAAGACCTCAGGAGAAAAGCTATCCACCCCTCAAGCAAATCTTGCTTTGCTCACGACAAGAGTTTCCTATGTTTGGCAACAAGCTATTTTTTGCCATTCCACAACTGTCAGCAATAGCAGAGAATGAATGGCATGCCTCTACTCAACCCACTCTTTTCCAGCAATGACATATTACACAAGATCCAGTCCAATATCGTAAGTAGCATGTATCTACATGTGTCACACACACATGCACACGCACACACACACACACACACACACACACACGCACACACACACACACACTCACACAGAGGCATGTTCATAAGGACAACATGTCTGCATCAACAGGTTATCATGTACTGAGAAACTTTTACATCTATGGGTGAAAGAGAACGCTGCTTATAGCCCAGCATATCGCAAAGGGCAGTTACCTCCTTGAAGTCAACTCCTAAATAGATTTTTTTTTTTAAACACACACACACACACACACACACACACACTAATTAAGACGGATTTTCTAAAAACATGCAGGAATTTCATTAGAATGCTTCTTCAAAAAATCTTTATCAGATGAAAAATATTAGATAATGCTGCTTATAGCCCAGCCAACAGCAAAGGCCATATTAGGGCTGTCAGCCCATTGAAGTCAACTCCAGAATCAAAACACACACACTCCACCCCAAAAACACACACAAATGCATGCACATAAACTCATTCACTCTGTCTATATCTGCATAAAGAGAGAGACAGACAGAGAAAGAGAAAACTGCACAAATTTCAAACAATGTTTTGAAATAAGTGAAAGTGCACACACACGCACGAACTAGCAACTTGCCTATTGGAGACAAATTCACTACTGAAACTGTGGTATCAGGTCAAGTACGGTAGATGAGATAACAAGGACAGAGTAAGCCCCAAAGGCTTCCCCTTTTGAGCATAATAGATCCCATTTCTTACTTGGGGAAAGGGTGGGAAAGGGGGGATAGCTCAGTTGGTAAAGCACCAAACTCATGATCCTGGGTTGTAGGTTTGAATCTCTGCCCACCTGTTTCAGTACAGGAATGCCTCAGAGTTAACACCGATTCCAAATCCACTACCCGAAAAGTCCTTTAAAGAAAGACCATAAACCAAGGTTTCATGTATGAACGCACGCTTAACACCTAACTTGTAAAATCCCATCACCAACCTGCAGAGAAGACCAGTTTGGCTGCTAGTATGGACAACAAAATACACATGGCATGTATTCTGGGTGGAAAATCAAAAGAATGAAGGAAAACACAATTGACTTACTGACCGAATGACACTGGAATGACTGAACGAAGTATCTGTGGACAAGTCTTCAAATGGCTCTACCCAAGTAGGCAACCCTTTGCATAAACGAAAGCATGAATTGCAAAGCGCCCAGAGCTTGGTCTCTGTTCAAGAATAAGCACTATACAAGTACTCTACGTAATAATAACAGTAACTTGTGTCCTGTTGTTTAGTGCTGACTTGGTGTCAATGTCACGCTGTAATGGATATGAAAAGAGGTGGCTGTAGATGAGAGGATGGATATTTTTGTGTGAATTTCATTACTGAGGCCATTTACACTACAGCATGTGCTCAGCTTTGACTTGGTCTGTGCTCAGCACCAGAGCTCCGCATTACGTTAACTCATACTCCTTGCTAACCTCATGACCTGACCACTTATAATATGTAAGGAATGCATCATGTTCCGAGCGCAGACGACAGCATGTTTCAATACCTATGTTACAATTCTGCTATGGATAACAAAAAGTGACCCAGATCTGCCTTCAATTGTACATTCTTCACTCATTCTGCTTACCTCAATATTTACGAACAGCAAATTTTCATGTCCACAAAATACACCCCCCCCCCCCCCTCCCCCCCAGTTATTTCATTTTGATTTGGTGTAAGAGTATTTTCATGAAGGGATATATGCGACCAAACGTATGCGCGCGCATGCACACACATGCATTCACATGTGTGTGTGTGTGCATGTGTGTGCGTGTTGGAGAAAAAAAGGGGGGGACACAGAGAGGAGGTGGAGAGTAACAGGGCGGGACATATTTTTCCTTTCTTTTTGATAAGCTGGCTGCAGTGTTTCAATCAAAACACTCCATCATACTGCTGATGCTGTGGTCAGAGCTGTTCATGTTACCGAGAAAGCTATACATTTCCAAGAAAGGAAATGTTAAATGAGGCAGAAAACAATATTTAATGAACAAGGATTTCTCTTGCTCCCATGATGAACAGATGCCCATAACTCATATGAATGCTGCTTATGACACCAAATCACCTAGCAGAAATGACAACACAAAGCACACAGAACAAAAGAGACAAGCCTTGGTTGTTCTGTGTGCTCCGTGTTGTCATTTCTGCTAGGCAATTCAATGTCGTAAGCAGCATTCGTTTGGAGTTATGTGCATCTATTTCATCCTGGGAGCAAGAGTTTCCCTAATTGTTTGTTAATTCAAGTTTCAAGATTTTTTCAGTGTACTGTTTGTTTGGGTTTGATTCTTCCTGTTGAGCCGAGGAAGTTACTTTTTTCAAGTAGTCCTACATTCTTCTCTCCACCACCCAACTCCCAACTCCTTCTCAGAATAAGTTCTATACTTCAAACAAAGCAACTAACATGGCAATGATGGTGAATATTATCATTACTAATGTTAGTAGTAGTAGTAGTAGTTTCTCGTAGTAATTGTAGTAATAATAGTAAGTAGTAGTAGTAGTAGTAGTTAGTGTAATGAATATGGTCATTGCTGTTATTATTCCATCAAGTCATCAGCATGCTCTCTCAGGAGAATATTTCCACCATTAGCAAAAAATTAAAATACTTTCTTTTCACTCCATTTAGTTCTTGTCCTGAATGTAATCTTCCAGCTCCACTGCAACTGTTGTTGTTGTTGTCGTACCCTGGCTAAAAGACTCCAAGGATCATCCAAACAGCCAAAGTACTTGAACACTATGGTACAAATGCCACCAGCTAGGGTTAACATTGTGTGCGTGACCATTTTTGATTACGCTGCCACGTGGGCAGCCACACTCCGACTTTATTTTTAGAGACTGATAACGTTATGCCAGGAGCTTGTCACGACTGAAGACAATCCCCTCATAACTATGCAGAGCATAACAACATTTTGATGTAGCCTTAGTGTTCTAGTCCACTAGAATTAATTTTATTTTACTGTCACTCCAACCAGAACTGAACCGCATCTCGTTTTTTTTTCTTGCTCTCCCCATCCCCTTCCCCTCCCCTAACCCACCTTTCCTTTGTTGATTGTGACCATCTCACTGACCTCAGCACCGGTTCTTTTTCACCTGAGAAAGAGGCGGGAAGGGGAGATGTAGATGCCAGATATTTCTGGAATGCGGACACAAGGTCAGTGCGGTTTTGCCCTGCTAACTGAGCAGGGCTGAGCGCAACCATTTTTCAGCATGGATCCGTGTAGTGTAAACACACGGACTCGTACTGAGTACGGACTCAGCCTGGAAAAAAATGCTAGTGTAAATGGCCTCACTGATTAGTGAGTAAGAAGAATGACATAAAATGTTTGGCCACAAAGTAATTGTGTATGGTGTTTGGTAAACCATGTCTATAATGACAGGTTTTACAGGAGTTCCTATGTTAGTCAATGCCTATGTTGTAATCACAAAGTGTAGACAACTGTTTTAATCCTTAACGATGCTGTAAAAGGATGGATTAAGGAACTGGGAGGCATACAGAGAAAAAGAAGAGAGACAGACATGGGACAGAAGAGGACTGGAAAAACGGGAAGAGTCACCAGGAGATCGAGGCGCAAGTCTTACACAGAACAACGATACGTAGCTAAGTACAAAGTTCCTGCCCACAGAAACTGAAGAGGAGGGAGGACTCCACTATGTTAAAGTCCAGGAGAAAACATCTACAGCAACCCTGTACTGAAACTGGTGCTATGAAATCCCAGGTAATGCCATCACCTCCTACTTATGCAGATAACAAGGCATTCTGCAGTAACCTGTTTATGAAACAGAACTGCACCGTGGTGTGCTTGAGAAGGTGAAAGATACCCAGCAGAGAAAGCAAGCCAGTTTCACATGCAACAAGGGATCTAAATTGTTCTTACAAACATCACTACACAGCATTTCATTTAAAATCATAAGCAGAATTACTGTTCCTTATCCTCGATCATGTTAGACTACTACCCAAATGATACCTACTTCCAGGAAAAGTGGAGTGCATGACTTGAGAATATGAGTCAACATATTCATGCGCAAGTGGCAAAAAGATACCCTTTAATGTGCTATGCTAAAGTTACATTTGGATCAGCCTATTCCCTATTTTCTGGCAACCTGGATGACAGGGACACAAGAACACCTATGGTTTAAAAAAAAAGTTTAAACAGACCAAACAAAATCATCATGCAAAATGTGCTCATCTGATTGCTGTGAACTGTGCGACTTGTTGCATCGCTGTGTCTACAATACACATGAAGCACATCCTGCATCATGCTCCATTTCAAGGCCCATGCAAGGAGCTGTATGGATTGGTCTGACTGATGAGGAAAACATATCAATCATTCGACAAGGTCAAGACAGCATGTCACTTGAAATTTACTGGAAATATCAAAATGTATGCTGAATGGAAATTTCAGTTGTCATTCACAAAACACCAATGTTGCTGTTAACAAAAACAATCCACCTGATTTCAAGAGAAAGCCATGTATGCAAAGACCAAGTGTTATGTCCCTGATTCCAGATCTACAGTGAGAACTAGCAGTAGCACCTATCTAATAACAAATGGTGCTGTTCTGGTCCCCCAAATTAGGACTTTTCAAGACACTACCCCCTTGAAGCACTCACCTCCACAGACAACAAGTAGTCATAGATATCTGTGGCATACTCGGGGACATCCTCAATATATGCCTCGCGCTCTTTTTTAGTCATAACCTGATCCTGAACGTTCATGCTGACATTGTCTTCATTTTCCTCTGCCTCCTCTAACACCACATCCTCTTCCTCTATTCCTGACATGTCCAGGTAACCGGACCCACCTGCACGCACACACACACATACACAAAACTGGAGAATCAAGACAACAAACCAACTCAAAAACTTACATGACTTGAAGCTGATTATTTGCAAGAGCAAAAAGCACATGTGGACCTCCATGACACTGGGAAATTTCTCTGGCACACAGGAAACTATCAACTGGCAAACTATGGTTTCTTTGCATATCCAATTTTTGTTTTAGTTATGTTTAAGAAACATCAACAAAACAAAACCATAAGCACAAAGAAAGCAACATTGTTGATCATCATCAATAGTGATATCGATCATCGAAATAGACCTGCATTGGAAATGAGCATAGCAATAGTGGTTCCTCTTAGAATACCACATGCTTCTTTTTTAATTTGCAACTGATCTGATCAAATTGTTTGTGTTTTTTTTACAAGATTCACAAACACTCTGATCTCCAAAATTCAAAGAGTTTTCAAGGAGCTTTTGAGGATCCTTTATCATTATTCAAGATAAGATAAGATAATGTTGCTTATAGCCCAGCCGACCGCAAAGGGCCACATCAGGGCTGTCACCACGTTAAAATCAACTCACAAGTCATTCATTCACACAATTCTTTAAAATACAACGAAAAACCCATCTGAAAGTTTGTTAAAAATCTTTCCACTGTAAAATCTCAGATCCGATGAAAAATGTTAATCTCTTTCAAGAACTCAAAGATCAAGTCAGGCGGAACATCTCTGAACAAGGTTTTCATGGAATCTGCTCTAAAATGTTTGTGTCTCACATCGTGTAAGTCCCAACACTCTTATAATTATTCAAGGATTTCTAGATGCACAATGTCATGTAAAATAACCAGTGTAAATGAAAAACAAAAAATGCTCTCCTAGAGCAATTCTGTTCAAATTAGGAAAAATTTTTGAAAAGGTAAAACTGGTTTTCCATAACTCACTTGTCACCATCTGTTCATAAATACCTTGAAGTTAATTACAACCACTTAATTTAAAATAAAACGTACTCATGCTGGTCAGTTTTCACATTTCCAGTGAATGCATCAGGCCTCAGCAATTTTAGAACTGATTGATGAGAACTTGAAGAAACTTGCAAAAGGTGCAGTCTACTTGCTTTCTAGTTTTCTTCATCTTTTTCTTTTGCATGGCTGATAATGGCCATCTCATCCATAGTGCACACCTGAAATGTTGACTGAATTTTGGCAAACAGAACACATCCTTCTCTTTGTCATCATGCTTCAACCAGTGCTTATCAAGTTATCTTCATGTGGTTTATAGCCCAGCCAAATGCAAAGGGCCGTATCAGGATTCTAACCCTACTGAAGTCAAATTTTAACTATTAAACACCACACAAACAACTCCTTAAAACAGACTTTTTTAAAACACCTTGGAATTTCAGTGAAAATCTTTCATCCATAAAATATTAAGATCAGATGAAAAATGTTTATTTCATTTAGAAACTTCAAAAATCATCTGGTGGGGCATCTCCGAACAAGATTTTCACAGTATGTTGTAAAGTGTTTCTGTCTGACATGTAAATTCCAACACTCTGTAAGAACATGTTTATAGTGAGTGGTACATCACACTGAATGCACCTCTGAATTTCTTCACCTTTAATAAAAAAGGTACTTGTGGGTATAAAAGCAGTGCCCTGTTGCAAATGGCATGAATCTGTTGTTTCTTCTTTATGACTGCCCATAGCACATGGTAAAAACTCTTTCAGATTTCGACGTATTTGGAAGAGTTTGTTATCTACATGTGAATTCCATTCCCCTCTTGGCAGTGGTCTTTGACGTAGTCCAAGCTCTGGCTTTCAGATCAGTGTGAGGGACAGAGAATCCGCTCAGCTCTTTATGGTATTCTTGGCAAGTTGGTCAACCACTGCACTGCCTCAAATGCCAACATGACCAGGAATCAAAGCAAAAACTAGATTGTAACCATGTGATTTCACAGAGGCGTACACTTCAAACAATTCCAGCAGTTGAGGGTTCTTGAGGTCATGACCTGCAATGGCCTCCAAAGCATGGAGGGAGTCCAACATAATGAGAAAGTCTTTGTTTTGATTTGCTGATTGAAGTGCCAGGACCAATGCTGTGGATGGAGCTATCTGCGGGGAATTTGTTCAGAACATCTGAGAGGAAACTGTCACGCAAAACCCAGAAGAGTCGACTCCCTTCTTCAGATATGGATTAAATTTAATTTAATTCATGTTCCTTAAAGCTAAGCTGACTGCTAAGGCCATATCATGGATGTCATGTCACTGAAGTCAACTCTAATTAAAACAGTACTAAGTAAATAAAACAGATTTTCCAAGGACATGTTAAAATCTTTCTTCAATAAAATATTAGATCTGATGAAAACATGCTAATCTCTTTCAGAAACTCAAAAATCACAGCAGGTGGGACATCTCAGGACAAGGTGTTCATGGTGTCTGCTCTAAATGTATAACCCCTTCTTCATACTTCAAGCCATCAGTAAATAGTCTTTGAAAGGATGAAAATTAAATAGAAAGGCCCATTAAGAAAGGCAGAGGATAGAACAGGGGAAAGGCAGGTTACATTTTGTCAGGGCCCTCATCCTCAACCTGTCTGACATTGGACACCCTACCAGGGAATAAATCGTACGACATTGTGTTCAGGCCAGTCAGCAACTCGGCTATACAGGTCTAGAAGCGTTACACAAAACTAGCTTTCCATTCCTGACAGCAGAGCCTAGGGGATCACTGGACAATATTAGCACTCTGATCACGGCAAGGTTGTAACCCTCAGAGTGGTACGGACCGGGGAAAAGGGGTTGAAGGGGGGGGGGGATGTTCCCAAGCTGTTCAGCATTAGACTTTTCTGACTACAGGAGGGACTGGGAGGCACGGGGTTTATGCCTCCACCAAGAGTGCTTGATTTCAGATGACAGGTGGCAGATTTATTGCCTTTTCTGGAGGTTGTTCCACATTTTGCGACTTTTTTGTTTCAAAAGCAGAAAGCATTTGACTGACAGACCGATCTTTTTTGACAGCTGCCAAGTAAGATATTCCTTACTGAAATTGACTACCATGAACTTTTTTTTGGGGGGGTGGGGGGGGGGGGGCATATACTTTTTTCTTCGATTTTGACCTTTTGAATCGACAGTTCCTGCTGCCACAAAGGGCAGTTTCATGAAGAAGAGAGGCCACCACCCCAGTTTGCACTACAGGCCGACTCTTTACATGGCTAATTATGGATTGTTTGGCAGCAGACAACACATACCTCCTCCCCAGAGCATCAGTTCAGCACATGACCAAACCTCTGGCACCTCAAACATTTCATCTGGGATAACCAGATCAACCCTGACATGCAAATAGACCACCTTGATTATCTGTGGTAGTACAGGACTGCAGGTAGTTAGAAAGACTAACTATGAATATCCTTGATTCCCTGCAAAGGCATCTCAGACTTTATTTCAGCATAAGACTCCTTTCAGATCTGGACACTGTATGACATCCTCTGACAATTTCAACTGTTCATGTGGCAATACCTTAGTTCTCAATCCACAAAGTTCCATACCCTTTAGCAGCAGATCCCATAGACACGCTGAGCAACATTCTGCAAGGAATGACCCATTCCTCAGTCCTTAAGTGGATATGAGACTGCCTGACATACCTTCAAGCCTCTCTGGATTGTGAAGGAGCCAACTGCAGACAAAGGCTTGTCTTCATCTGCACCGTCCACTACCAGCTATGAAGATCCCAAACCAGTGTCTCTTCTGACCTCAGAATCTGAACCCAAGTCACCATGATGATCGTGATCTCTTCTTTTGAGCTTTTACAAGCCATAGGTATTTTGGAAAGTGGGGGAGGGGAGGATTGGGGAGGTTGGGGACGGGGAGAACGAGACTAAGCCATGTTGTGTGATTTTTGTTTTCATCTCTCCAGAAGCCAACCCAGTGCAGAGTCCAACTAAGAGGCTCAGGGCAAGCAATCAGTCTTGACTCCTTCCAGGCTTCGGGAGGGATTTTAAGATAACCAGTAACCAATTCTCTTTTCCCCCTTACCATGAACAGCTCTTGCTGACAGTAAGCTGAGCACTACAGGAATTACCTTAGCCAGCTGGGCAACTCTTCGTCTTGACCCAGCCCAACACAGGGATAATCAATAAATTCACATAGGTAGGTATTTACCCCCTGTCTAGGAGGTCCGAGCCAAAGCAATGTGCTGTCATCACCACCTGCCCTCACCAGGATCTCACTCCCATCCATCATGTCACACAGCATGGCAAATGCATCAGCAGGTCTAAAGAAGACCACAGAGCAGAAGACAACCAAAAAAAGGCGAGTTACACTTTGTCACGGCCCTCACCCTCGGTCTGTCTGACACAGATGACCCAGAGGTGTCAACTCTAACCTCATTGTGCTTAGGTCAGTCACCAGCTTGGCTATACAGGCCTAGAACTAAACATTTTCGAAAACAAGCCTTCAATTCAATATGGTTGCCCCTGTCAGCAGAGCCTTTGGGATCACTGGACTACACAAGCCCTCTGACCACCAAATGGTCACAATCCCCGCAGGGCAAAGAAATGACATACCACTTTACCAGCCAGTGATCGGGTCAATTTGCATGAATGGAATTTTCCAAACACTGTTACATCGCAACAACACGATGTTAAGTATTATGATTAAGCTGCATGTTTTCAACTGGCCTGAAATGCGTTAAGTCACACATTAAAACAAAATTTCATGAGGTCAGAAAAACCCTTCGAGTTTACCACTGACCTTTGATATTTCCAAACACTATCTGATCATTTTAAGAAATGATATTTTGTTAGCGTTAGTGGATTTTAGGAATCTATTCCCCAGAGGTTGCAGGCCAAAACTACAGAAACTTATGACAAGACTTTTTTTCAGGCACTTTTAAATCCTCAAAGAAACATTTCCCTTTCCTTTGTATACATTGAAAATTTTCATAAATCACATTCTAGTGCAAAACTGATGTCTCAGGAATTTTCCTCATTGCAGAACTGTGCATGAAGGTGTACATCATGCCATGTCCCATTTTTAAGCGCCATTTCAAGTATAACCTGCAAAGAAAAATAATTCTAATTGCATAAGAATATATGTCTATGTTTTATTCTATGACACAAGCGCATCATTCATCTTATTAACCCATGACATGAACCCAAAATTTTGCATACGATGACATACTATTGAAGTTCATTAGCAGCTGACATTTCTCCCAATAACCAGTATCATATTTTCATGCATGATGCAGGGTTTGAGTGCGTCTGAGTTAATTCAAGCGTTCCACTCCAATACCAGATAAATAATCTGTTTTGTATTTAATGGATCACTTAGGAACACAACATAATAGTGCAAAGACACATTTTTACACACACACACACACACACACACGCACACACACACACACACAAAGATTACACTAAGAAAACAGGATTTTCTTCTGAATAAAAAAAGAAAGCTATATCAGGCCCAAGTCCCTCCTTCAATTTACAGTACATAAACAGATAAAAAGGACTCTCTCCCCGAATTAAAATTTGTGGAATCCTTCAGTGCCCACTGTGCCTGTGTACCGATACTAAAACTTTGCAGCGAGATCAATCCAAATGCAGTGAAACCTCAAAGAAGGTATGCCAACACAGTGGAAGGTCAAGAGAGGAAAACCAAAGAACAGGACAAACCTTAATTTCATCAGCTTTAGCTCATATCTATTCAACTATGACTTGGCTGGTACAGCTGATCAGACTGTGTCGTAATCCTGGCAGTGTTCCACATTTTCATCCTTGGGAAGGGCAACAATCAGTGAGTCCATGGAGCAGGCTTTTAGTTACAAGTATACAGATTTCAACCAGCAGCAAACTTTTCCAACAGTACTCTGCGGTTTCTGGTGTTACAAGGCTTTCATGGTTGTTCATGGTTGTTACATGGTTTCACGGTTACAAGTATACAGATTTCAACCAGTAGCAAACTTTTTATACAGTACTCTGAATTTCTGGCGTTACAAGGCTTTCAAGGTTGTTGTAGACAGGTCCAAATTCCCACACATCTGATTGTCCAGCTGAAAGAATACTGCAGAACAGGCTAGTTTCCACAAAAGCTGAAGTACCTTTGATCAGATCTATAACCTGCGTACATGTTGCAAAAACAGTGTCCAACAGCAGAGAAAATTCAACCATGTCGGCACAGATTTCAAGGAAGAGTTCAACAGGTCTGTCAGAAGTCGCTATGGGACACAATGAAGGAATTTAACATCAGGCAAAAGTTAAAACACTGTCAAGCAACTGTTCTCATCAAAAGCAGCCAGTGTAGAGCTCATAAAAGCTTCTGGAGAGTGGTTCCATACTTCAGTTGGAGTTAATCAGGGCTGTCTTCAACACTTTTCAACATGTTCGCAATTCCTTTACTTCCCTCTCCATGTCCATGCCCGTGATGATATTCATTAAAGTCACCAACATTGGCAAGCTGAAGGGGTCTTTCTGTTGGACATGGCATCCTCAGGTGGGGACGTTAAGTCACCCTTGCTCCATGACTAAGCCATTATATTCTCATCAGTAGTAAGCTTGGGTGGTGTGCTGAATTATGTCGGATCAGTGAAGGCATCACTGGGTTGCCTCACAACTGAATGTGTGATGGGGTTGGGAGGGCACCCACCTGGATGCTGTCATGTTCGGGAAAACAAAATGTGCAGCCACTGGAAGACACAATAGGACAATGACACAACCACCAACCTAGATAGCTGATCACCCTCCTGCATATTTGTTGAAGTTCTGTTTCAGAATTCCGATTCTAGTAAAAAAAATAAAACTTTTTAAAAAAAAAAAAATCAAAATATTCATCGCTTTATTTCGAATAAAAAAATGGGGCTAAGGTGGTCACTTTCAAAAAGGGCTGGCAAATTGTTGCACAATAAAGCCCAAATAGTATCTGAATGTCAGCATCTATACAGCACTTGGAAAAAATGTATTCTCTTTCAAACCCCATATCTGTCAGTTGAAACTCTTGCCATGGAGGATACAAAATGCTTTCAGTCAAAAACCAAACTGTCCCCTATTCAGTTCACTTCAGCCCCTCTTACCCTCCGGAAGGCTGGCAACTAAGAAACAAGATACACCTCTCACCTGCAGCCCCAACGGGGACAGACCCTGGGGGGATGATGGGAAGACAGGCCACAGCTTCTTCCAGACTGGGGGCCTGGTTCTCAATGTCCACATCAAAGGGAGAGTCCCCATTCTTGGAGCTGGCTGACTGTAGTCTTTGTATGATGGGTGGGTCCTCATCCACATAGATGCTAAATGGCTGGTTTCTGGGCTTTCCGTTGAACACTTTTGGTGGAATCCCTGCATTTTCATCTTGTCGACCATCAACCTTCACAGAAGACACGTCAAATATTGTCTTCTACACATTTCATGCATTTACCTTACTATTGACAAGCTATGAGAGCTGGAGATCTTGGTTGTCATCCTGTCCTAACTCTACAAGTTTGGTCACTGCATCATCATACGTTTACAAAAAAGAAAGCAGCATTAACTGATTGTTTCAGTTTCTTCGATGCGTCACTACATCCATATACACTACACCACATCTGCTAAGCTACAAGACCACAATGCGCAGGATTTACAGGTGATGGATGAATAGATAAGATGAAAGGATCTAAGAGTAAGACAAGGGTCTCATGAACACCACTTAAACTGATGTCCGACCTGCATTTCATTCCAACATGCAGGTAAAACACTGGGCACCCAAACTATATTGTTTGTGCTACTATTATAGTTCAAAGTTGCATGTGTTTGTCTGCGTGTGTGCACATTTCTATGTGTGTGCGTGTGCAAATGGATGGGCCCTTGGCTTGTGTGTGTGCCAGTGTACATGGTAAGTGTATGCATGTGCGTGTGTATGCGTGCCTGTATATGAAAGAGTATATTTTGGGGTCTTGTGTCAGCATGCTCCTGCAAGAACGTGTGTGTGTGTGTGTGTGTGTGTGTGTGTGTGTGTGTGTGTGTGTGTCTGTGTCTGTGTCTGTGTGTTTGTGTGTCAGTATCTGTGTCTGTGTGTCTGTGTGAGTGTGTCCCATGTATGTCTGTGTGCATTTGATTATGTGTGGAGGATTGCCATTCAGAAGATGAAATTACTGATCAATAGTAATAATAATAATAATAAACATCATAATCATCATCACAACAAAATTAATATAACTAATGATGACGATGATAATGGTGAAAATCAAATCAATACTGATGAATACTAATTGGGATGAAAATGCTAATGAAAATTATAGTAGCTATGGCAATGTGAGTACATGAAAAATGAAAAACCTATTACTTGAAAATAGTATTACGATGAAAAAAAGAAAAGGAAAAAACAATTCAGCCAGTCAATGAACAAAAAATGTACCACCTCTCTTCACTCCCCTCCCCTCTCCCTTCACAGCACATAGAATACATGACACATGCAACAATGCTTTCTCTCTACGACCACCACCACCACCCAACATGAACATGCAGGCCTAGCCTGTGGATCATGCACAAGACCACCACTTCAATCTCTCCATCCCATACACCTTCATCAACTGTGAAATCAAACTTCTGCCCAAAAGCAAAGCTGAATCTGTCCCAGCATGACATATTGTTAGTCCAGAAACAGTGAAAGATTCCTCATTCTTGAGGCAGAACAATACAGAAAGCACCTACAGCCTGGACAGCACAAAATGGTTAAAAACGCAATATCAACTGTTAATGTGCAGGCAGACAGTATTGCAGACTGGCAGGCTAAAAGGTCAATTGTTCCTTTCTTAAGTTATCAGTGGAATTTAATTTCATGTTTTAAGATCTTCTGGCCCCTACCCAATGATGGGCTATGGCCTCAAACAGGACTGGAACCACAGAGCAGAGATGCATCTACTCAATGGATGTGTCTCAGTCTTGCTCCAGTTTTCTGATCAACATATATCAGATGTCCGTCTCTTTGGGCTGATTAAAGCTATGATGTGAAAGAAACCACTAAATGCATTTCTCCATCATATAGTCTCTGATCAGAATGGAAATTCACAGCATTATCATCATCCACATCCTCATTCACTCATTCACATTGATCATTATAAAAACCATGTCTCCAATTCTATGGCCCTTTGTATCCTTCTCTTGTGCAACTTTAGTTTTGATTTCCTTTCCACATCCCCTGTGCCGTAGGTGAATTTGTATCAAGTTCAAAGTTGTCACTTTCAGCCAAGTCACGGGATTTTTTGTTAGATATACCATCCTGGGAAGGAGGCATACACTCATGCTGACTCAGCAACTGAGCAAATGGCATCGATGGGAAACTTTGTAGGCAGTGTTCTGTGCATCTTGGATCAGATCTTGTCCAAGTGACCACTGAATACCACCAGTTACTTGACAGCCATGCAGCACCTTCTCTGGTGGGCTGCTTCATGACAACTTACAACTGATTGCTCCCTGTGGACTGTAGGTGCTATGGCTACAACATGACAAACCTAGGTGTGGTCGAATATGGGGAGAGGGAGACTAGAATGAGTGGTGTTAAAAGTCACTACAAAGAGACAGACAAAGACAGAGATAGTAAGAGGAAGAGAAGGGAAGACTGAACATGGTGACAGTCCAAAAAGTCGTACAGTTCAAAACTCAGCTGTCAAAAAGAGATTTATTTATTCCTTTTTTTGTGTGTGTGTGACTGCACCATGCACTATCGACACAATTTTCTCACATGACCCATTATATAGCATATTAGCTGCTGGGGCTGGTGTCCTATCCCTGTTTTAACCTCTTCTGAAAGCCCAGCCCATTGGACTGATGCACAAGTCATACATCAAAGTCGTACCTTTTGAAAAATCAGTCTCCTTTACTAAACTGTCTTACATGCAAATGTACTACTGCAAAATTTTGTGAATACTTAAAGAGTAATTTTAAGTGAAATTGATACTAATTCTTGGTGATTGTCTCAAGTTTTATGCTTATGCGTGTGTGCATGTGTGTGTGTGTGTGTGTGTGTGTGTGTGTGTGTGTGTGTGTGTTGTGTGTGTGTGTGTGTTTGAGACTTGTTTCACCTTGAAATGTCTTTTATGAAAATTGAAATATGCGAGAGTTCTTAATTTGAAGAGTGCAGCTAAGAGCTTTCCACATTGTAGACAGAATTTCTAGTACTTTTTGTGCAGCTTTTCAGAAGGTTTCTGTCTATACCCCACCCCCACCCCACTCCCCATTTGGACTTTAAGATATTTTTTTAATAACTTCCACTGTATTTAGTTTTTTTTAGTTCCCCAGATGGTGACTCTTTACAGGCCATTCTCATGTACATGTGTGAAGGGTCCAACAGAGGTATCTTTTACACTATAAATGGAAAATTACACTGTCAATTTTGTGCGGTGACTTGCTCTCTCCGAGTGAGTGGTGCTTTCTCTCTCTTTCCTCACCAGTTTGCCTTACCCCCAACACGCAGGCATTTTTCCAGATAGGCAGTCCATGATAAAGTCTATGCTTTGATTTGGAGACCATTTGATGAGCCAGGACCATTGCTGTGAGCTCAGCAGTCTAGATGGACCTGTCTGAGGGAATATGTTTTGAACATCTCTGAGAGGGAGCTGTTCAGCAATACTTAATAGTGAACTCCCTTGTCAGTTCGGAACATAGTAAGTATTCTCTGAAATAATGGAAAGTTAGAACAATGCCCAGCAAAAAAAGTCTTGAACACCAGAGAGCTGTGGAGTCGTTGCGGTATGAGGCCAGATCAAAGCATATATCCTGGATACTGACGGTCCATGTAGAATCTTTAAGAAGTTTGGATGACTCACACATGACTCAAAAGTCTAGAGTCAATTTTAGTTCATTAAGTGAAAAGAGCATTAAAATCTTCATATTTATTTGTTCAGTTACAAAAACACATTGTATCCACTTTTAACAGCTTTCAACAGTATTTTGCTCACCCTTAAATTCATTTGGATAAATCTAACTTTAAAAGTCACCATGGAAACTTCTTATAAGAAAGCAATGAACATTCCGAGTTGTGGCACATACAGACTTTCATGCTGAGAAGGAAACTAATCTCTGTCTTCATAGGGCTTTGATCCACTCCAGATTGGACAACAGCTGTGTTTATGGTTCTGCAAAACCTTCCTACCTCAATACAATGGATCCCATCCACCATCAAGGGTTGCACTCAATGGTGCTACACACACCACCTCAGGACCAGCAAGGGATCGCATATCGTCAAATGTATACATGGAAATGTACCTGTGGAAGAACGGAGAACATAGACCCATCATTCAGACAATATAGATCCACCTCTGAAACGTTATCTTTAGGATGAACACCTCTGGATGAAATATTCATTCTACCCCAAACAGGTTTGTGCTCAAGGAATAGCAGAAAAGGTCATTAAGTTCCATAATCAGGATCACCAACCAGTTGTCAATTGACAGAAGATAATCATGGATGTAAAGAACACAATTATTCTAGCAGCTAAAGCATGGAGAAAATTAGTATGACTGACAGGGCTGAACAAGAGATTTGTTGATCATGGGTAACGTGACTCCTCTCATTACTCTAACTGCAGACGGTTGTGCTGTTTTTTAAAAAACACTTTAGTCAGAAAGAGTAAAAGACTTATCTCTGTGAACCTATCTCTCTTGGACGGCAGTTACTACAGACTTCAGTTACTGACAAGGAGCAGTAGCACCTAGAAATCTGAATAAAGGCCCCAGATATTCCAGTGGAATAACGTTTTATCCATAATGATGGAACAGAGGTAAACATTTCAGTCCACCTCCGCAATACCTCCTCATGCAATACCTGTAGCACAGAGGACTAGACACTGTTCGGGCTTTTTTTTTTTTTAGCCTCCAGTTCGACTGGTAGACCGGCCAGAAGACCGAGACCCAGTGGGAAAGTGTGGAGGCTTGCAAGAATCTCCATCTTGTCTTCTTTGCCCTGGACACTGAGCTCACTGGGTTGAGGCAAGTGGAAGGTGGCCAACTTAACACCTCCGTCAAGGGCACGCCGAGCAGTTGAAGCAGCAGTTTGATGCCTCCTCCTCAGGCAATGTTTTCAACGACTTGGCTGGCAGGAAGGACAGGTCTGTCTGACAGCATAGACACTGTTGATATTTTCTTCACTGCTGGTGAGTATGACATGAAAGCATTCCAACTACTAGCTACTAGTTTCTTAAGTTCACGGAAGAGTACTTTCTTTTTGGTCTCGACTTTCCGGAAGGATTTCTCCGACCACCACTTTGGGCTGTCTCATAAGGAGGGGTGGCTGCCACTACAGTATGCACAAACAGCTGGTCCCTGGCAAGATCCCTTGTAGACTGCCACCACAGTATGCACAAACAGCTGGTCCCTGGCAAGACCCCTTGCAGACTGCCACCACAGTATGCACAAACAGCTGGTCCCTGGCAAGACCCCTTGTAGACTGCCACCACAGTATGCTCAAACAGCTGATCCCTGGCAAGGCCCCTTGTAGACTGCTTTGCAGTACTTGTCCCAGAAGCACCTGCATCAAGCGTGGCCACATTTTTTTACAACAGGAATGCCTCACTGGAGAGGGAACAAAGAGGTCCACCTGGACACTGAGATGGCCAGCTCGAATAGTCTACAGTAATGACGAAGCGCAAAATGTCAGAAATACTGTGTTATGGATTCAATCCAATCATTTACAACTGGTCACACGGTGAACATTGATAATTCTCTGTGGCCCTTGTTCACTCCTTGATTTCTGCCTCAGAAATGTCTTTAGAATCTGGGCATCTGATGACACAGGTCTACGAGTTAAACTTCTTGTTTGGAGACATCCTTATACTCCTGTCAACCAACTTTGCAGCATTCCGGAATTTATTTGACTGGAGTTTTGACTGGCATTCAATGAGGAAAGAGAAATTTTGAAGCCTATTGATGGTTTTTTGTTGTTTTTTTGTTTTGTTTTTTTTTTTGGCTGTCCCATCTTCTGTGCCACCTCTGTGGCATTGCACCCAGAATGCTTATTCCAACCCTCACCCCCCCCCCCCCCACCACAACTGTAGCCACAGCCCCCCCCCCCCCCCCCCCCCCCCGCCCCTCCACAGCCCCAGCAATCCACAGGGAGCAGTCAATGTCAAGAGGCAACCCACTGGCGGAGACGCTGCACTGCTGCAGAGTCACTTCAGAGGTGTTCAGTGGTGCCTGTTCTGATCCAGCATATGCAGAGCACCACCTATTAAGCCCACCACTGATGACAATTAATCACTTAGTCACAGAGTCAGCATGAGTGAGCTCGCTCTCTCTCTTTGGAGGGCGCAGCCACGTTTATCACAGTTTCCAAGAATTTGCCTATACCAGTGACCCGACAGAATCAAACCAAGGCCATAGACATGGAGAGGAAATCAAAACTGCTGTCACCATGAAAGCAGGGCATGAAGGGCCACAGAATTTGAGACTTTTAATAATGCTGGTCAGTGAGGACAAGTACATAGAGTACAGCCCTGTTACACAGTCTCAGACCAGATTGAAAATCTGTAGCATTATCTACAGATTTCTATGCCATCTGAGACTGCTTGGCAGGGATGTACTCTATGCTTACTTTAATAACATATTCCAACATCAACCAGGCCCAAGATTCAGACCTTGCAGTATTGGTAAGAGCAACACTCTCAGAGATGCATCCATTAAGTGGTGGAAACTTGACTGTGTGGTCGAGGCAGCCTTCCCACCTGAGCCCATAGCTAACTAAACTCTGGGTGGTAACCGTTAAGGGCAGAAAAATCCCACATATAAATGGCTTTGATGAGAAACCCACGACTTCCCAGCCTGGAGTCTGCAATGCTAACCAATTTGCCACAACAGCGATGGACTTAGGGTTGTCTCCAAAACCTTGAAACCCTTTCTGAATGGCAAACGGGCTGAGAACAGATAAATGTTTGTCCTCCTCAGTTCCTTCAACCACCAGCCACGAAGGCTAGAAGCCTGTCACTTCCTTCGTTTCTGAATCCAAGTTACTGTCATGATTTTTTGTGAAGAAGCCATGTTTTGTATTGTAATTCAACCCTCCATTATCCATCCACCATTGGGTCCAATTAAGAGACCGAGGCCAAGAAACTTACGTCTCAACTCCGTCCAGGCTTCAGAAGGGATATTTGGCAAAGTGCTCTTTCTACTTGTCTGTTGGGCAACCAGTTCTTTTATTGTGACAGTGAAAAAGCATGCAGTCAGCTTCAATACAGACTGATCACTTCTCCCGCCTTCCCTTTCCACATTCACACCTCTATGCCCCCTCCAACCCACCCACCCCCACCCCACCCACCCCCAGTCCCTCTCTCTTCCTCTCCACACCCCCTCCTTCCACCCCAAACCCTATGCCCCTCCTACCCAATCCTGCTATCTCCTCCCACCAATTTTTTCACAGAACTGAACTCCGGCAGCACACTGTCTTACTGTAGGCATGTTCTAAAAAAAAAATTTCAGCAGCATTCAGGTGGTGTGCTTGATCAAAATAGAAATGATAGACATGTCGTCTTTGCCCTTTATTTTCAAATTTTCATGGATATAGAATTAATGAATCTATTTTGGAATGTATGTGTGGTGAAATGGGAGAGAGCACAGAGACTGAAAGCAACAGAATTTATCATTTTAATTCTGTCCAGAAATGAGTGAACGGTGGGTGGAAGCATTTACCATTTTTTTCACAGTGGTAAAATCCGTTTCCCCACTGCCGTGTGTGTGTGTGTGTGTGTGTGTGTGTGTGGGTGTGGGTGTGGGTGTGTGCGCATGTGTGTGTGCGCGCATGTGTGTGTGCGCGCGTGTGTGTGTGTGTGTGTGTGTGTGTGTGTGTGTGTGCGCGCTCCTGTGCGCGTGCGTATGTATGTGTGCACATGTTTAGTCCCAACTTTTGTGCCACCTCAGTGGCTTTGCACCCACACCGCTCATTCCAACTCCCTGTCCACAGCCACAGCCCGGCCCGCCGCAACCCCAATTATGGCAATCTACAGGGAGTGGTCAATGTCAAGTCGTCAAGAGGCAACCCACCAGAGCAGACACTGCACTGCTGCCGAGTCACTTCAGTGGTACTCAGTGGTGCCAGTTCTATTATAACGTTTCGGGGCGTTTCGGTACAGGGGGATTTTTCCCTCGAAGTTAACATTAGTTCTGACTCCATTTCCCATACAGTCCTTCGAATGAGACTATAAATCGAGGTTCCATGTGTGAACCCACACATAATATCTTGCACACACCTAAAATCCCATCACCAACTTTCGGAAGAGTAAGCCAGTTTGGCCGTTGGTATGGATGACACGTTACACACAGCATGCACCCTGCGTAAGAAATGGAAAGAATGAAGGAAGTAAAGAAACTGAGTGAACGATATTGAACGATATGGACTGGATGACACGGGAAACAACTGAATGAAGCGCCAGCTGGCAGCTCTTCAGTCGGCACTACCCAGGTAGGCAGCCCGTTGTGTAAGCGAGTGTTGATTGTAAAGCGCTTAGAGCTTGGTCTCTAGCCGAGAATAGGCGCTATATAAGTATTCATTATTATTATTATTATAACTCACGGAGGACATCACCTACTAAGCACCCTATCAACAACTATTGCTCAGTCGCAGAGCCGCCATTAGTGAGCTCTCCCTCCAGAGGGTGTCACCACGTCCGTCCAATGACAGCCCCCATGCCATTGACCCAGACAGTATGAAAGCAAAGCTATCTATAGACGTGGAGAGACATCAAAAACGAGGTACCATGAGACAGCAGGGCATGAAGGCCCACAGAATTTGACTTTTTTTTTATGCTGATTGATGAGAATGAGGATAAGAATGATGCTGCGGATTTCCATTCCGGTCTGAGACTGTATGACAGGGCTGTACTCTACGCTTACTTTCTTAGTATATCCCAGCATTAACCAGACCCTAGAGATACAGACACCTGCAGTGTTGGTCAGGAAACTGAACAGCACTCAGAGAGATCCATTTAGTGGATGAAACTTAGACTGTGTGGTCCTAGTCTTCCCAGTGGAGCCATAGCAAACTCAACTCTGGGCAGGAGCAGTCGGGGCAGAAAAATCCCACATATCTCTGATGGGAACCCACAACCTCCCAGCCGGGAGTCCACGACACTAACCACTTAACCATGGCAGCCTCCACTCATCTGTATGGTGGAGGAATGAATTTTTCTCTTGTATATCATTCCTAAAGCTTACTGCTCATTCTTAAACTTTCATCACTTGTGTGTAGAGCATGCCACTGTTGAATTATGTGAACTCACTGACACTGCAGTGGTTACCAGTAGCAAGTTGCAAGTTAACCGCTTTACTTCAGGAGGATAAGAAGAAATCTGGGTGGACAAGTTTCATCTGTCCCCAGAACAGCCAAAATTTAGCTGGAAACTTCTAGCTCTGAATATCTTTCACAGATTACTGAATTCTCAAGCATTCTTTCTGTTTTACAATCAATCTGATTTTGTATATTATATATATGTTATTGGACTTGGTGAGAGAGGGAAGGGTGAGGAGTGAGTTCAGAAGGCATTAATGGAAAAGTTGCCTGCACCTTCTGATAATATAATTAATCCGATATTAAAACGATACAGTGATCAGCCGCCGTGGAGATGTGGTAAGTGTTGCGGACTCCCAGCTGAGGTCTTTGGTTTGATTCTTATCAGAGCCATGTGGGATTTTCTGCCCCAACCAGCTCCTACCCAGAGCTAAGTTTGCTACAGGCTCAGTTGGGAAGACTGGGACCTCAGTTGAGTTTCATCCACTTAATGGATGCGTCTCAGAGTGTTGCTCAAATTTCTGACCAACACTACAGATATCTGTATCTCTTGGGCCTGGCTGACGCTAGGATGAATTCTGAAAGTAAGCATAGAGTACAGCCCTGTCATGCAGTCTCAGACTGGAATGGAAATTCATAGCATCATCCCCTCATCCTCAATGATTAGCATAAAAGAAAAGTCAAATTCTTTGGCCCTTCATGCCCTGCTCTCATGGTAGCCTCAGTTTGAATGTCCTCTTCGATTCTATGGCCTTGGTTTGATTCCGTCAGGGTCACCCGTATTGGTAAATTCATGGGGGCTGTCAATGAATGAACATGTTGGCACCTTCTGTGGGGAAAGCTCACTCACACCGGCTCCACCACTTAGCAATTATTGTTGTCAATAGAACGCTTAGTAGGTGGTGCCCTGTGTAGGCTGGATCAGAACAGGCACCACTGAACATCACTGAAGTGACTCGGCAGCAATGCAGTGTTTCCTCCAGTGGGTTGCCTCTTGATGATTGACATTCACTGCTTACTGTGCATTGTGGCGGGCCAGGCTGGGCTGTGGCTGTGGTCTGAATGAGCGATGTGGGAGCAATGCCACTGTGGTGGCACAGGGAAAAAAATGATGCACAGTGACTGCAAAACAAATTTTTCCAACCACTTCTGCCCATTGGTCTCACTATGTGCTGTGATGACAGCCATCACCAGAACTCCCTGAAAATAACAATGTGTAAAAAAATTGTCATCCATGTCAAAAGCAAAGCCAGATTACAAGGAAATTATTCCCAAACACTTGAAAAAAGAGATGAAGATCGTGAACGAACAACTAGTTACATGAATGTCTCAACAGTTTTATGACCCTGGGTTGGGAAGAGACAGAGGTAGGCACGAAACACTTCCATACCACTTCTTCATGTCAAAATCCAACATTTCATTATGGTCAGCTTGATTTTTTTATTATTTTTTTGGTATCTTGTCAAGCACCTACTGTATATAAAAATGGCTACTGACATAAAAATGTCAGTTTTTATGCATCATATCCCTAAACAAATCAAATCTTCAAGTCCAAAATACCTGGCTTAAACAACATGCTAGTGTGATTCTTTTACCTGGTTTCATTATCAACCAGTCTAGAAACAGCACTAGCCACTCCTGTCACAAAATCAGTCTCAAACAGAATGCACAAATTTATTCATAATTCAAAATATGACTTAAATCTTTTAAAAGAAAATGAGGCCCAAACAGCCCTTCGTAGATCTGCAACTCGACTTTTAGTATGTATCAGCAACCACATCTTCAAAGCTTTCAAACAATAAGACACTGAATACCCAAAATGAATGCTCCAGTCATATAAAACACTTCACTACACTCTGTGAAATGAAGGCTCTCGGTAAAGAGAGCCTTCACATTTTTAGACAAAGATACTTTCACTACATTATACAAGTCCATTGTGAAACCGCATCTGGAATATGCAAATGTTATCTGGTGTCCTGCAAACCTAAAAAGGCAATCCATCTTGATCGAAAGAGTTCAGAGGCGTGCAACTAGACTGAAGGAATGCAAAGAAATGAACTATTATGATCAACTAAAATTTTTGAACCTACATTCACTGAAGGGTAGACGACTACGAGGTGATCTTATACAGTTGTTTAAAATTTTCCACGGATATGATGATGTTGACTTGCACTCCTTGTTTTCCTATGCACCTGTGAATGTTACTAGGAACTCTGCAGGAAAACTCTTTGTAATGCATGCCAGAACTAACAAGCGCAAATTCTCATTTTCTTTCTGAGTTGATAACCCCTGGAATGCACTACCTTCATCAGTTAAATTTGCGAAATCTGTGAATGAGTTCAAGAACCTGATCGACAAACTGCCCCAGCTAGAAGATCTATTTTATGGCTATGACGAGTAGAAACCCCATTAGGTACAACCAATCTAGATAAAATTGACCAGAATCAAACCATGAGGGGACAAATATCAGACCTTGCGGTCTAGGCGTAACCAAACGCTGTCCCTATTACTACTACTACTACTACTACGTGATCCAGTGTAGCACTAGCAGATTATCAGAAATCAGGCTAGTAATACCTGGACTAAATGCAGCTACCCATCAGACTTTAGAAGTCCCATCTTCACCACATGATTTTACTATAAAGTTGTTGATAATACCTTTCACCCCAAGGTTTCAGTGCTTATTCATCAAACTCAAATTGTCTTTAGCATTTCTATTGGACAATTCTTTTTCAAGATGCTGATGTTCTGGTCTCTTTTGATAACCAATCTATTTCTGACAAGAGCAGTCAATGGCTGCAAGGCCTTCTTGCCTTGTGACTCAAAGATCAAACCATAGACTGCAACGATAGCTGAACACCCTGTCATCAAGCAAAAAAGTGTCATATAACAGCAGTTGTGTTCTCCTTATATTAGGTTTTTCTTCCCTTACATTTGAAAAAGTAATCTTGGAATTCATCCTTGTCCATGAGAAATACCAAGATGTTTTATTCAAATGTACAGGGGGGAAGGGGGGGGGGGGGTAAAGTGAAAATCATACCTCCTTCTTCTTCTATTGTTATGTGGCTACAATCAACACTGATTATTTTGCCACAGAATACAGGGTTTCCATGAACCGGCTGCCCGACTCTTTAGGAAAAACAAAAATCTTTTCTTTTTTTCTATGTCGGCTTGAAATCGCTCTTCAGGTTGCATGAGTAGATCACATTTACTCCGGATCACATTTACACACTCCCTGCCCACTAACTGGATCAGAAGGGACGAGAAGTGACGGGCAGGCATCCTAGTGACGGCCCCCGGCACCCCCCGCCGCAGCGGCCCTCCTACCAGCACACCCCCTACCCACTACCTACCTAACCGAGCACTTTCACATTCATACAGGACAGTTTGGGTTTGTGTTTGTTTTGATCTTACTCCTGAAGTTTCGCAGCAGCGAGACCGTCAAGAGTGTCGGCACTGAGATGGGAGATGACTCTGTTTTTGAAACTGTCGGGGGAGTCTGCCTCTACAATGTGTGCTGGGAGTTCATCCCACTCACGGATGGCTCGGGGTAAGAATAACAAAAAATCTTTCCATGCACCCCCCCCCCCCCCCCCTCCTTCCACAGTGCACAAGCTTCTTTGTCGGTTTAATTTTACAGACAAATCTACTTATGACATTGAGACAATGATCACCTCATACTAGTAATTCTGTGGTCCCCTGGTATTTTTGACCGTTTTCAATTATCTGCTGCTAAGCAGAGACTGACTTTTAAAGTAGCTCTTGTTGATGGGGTGGGGTTGTGGGGGGTGGGGGTGGAGGGGAGGAGCAATGGAAATCTTCCCCAGTCATTTGACTTGCGTTCACCCGGCATGACATTCAAATTTCAAATATGAAAACCCAAAATGAATTAATCATGACATTCTCATTCTGTCAACAATACCCCATACGTTTTGTTTATCAAACCAGTTTAAAATAGCACACTACTGCCCTTCGCCCCCTCCTTTCCTCTAGGCCTACCCGTCCAGTCTTTGTTTCTTCATTGCGTGTGTGACCTGACAGCGACCTCGCACGCGAGTTCAGAACTGTCGGTTATCCCCCCTCCCCCGACAGGATTTCAATTCTCCCCGCCCCCGACAGGAATTTAGTTTAACTTGCAAGGCCACAGCAAGAAACAAATTAAAAGAACAGATCTGCTTTCTCAACAACAAAAAAATGAAATCATAATTAATAGTATCATGAATGTTCTGAAAAACAATGAAACTACAAGCGCACAAGACCATCGACTTCGTCCCCATGTCAACCAGGCTAAGCTTTGCTCAAACTGACTCCCTAGCGGGTGACTGATAGTAATGAGTCCGACTCGGTATCAAATAAAACAATGCATAACAGAAACAAATTTACAGAAACAACTTACTTTAACTGCTCGTGAAGGCTGAACCCGGACATTTGTGATACTTCCGAGAACGGTTCTTTTTTGAGCTCTCGCCTCCCTGTTCTTGCTGTTACCAACTGTCAGTCCTTTCACATTTTGACGAGACTGGTTTTCTTTTTGTCCTATCGATTTTCCTCTCCCAGACTCACGACTGGATACGCTGGCCATTGCAGACTGGAATCCTAAGTATTCCTTTTATGCACCTAAAGGAGTCGTTGAGCTGGTTTCCTTTCCCTTCACTTTAGACTAGAAAGAAGCGTTGGCTTCGTTGCCAGCAAGTCACTGCTCTCAAATAAAGCGGGGTTGTTTTTAGCCAATCAAATTGCCTCAAGACGTTCACGTGATAAACAGTCTATTTTTGTCAGCGAATGAAAGCGCACGTGTTTAATTTACTGTCTGCAACAGCTGCTCACAGATTTTTTTTTTTTTTTTTTTTTTTTAAACTGTTCAATAAGTTTGTTGAATCAGCAGACTTCTTCCAGCAAGAACGCAACGGTGAACTTTTTGTATGTGTGTAAGTACGATGTATTGGATAGCTGTTTGCATTTTCTTTTTAAGGTTTCGTTTCTTTTTTATTTCACACACGTGGTCGAAGGGGATCGACGTTAGGTATAACCCAATGGTAAACACGGAACAGTGGTCATTCTATTCGTCGACGTCGACTGGCTCACATCTGGGGTCCGTCAGTTTGGCTACGCCCCTATTTAGGGCTTGCTCTTGTCCTTCGCTGTATAAAAACAGTGGGTACATCTCTGTCAGTGTCAGTGTCTCGTATTTCAAATTCGGTCTGAGCGCACAACTCATTCCCAAGACCTGGGTGGTTTTTTTCCTCTCCATTTCGACTTTAAGACTGAGATATGCCATCTCAAGGCAATCAACAGAAACAAAAAAAAATTGAGGTCAGGTGTTTTTGACAAAACCCCTTTGCATCTGTCTCCATTTCTCGATTCATGGCACATGATGACGTCTCGCAAACACCATTATTTCATATGTGCTATGTTTGCAAACTCTGCAAGAAACCAGTCACCCTCCACCACCACCCTCCTTGCCTAATATATGCACTCTGACCATGGATGAAGTCTGGTGTTTTGTTCTTGAAATGCTCATGTTATTCTGTTTAGCAGTCTCTCTCTCTCTCTCTCTCTCTCTCTCTCTCTCTCTCTCTCTCTCTCTCTCACACACACACACACACACACACACACACACACACACACACACAATACCCGCGCGCGCGCGCGTTTCCCATTACCGTTTATCATAATGTCTTTATACTTGTATTCATTCTCTCTCTCTCTCTCTCTCTCTCTCTCTCTCTCTCTCTCTCTCTCTCTCTCCTCTCTCCCTCCTCAGAGCGTCAGAGCTGTTTTCTGCTTGAATTACTTAAATTTGTTATCTATATGACATCCCCCCCCCCCCCCCCCCCCCCCCCTCCGCATAATATGATTTTTTTTTCTCCACATGTGTTTCCTTTTCATTCTTTTTCCTCGTGATTACTTGATTGCCTCCACGCTTCTTGCATGCTTCTTGTTATCACTGCACTCTCTCTCTCTCTCTCTCTCTCTCTCTCTCTCTCTCTCTCTCTCTCTCTCTCTCTCTCTCTCACTGAAATCATTATCTCTTTTTTGCATGCTTCTACGTTTATTGACTTGTCTTATTTTGCATTGTTGACCCTACTCAGGGCGAGAACTGGATGTAAAACAGCACACCTGGGCTTATTTACAACCCTCGTAAATAAAGAATTTTGTGTTGTCTTGTCTCTTCTCGGCTTTGATTTAAGACGGCTCATTGGAGCCTTTGTTTCTGAAGAGTAATGAAAACGCCAGTACTTCACAAGTTACCTATGTTATGTGATATGTGACACTACACACACACCTCCCCCTCCCCCTTCCACCACCAATCCTCTCTCTCTCTCTCTCTCTCTCTCTCTCTCTCTCCTCTCTCTCTCTCTCTCTCTCTCTCTCATTTTTGTATTCACAGAAATAAGTTGCCATTGTCTTAAACGAGCAAAAGTGATTCCATTGTTCAAAGTAGATAATCGCAAGAATCCTTCAAACTGCAGGCAAGTATCAATATTGTCAAAGCTAATAGAGAAGCACACAAAAAACACATATCAATCCATCTTAATAAATGCTGTCTGATTCATACTAGTCAATCTGGATTTAGGAAAAATCACTCTTCGTCGCACAGCACTGACACAAGTGGTCAATAAACGGTTCTTAAATGTTAGAAACAATTAATTCACGGGTGTAATTTTCGTTGACTTTGCAAAGGCTTTCCACGTTATCAGTCATTCTCTTCTCTCAAAGTAACTTGCTATTTATGGCTTTGCCGAGACGTACCATTCAGTTTCTTTCTTCGTTCCCGACAAATAGACAACAATCAGTTCAAACAAACGACTATAGATCTGATGTTATGACAGTAAAATATAGTGTACCCCAAGGGTTTTCTCTTGGACCTTACCTTTCTCTATGTACATGAATGATTTATCCCTTACTTTAAAAACTGCATGTGAATTATTTGCAGATGACTGTTCCATCCATGTTAATGACTCTCATATGTCGGTCCTAACATCCAGTCTGAAGGATGACATAAAGAGATTGGTCTAGGAACAAAACTTAACCATATGTGTATAACCTCCCTGAAGACGAAGTGCGTAAGTATAACAGCCAGAAAACAGCGTCAGAATATGTCAACTGATTCTCTTTCCATCTTTAGTCCTGGCGTGAACATTGAGAAAGTTAAAGCACGTAGAGCTTTAAGGATTATCATTGATACTAAGGTTATCTTGGGCTGATCATGTTGCTTATAGTGCTAACGTGTCTCTTAAAAGGTATTTCAGTTACATAAAATCAAGCACTTTCTTAATATCTCGTAAACTTTTTTCAGGTGCACATTCAGCTTTTCACAGACTACGCCTCGACAGTACCAGAGTGCATGTCTTAAAACCGCTAGCCAGGTAACACACGTGGTCCAAAACTAGTGCTTTTAAAATCCAGTTCATTGTCATCTAATGATTAGAGCCTATAAGACACTCGATATCCTTCCGCTTAGATTATATAGAGACTGAAATACGACAAGGCAGTATTAATGCACTAGGTCATTATTGCCACCTCTCCTCCGGGTATCAGAAATGGTTTAGCAGTCAACGAATACAGGCAAAATTACATAACATATAGTTCCTCTCACCAGAATAGATCTCTTTACATCAAGCCTTACGGACAGTGGCGAGTCCTACTGGAACAATTTACCTTTGTTTTTTAAAGCAGATACCAGCCATATAACCTTGAAATGTTCCTTCAAAAAGTTTTTGTTTTATAAAATGGAATGTTAGATGTGCGCAGTCTCTTTTATTTTCAGTTCGGTTTATCAAAGTGTATTAAGATACTTTCTCATGTAAGAAATGCAATAACCTACATCCTAAACCTCTTTGGCGTTTTGTTGTAATTTTTGTCGCTGTATTAGGTACATTGTTTTCATCTTGATTGCACTGTGTTTGTCTGCTTCTGTCTCTCTCTCTCTCTTGTCGCTGAGTCCTGTCTCTGTCCCAGTGTCTCAGTCTCTCTCTCTTCTGTGTGTGTGTGTGTGTGTGTGTGTGTGTGTGTGTGTGTGTGTGTTTCTGTCTGTCCTTTGTCTGTCTGTCAGTCCCCTCTCTCTCTCTTCCTCTCTCTCTCTCTCTCTCACTCTCTCTCTCTCTGGCTAATTTTTTAATGTTTTGGCTTATTTTGGATTTCTCTCTCTCTCTCTCTCTCTTCTCTTCCTTCTCTCCTCTCTTCTCTCTCTCTCTCTCTTCTCCTCTCTCTCTCTCCTCCTCTCTCTCTCTCTCTCCTTTTCAGTATTTTGACATAGCTCCTTTGGGTGATGTATGTTTATATGTGCTCGTGAACTGTGTGCTAGGTGAATGTATATAACAATGTTTTCTTTTTTTTATTTTTAATGGGTATTGAATAGGATAGCTTGGTGCGGTTGGTGATGGCTGATGGGATGTCGGATGAGTGAGCTGTGTGTGGGATGGAGTCATATGGTTCTAGGTTGGATGGCATTTCATGTTGTGACTGACGGATTGTTGTGAATAATGTTGGATGTTTTCCTTCCATCTCTGTGTGGGTGGGTGGTGGTGGGTGTGTGTGTGTGTCGTGCGCCGCACTTATTCTTTTCTGTTTTTCTATCAT
>CM065728.1:15195098-15242598 GCA_033310375.1 Conus canariensis | reverse complement strand
ACTCCCCTGGGGAAGACCTTGGAAGGTCGAAATATGGGGAATATTTTTATGAGTCTGTTGTTTGCAATCTCTGCGTTATATGGGTTTAGATAGACATACAGACAGACAGATATATAGATAGTTTGTTAGACAGACAGACAGATAGATGGATAGATAGAAAGACAGATAGATGAATCGATAGATTGACAGATATATCGACAGACAGGCCCAGCCGACCGCAAAGGACCATAAAAGGGCTGTCACCATGGTGAAGTCAATAGATAGATGGATAGGTAGATAGATAGATAGATAGACAGACTGACAGACAGACAGATAGATAGACAGATGGCTGGTCTCCGTTACGTGACGATCAACAAAACCGTCATCAGTGGCGACGACGAGGACCAGACAAAGCAGTAAAGGACGTGTGAGGACAGTCAGCCTGTGACTATTACGTCACGTCTACAGCTGGGACGAGGAACACGTGACCAAGATAACCGGCTGAGAGGAGACAAGAGAAGAGGGGGAGACTGGCGATGAACGCGGTGAGGGAGGAGAGGGGAGCAGGGAAGAGCACAAGGACATTAATTAAGGTACAAGTGTTGTAGTAGGAAGCAGACCTGCCCTGATACGTCCCGTAAATGACGTGATTTAACCGGCACTGTGTCAATATTTAGTCCCTGAGAGACAGAAGGCAGAAGTGGGGATGAAGTGGGTTCAGAGGTTAGGCTGGTCAAAGAAGGAGTGGTTGGGACCATTGTAGGGGAAAGATGGGAGGGGGGGGGGAGGGCTCGGGACGGGGGTGTTAATGAGGGATAGAGGAAGAGGAATGGAACAGTTTCTTGCAGAGATAAAACAAACAAAAAATCGTGCTAAGTGATGGCACCTGAGATTCAGCTTTGATTCGAGCTGTGTTCAAAGAGTTGTATGAAGACGGGGGAAAAGACTGTGGACGGACTTCGGTCCGCTTAATTACCATCCCTTCTCTTCATCTCCACCTCCCCCCTCCCTCCATCCCTCCTCCTCCCCCCCCCCCCACATCCCCTCCTCGGCCGTTCTCTCTCTCCCCTCCCCCTCCCCCCCCCAGCTACCTTTCTCCCCGCCTCCCCTCGGTCCTTTTGGTCTGGGATGAAGCCCCGGGGGCAACACTGCGATTGTTGACGTTGTTAATGACCTAGGTGTGTGAGGATCCCTTTAAACCCCCTCTTTGCCGTGTGGAGTAGGTCTGGCTCTGAGAGATCAGCGGCACAACGAGGAGGACCCACAGGCTTCTTTCTCTCTGACGGCCTCGCTGGCCACTACACATACAGGTTGGGCTGGCCAGGAGAACACAGGAGACTCACTGACTGGCTTCCTTGTAGGGCCTCCCTCCCATCTGCGGCACAGCTGGAGGATGAAGCCACAGACATACACACGATTTAAAGTCGAGGGATGAACACCCCTTCCCCCCCCCCCCCTTTCCTGGCCTAGCAGGAAAAAGGGCTTGTAAAGGAAGAGTTGGAGGGAGAGGGGACGGGGTGGGTGGGGGAGTGTGGTCGTTGATGACTCAGCAATGCATCGCAAGAGTTAATGAAGGGATATTAACTCCCTTATTAATGCTTTATGTCTTATGGATTTAATGTTTATTTCATGTGTGTGCGTGCGTGTGTGTGTGTGTATGTGTGTGTGTTGTGTGTGTGTGTGTGTGTGTGTGTCTGCGCACGCGCGCGTGTGTGTGTGTGTGTGGGGGGGGGGGGGGGCGTGTGTGTGTGTGTGCAGGTGTGTGTGCGTGTGGGGGGGGGGGGAGGGGAGGGATGTGTGAGTGTTGATGGATATACAAATACATATACTAACACAGGCCAGGCTTTTATGTAACGATCTATAATGTCTCTTTGTAATGTCTTATGTACTTGTGAAATCATGTGGAGCAGAAGAAAAATTTCCTATGGACAATAAAGCTGATTGAAATTAATTGAATTGAATATGTTGTGTGGGTTATTATTAAGCCCTGAGTTTTTCTTGACATTTTGTTCACAGTTACAGTCCGGGGGTGGGGGTGGGGGTGGGGGGAGTAGTTGGAGTTGGAGCGGGAAGTGTTTACAGTTAGTCAGGGGAGTGTTCACTGTTAGAGTCAGGGGGAGTGTTCACTGTTAGAGTCAGGGGGGAGTGTTCACTGTTAGAGTCGGGGAGCGGGGAGGGTATTCACTGTTGGAGTCAGGCGGGACTGTTCATTGTTAGAGTCAGGGGGAAGTATTCACTGTTAGAGTCAGGGGGTGAGAATTCACTGTTAGAGTCGGGGGGGGGGGGGGGGGGGTATTCACTGTTAGAGTCAGGGGAGAGTATTCACTGTTGGAGTCAGGGTGAGTGTTCACTGTTAGAGGCAGGGGGAGTGTTCACTCTTAGAGTCGAGGGGGAGGGAGTGTTCACTCTTAGAGTCGGGCGGGAGTGTTCACCGTTAGAGTCAGAGGGTGTTCACTGTTAGAGTCGAGGGGGAGTGTTCACCGTTAGAGTCAGAGGGTGTTCACTGTTAGAATTGAGGGGGAGGGGGGGAGTGTTCACTCTTAGAGTCGGGGGGAGTGTTCACCTTTATAGTCAGGGGGTCTTCACTGTTAGAGTCAGGGGGAGTGTTCACTGTCACAGTCAGGGGGACTTTCCACTGTTAGAGTCAGGGGGTGTTCACTGTTAGAGTCGGGGGGGGGGGGGGTATTCACTGTTAGAGTCAGGGGGAGTGTTCACTGTTAGAGTCAGGGGAAGTGTTCATTGTTAGAGTCATGGGAGAGTATTCACTGTTAGAGTCAGGGGGAGTGTTCACTGTTAGAGTCAGGGGGCAGTGTTCACTCTTAGAGTCGGGGGGGGGGGGGTGTTCACTGTTAGAGTCAGGGGGCAGTGTTCACCTTTAGAGTCAGGGGGTGTTCACTGTTAGAGTCAGGGGGAGTGTTCACTGTCAGAGTCGGGAGGGGGGAGTGTTCACTGTTAGAGTCAGGGGGAGTGTTCACTGTTAGAGTCGGGGGGAGTATTCACTGTTAGAGTCAGGGGAACTTTCACCGTTAGAGTTGGGGGTGGGGGGATCACTGTTAGAGTTAGTGGGAGCATTCATAGTTGAAGCCAGGAGCGAGTGTTCACCATTAGAGTCAGGGGGAGGTGTTCGTAGGTGGAGTCATGGGGGAGCGTTCACTGTTAGCGTCAGGGGAAGCTTTCATTATTTGCGTCGGGGAGGGGGATGGGGGGGGGGGGGGGCGGAGGTGTTCACAGTTGGAGTCAGGAGAAGTGTTCACAGTTGGATTCAAGGGGGAGGGTGGTGTTCACAGCTGGAGTCAGGGGGAGTGGTGTTCACAGTTGGAGTCAGGTGTTCACAGTTGGAGTCAGGGGGAGTATTAACAGTTGGAGTCAGGGGCAAGTGTTCACAGTTGGAGTCAGGTGTTCACAGTTGGAGTCAGGGGAAGTGTTAACAGTTGGAGTCAGGGGCAAGTGTTCACAGTTGGAGTCAGGTATTCACTGTTGGAGTCAGGGGAAGTGTTCACAGTTGGAGTCAGGTGTTCACAGTTGGAGTCAGGGGAAGTGTTAACAGTTGGAGTCAGGGGCAAGTGTTCACGGTTGGAGTCAGGGGGTGTTTCACAGTTGGAGTTTGGGGAGTGTTCACAGTTGGAGTCAGTGGGGGAGTGTTCACAGCTGGAGTTGGGTGAGTGTTCACAGTTGGAGTTAGTGGGGGAGAATTCACAGTTGGAGTCAGTGGGGGAAGTGTTCACAGTTGGAGCCAGGGGGAGTGTTCACATTTGGATTCAAGGGGGAGGGGTGTTCATAGTTGGAGTCAAAGGGAGCATTCACAGTTGGAGTCGGGGGGGGGGGGGGGGAGAGTGTTCACAGTTGGAGTCGGGGGGGGGGAGTGTTCACTGTTGGAGTCAGGGAAGTGTTCACAGTTGGATTCAAGGGGGAGGGGGTGTTCACAGTTGGAGTCAGGGGGTGCATTCACAGTTGGAGTCGGGGGGGGGGGGGTGTTCACAGTTGGAGTCAGCGGGGGAGTGTTCACAGTAGGAATCAGGGGAAGAGTTCACTGTTAGAGTCCAGGGGAGTGTACACATATGGATTCAAGCGTAGTGTTCACAGTTGTAGTCCGGGGAAGTGTTCACTATTACAGTCAGGGGAAGTGTTCACAGTTGGAGTCAGTGGAAATATTCAGTTAGAGTGAGGGGAAGTGTTCACAGTTGGAGTCAGGGGAATTGTTCACAGTTGGAGTCATGGGAAATGTTCACAGTTGGAGTCATGGGAAATGTTCACAGTTGGAGTCATGGGAAATGTTCACAGTTGGAGTCATGGGAAGTGTTCACAGTTGGAGTCAGGGGAAGTGTTCACAGATGGAGTCATGGGAAGTGTTCACAGTTGGAGTCATGGGAAGTGTTCACAGTCGGAGTCATGGGAAGTGTTCACAGTTGGAGTCAGGGGAAGTGTTCACAGATGGAGTCATGGGAAGTGTTCACAGTTGGAGTCATGGGAAGTGTTCACAGATGGAGTCAGGGGAAGTGTTCACAGATGGAGTGAGGGGAAGTGTTCACAGTTGGAGTCATGGGAAGTGTTCACAGTTGGAGTCAGGGGAAGTGTTCACAGATGGAGTCAGGGGAAGTGTTCACAGTTGGAGTCAGGGGAAGTGTTCACAGATGGAGTCAGGGGAAGTGTTCACAGTTGGAGTCAGGGGAAGTGTTCACAGATGGAGTCAGGGGAAGTGTTCACAGTTGTAGTCAGTGGAAGTGTTCACAGTTGGAGTCAGGAACGTGTTCACAGTTGGAGTCATGAACAGTGTTCACAGTTGGAGTCAGGAGAAGTGTTCACAGTTGGAGTCGGGGGAGTGTTCACAGTTGGAGTCAGGGAAGTGTTCATAGTTGGAGTCAGGGGAAGTGTTTACAATTGGAGTCAGAGAAGTGTTCCCAGTTGGAGTCGGGGGAAGTATTCACAGTCGGAATCAGGAGGAGTGTTCACAGTTGGAGTCAGTGGAAGTGTTCAAGTTGGAGTCAGTGGAAGTGTTCACAATTGGAGTCGGGAATTGTTCACAGTTGGAGTCATGGGAAGTGTTCACAGTTGGAGTCAGGGGAAGTGTTCACAGTTGGAGTCAGAGGAAGTGTTCACAACTGGAGTCGGGAATTGTTCACAGTTGGAGTCAGGGGAAGTGTTCACAGTTAGAGTCAGGGGAAGTGTTCACAGCTGGAGTCAGGGGAAGTGTTCACAGTTGGAGTCAGGGGAAGTGTTCACAGTTGGAGTCAGGGGAAGTGTTCACAGATGGAGTCAGTGGAAGTGTTCAAGTTGGAGTCAGGGGAAGTGTTCACAGTTGGAGTCAGGGGAGTGTGTTCACAGTTGGAGTCAGAGGAAGTGTTCACATATGGAGTCAGGGGAAGTGTTCAAGTTGGAGTCAGGGAAGTGTTCACAATTGGAGTCAGGGGAAGTGTTCACAGTTGGAGTCAGGGAAGTGTTCACAATTAGAGTCAGAGGGAGTGTTCACAGTTGAAGTCAGGAGAGACTGTTCACAGTTGGTGTCGGGGGGCGTGTTCACAATTGGATGTGTGTGTGTGTTGTGTGTGTGTGTGTTGTGTGTGTGTGTGTGTGTGTGTGTGTGTGTTTACAGTTGGAGTCAGGAGAGTGTTCACATTTGGAGTCAAGGGAGTGGTCACACTTGGAGTCAGGGGTGTGTGTGTTCACAATAGGAGTCAATGGGAGTGTTCACAGTTGGAGTCAGTGGAAGTGTTCACAGTTGGAGTCAGGAGAGACTGTTCACAGTTGGAGTCAGGAGAGACTGTTCACGGTTGGTGTCAGGGGGCGTGTTCACAATTGGAGTGGGTGTGTGTCTCTACAGTTGGAGTCAAGAGAATGTTCACAGTTGGAGTCAAGGAGTGGTCACACTTGGAGTCGGGTTGTGTGTGTGTTCACAATAGGAGTCAAAGGGAGTGTTCACTGTTGGAGTCAGAGGTAGCGTTCACAGTTGGAGTCAGGGGTGGTGTTCACTGTTGGATATGGGGTGGAGTGTTCACAGTTGGAGTCAGGGAACAGTTCACAGTTGGAGTCAGGGGAGTGTTCACAATTGGAGTCTTGAGAAGTGTTCACAGTTGGAATCAGGAACAGTGTTCACAGTTGGAGTCAGGAACAGTGTTCATAGTTGGAGTCAGGCGGAGTGTCCACAGTTAGAGCCAGGGGGAGTGTTCACAGTTGGAGTCAGGGAAGTGTTCATACTGGGAGCCAGGGAAAGTGTTCACAATTGGAGTCTGAGGGAGTGTTCAAGTTGGAGTCAGGGGAAGTGTTCATAGTTGGAATCAGGGGAAGTGTTCACAGTTGGAGTCAGGGGAAGTGTTCACAGTTGGAGTCAGTGGAATTGTTCACAGTTGGAGTCAGGAGAAGTGTTCATAGTTGGAGTCAGGGAAGTGTTCACAGTCGGAGTCAGGAGAAGTGTTCATAGGCGAGTCAGGGGAAGCGTTCATAGTCGGAGTGAGGGGAAGTGTTCAAAGTTGGAGTCAGGGGAAGTGTTCATAGTCGTTGTCAGGGGAAGTGTTCATAGTCGGAGTCAGGGGAAGTGTTCACAGTTGGAGTCAGGGAAGTGTTCACAGTTGGAATCAGGGGAAGTGTTCACAGTTGGAGTCAGTGGAAGTGTTCACAGTTGGAGTCAGGGGAAGTGTTCATAGTCGGAGTCAGTGGAATGTTCACAGTTGGAGTCAGGGGAAGTGTTCACAGTTGGAGTCAGGAAAAGTGTTCACAGTTGGAGTATCAGGGGAAGTGTTCACAGTTGGAGTCAGGGGAAGTGTTCATAGTCGGAGTCAGTGGAAGTGTTCACAGTTGGAGTCAAGAGAAGTGTTCATAGTCGGAGTCAGGGGAAGTGTTCACAGTCGGAGTCAGAAGTATTCATAGTCGGAGTCAGGGGGAATTCATAGTCGGAGTTAGGGGAAGTGTTCACAGCCGGAGTCAGGAGAAGTGTTCATAGTCGGAATCAGGGGAAGTGTTCACAGTCGGAGTCAGGGGAAGTGTTCACAGTTGGAGTCAGGGGAAGTGTTAACATTTGGAGTCATGGGAAATATTCACAGTTGGAGTCATGGGAAGTGTTCATAGTTGGATTCAGGGGAAGTGTTCATAGTCGGAGTCAGGGGAAGTGTTCACAGTTGGAGCAGAGAATGTTCACAGTTGGAGTCGGGGGAAGGGGGGGGGGGAGTGTTCACATTGGAGTTAGGGGAGTGTTCAATGTTGATCGGGAGAAGTGTTCACAGTTGGAGTCAGGGGAAGTGTTCACAGTTGGAGTCAGGGGGTAAAGTGTCGGGGGGGGGGGGTCAGTTGGAGCAGGGGGGGTGTTACAGTTGGAGTCAGGGGGTGTAACAGTTGGAATCGGGGGGGGGGGGGGGGGGGTACAGTTGGAGCCAGGGGGAGTGTTCACAGTTGGAGTCAGGGGGTGTTAACAGTTGGATCGGGGGGGGGGGGGGGGGGGGGACATTCAGGGGGAGTGTTCACAGTTGGAGTCAGGGGGTGTTAACAGTTGGAATCAGAGGGGAGTTTTACAGTTGGAGCCAGGGGGAGTGTTCACAGTTGGAGTCAGGAGAAGTGTTCACAGTTGGAGTGAGGGGAAGTGTTCACAGTTGGAGTCAGGAGAAACGTTCACAGTTGGAGTCACAGGAGAAGCGTTCACAGTTGGAGTCAGGAGAAGCGTTCACAGTTGGAGTCAGGAGAAGTGTTCACAGTTGGAGTGAGGGGAAGTGTTCACAGTTGGAGTGAGGGGAAGTGTTCACAGTTGGAGTGAGGGGAAGTGTTCACAGTTGGAGTCACAGGAGAAGCGTTCACAGTTGGAGTCAGGAGAAGCGTTCACAGTTGGAGTCAGGAGAAGTGTTCACAGTTGGAGTCAGGAGAAGTGTTCACAGTTGGAGTCAGGAGAAGTGTTCACAGTTGGAGTGAGGGGAAGTGTTCACAGTTGGAGTGGGGGAGTGTCACAGTGGTCAAGGTAGGTTCACAGTTGGAGTCAGGAGAAGCGTTCACAGTTGGAGTCAGGAGAAGTGTTCACAGTTGGAGTCAGGAGAAGTGTTCACAGTTGGAGTCAGGAGAAGTGTTCACAGTTGGAGTCGGAGAAGTGTTCACAGTTGGAGTGAGGGGAAGTGTTCACAGTTGGAGTCAGGAGAAGCGTTCACAGTTGGAGTCACAGGAGAAGCGTTCACAGTTGGAGTCACAGGAGAAGCGTTCACAGTTGGAGTCAGGAGAAGCGTTCACAGTTGGAGTCAGGAGAAGTGTTCACAGTTGGAGTCAGAGGGAGTGTTCACCGTTGGAGTCAGGAGAAGTGTTCACAGTTGGGGTCAGGGGAAGTGTTCACAGGCCAAGGAAAGTGGATCAGATGTTTACTGTGACATCCTCAGAAGAGAGCGTTTGTTGATTTTTTTTTTTTAAATTGTAGAAGCAGATTAGGAGGAAAGGGAGGTATCAACGCAAAACAAAACAAAACAAAACAAAACAAAACAAATCAAGTGAAAAGCGTATTGTTGATTTTTCTCTTTAACATTGTCCCCAACTTTTCACTGCGATGAATAAAACATGCTCCGCTTTCTTTCTTTCTTTCTTTCTTTTTCCCTTCTACCCCCTACCATCCTCCCCTTCCACAGGAGAAAATCCGCCCATCGATCGCGCTACAGACATACCCCTCCATCATATGTCCGCCCCTTCATCGAAGCTTTATGATCATTATTCTACAAAATCATCATCATCATCATCATCATCTTCTTCTTCTTCTTCTTGTAGACCGGCAACTCGTGGAAAGGATTGTTGGGACTCGGATGTTTAGTGGGGAATGAATTTGAAGAAAAAGTCTTTGATATCTGGTAGAGATTGAGATTTACCTGGATATAATTACACACACACACACACACGCGCGCGCGCGCTAGAAAATAAGGTATGTTTTTACAAGTGTCGGCTGTTGGTTGACTTTTCGGCCTGCAATATGACATTAAAAAACAACCAACAAGCAAACAAACGAAACAGCTGAACCTGAGGAAAAAACGGAATGTGTCACTGAGACAAGCCATTTCATTTTGGTGTAGATGCCGATGAAAGTTTGTTTTTTCTCTCTTTTTCCATTTTTCTTTTCCCCCCTCCCCCTTCAGGTATTCGTCGTCTCTTGTATTCATTGTCATTACCGCATGAAGAATGTACCTAAAATTCTAGTCGGAGTAATGCTTCCATACTGTTTGGACCCGTTGGATTCCCCGTTCTATATATTTAGAATTATAACCGTAGTTTCTTCATCGGTAAATGTTTGATTTATATGTTTTTTAAAAAGTTATCTTTTTTAGCATTTTTTCTATTAAAAAAAAATTCTTTTTCGCATTTCATCGTTTAGTTCCATGTCTGTTCTAAATAAATTTCCCAGACGCATTATCCGTTATGAACTTCTCTGAAGTTGTGTTCAATTGGTCTTTCGCCCATCATCAGTCTTGAAGTTCTTGTTGCTGTTTACAGATTTTCCCGTGCTGTAAGTAGGTCATCCTTACGGCGCTGTGTTCAGTCATGTTCCCGATACACTTAAAAAAAAAGTGTTCTTTGTTTAGCTTTTTGTCACGCAATATGCTTTTCGCTCAGCAGAACTCACACAAGGAGTTATTATTTCTTAAGTCGTTCTTGACATTTATTGATCACTGACTTGATCCTGAGTCGTCTCGACTTGGTAATTCACTCCTGTCGTCACGTGAAATTTCTCTTCTTCAACGTATTCAAAACAATACCGCCCGCTCGATGTTCACAGAGTAATAATAATAATAATAACTCCGCTAATTCACTGGCTGTCTATTGAATCTGGAATTAAATTCAATGTGGCTGTGCTGGTCTTCCGTTACTTTGACTAATCTTTATCACCCTCTCTCTTCTCTCTCCGTCAGATCTCTAGACCTTTCCGCTCTGTCAGATCTAGTTCAGAAAAAAAAAAAAAAAAAAAAACTACTCCCCAGCACTATTCTTAACTCATCGGACTGAAGATCATTCCACTTTCAAGCTCTGTCATCTGAAACTGTCTGCCATTATCTCTTAAAAACATTCAACCCCTGAACATCTCCAAATTTGAACTGAAGACTTACCCTCTTCGTGAAAGTTGTAACTTAATTCACAAAACTGAGAGCAGAACGCACTGCACTTTTAGTGTTGTTGATTTTTTTTTTTTTTTTTAATCTCTGTTAGATCGTGTGGTGTTTGTACGCACGTGTGCCTGAGAAAGCACTATGTGTATATCATGGAGTGTCGCTTTATGTAAAAGTAACGATGATAATGATCATGATCATGATCATGATAACTGAAGCACGACTCATAATGCAAATGAGCACTTTACAGTCAACAGCCACTGACTTGATGTCCCCGCACCATCTCTCTCTCTCTCTCTCTCTCTCTCTCTGTTCTTTACTAGCTAAAACTTGCACGAATGCAAGAGTCAAGACTATCGAAAAAAGCTTATATGTTATATATGAATTAGGTGGAATAGGTAAGGTAAACTGGGTAACTAAAGCAAGGTAAACTGGGTAACTAAGGTGAAAGTGAAACTGCACGAACTTGGGCTGGGTTATGTATGGCTCAGTCAGGGTGTAGGTGATACAATTTTTTTTTTTTTTTTTGTACGCATGCTTCGCACGAGATTGATAGACTGCAGATGGCAAGTGTAGAACACTTATATAAACTATAGTGCAAGGTTTGACTTGTATAGGCAGTTTAACTCGCTCCATGGTGTTCCAACATATGTACAAATGAAAATGGACAGGCACTTACAATTCATCATGTCAAGATTTCGATTTGGAGTCTCATATAGCTGTTCATCGTTTTCGCTACAAACAGCACACTGAACGCGATGTTATTTGTCCCATTATGTAAAAATATGAGGTCCATTTTGTATTTTGTTGTCCTGCTTTGAACAATGTTAGAAACTAATTGATTCCGAAAGTACTGGTCGCAGCCATCATTGTTTAGACGTACATTCCTTATGTCATCTAACCGTAATTACATAGTTAAACTGTTTGCAGTTTATTTGTATAAAGCATTTGAAATTCGATCTGTATACCACTCATAACTCTGTTGTTCACATTTCTGTGTTCTGTTTGCCCATTCCCATGCTTTTGTTGTAAAAATTTGCTGTGCCTGTGATCTTGGTTCACATGCCCCTTCAAAGGGGGCCATGGAGTTATTGAACAAAACATCATCCATCCGTCTCTCTCTCTCTCTCTCTCTCTCTCTCTCTCTCTCTCTCTCTCTCTCTCTCCTCCCACACACACACACACACACACACACACACACACACACACACACACACACACACAAGCATGCGCATGCTCTCGCTTGTGTGTGTGTGTGTGTGTGTGTGTGTGTGTGTGTGTGTGTGTGTGTGTGTGTGTGTGTTGTGTTACTGCTAGAAATGTGATTTGTGAAACGTGATGCACCGTTCTTCGTAGTTCTATCCCTAAACATGTGTTCCCTGTGTCACCCACTGTTCACTGCCAGCACTCTCGTTCTTCACTTGTTCCAGTCAACCGCACGGTGTAGTTGATATTTCTCAACTAACTTTTCGTATTCTAGAAAAGACACTGTCGTGGCATCATGAAGTTGGGTATACATTTACCAAGGCATTAACAAAAACAAACAAACAAAAATTCCTCCTGGTTGTGGAGTTTGCTGTACTTTGCTGGCTATTGATAATCTTTATTTGGAGCACTTCTTTCTTTTTTTTTTTATTTGTTTAATACCACATCCTAACCCCCCCCCCCCCCCCCCCCCCATCCCGTCCTTCGTTCCTCCTGGTTGTGGAGTTTGCTGTCCTTTGCTGGCTATTGGTAATCTTTATTTGGAGCACTTTCTTTTTTTTCTTTTTCTTTTTTTTTGTACAATTTGTTTAATACCGCATCCTATCCCCCCCCTTACCCCCCCCCCCCCCCATCCCATCCTTCTTTTTCCTCTGTTCTTCACTAACTTCAGCGTGCCACCAACTCCCATTCTGCTCATCCGTGCCTCCCACCCAGTACACAACCACACCCAGGTGCGGGCGATCCCAGGGAACCATGAATTCTATTAGGTTGTTGTGATGAGGCAACCCACCAGGGAAGACACTGAACTTCCATGGATTCAAGGTGGTGTTCAGCGGCGCCTGTTCCGATCCAGCAAAGACAGGACACCACCTACCTACTAAGCCCCGCATTGGCGACCATAGTTACCTAGCTGGCGACCATGTGTGAATGAGTGTCCTCTTCTGGGCCGCCACAACATCCATTCAGCGACGATTCCAGGGCCGGATCAGTGCCTGAGGGGGACAGCTCTAAAGGCGGTGGGGGTGTCTTAGGGCCCTTCGCCAGTGGACTAAAGGGGGAAGGAAGGGTACCCAACATGGAACTTTTGCCAGCCTAGCTGGTGGGGGGGGGGGTGTAGGGTGGGGGGGAGGAGATGGCGTGGGGGATGGGGGTAGGGGTCTAAAAGCATCAGTGAAACACCCCCTCCTACTCCAACCCCCTCCCGTTCAGCCCTGGGTCATATCAATTTGCTGATACTGACACTATTTTTAATCGAACCAACCATGGGCATGGGCTTGGATAAGAATTCGAAATCGAGGTCACCACGAGAATAGGGCATGAAGGGCAAAACGATCTGAGATTGTTTATGGTCATCAGTTAATGATGATCATTGTGATGGTATCAGAGTTCCATGAGATTACAAGACAGAGCTTCACTTTACGCTTCCATTGATGAAAAAGAAACACCCGAAGGTGCTGGGGAGGACCCAGAGAAGCACTGTCCTCATCCGCCTTTAGAGCAGTCCTGTACCACCCTTGGAGGCCTGCGCTGTGTTGACGATGGGTACAGGCACGCGCAGGACACTCCATTAAGATATCAAGGGACATAACTGCCCCTGAACAGAGGTAAATCAGACTACAGGATGCAACTCATAACAGCCTTAAAGTAGCATCCCCATGGGTGCACCAGCCCCTGTTTCATGACTGCAGAGCCCACCGGCGAAAAACACCACCCTCCAGCTGCTGAGCACACCCCACAGACCCAACCACCCCTGCCCACGGACAGATGAAGACAGTGCCACTCCAGACACAGCCAAGCTTTCGCCATACGGTCTTATGTGCCCTCAAGAGAGAATCCAAAGTTGTAGTCTTTCCCACTGTCAACAGGACTTTCCCTGTGGTCAGTGGGTCTTTCCTCACCGTCACTGGACCTTTCTCCAGGGTCAGCCTAATTAAGGCAAAGAAGAAAAAGAAACACCCGAAGGTGCTGGGGAGGACCCAGAGAAGCACTGTCCTCATCCGCCTTTAGAGCAGTCCTGTACCACCCTTGGAGGCCTGCGCTGTGTTGACGATGGGTACAGGCACGCGCAGGACACTCCATTAAGATATCAAGGGACATAACTGCCCTGAACAGAGGTAAATCAGACTACAGGATGCAACTCATAACAGCCTTAAAGTAGCATCCCCATGGGTGCACCAGCCCGTGTTTCATGACTGCAGAGCCCACCGGCGAAAAACACCACCCTCCAGCTGCTGAGCACACCCCACAGACCCAACCACCCCTGCCCACGGACAGATGAAAACAGTGCCACTCCAGACACAGCCAAGCTTTCGCCATACGGTCTTATGTGCCCTCAAGAGAGAATCCAAAGTTGTAGTCTTTCCCACTGTCAACAGGACTTTCCCTGTGGTCAGTGGGTCTTTCCTCACCGTCACTGGACCTTTCTCCAGGGTCAGCCTAGTTAAGGCAAAGAAGAAAAAGAAACACCCGAAGGTGCTGGGGAGGACCCAGAGAAGCACTGTCCTCATCCGCCTTTAGAGCAGTCCTGTACCACCCTTGGAGGCCTGCGCTGTGTTGACGATGGGTACAGGCACGCGCAGGACACTCCATTAAGATATCAAGGGACATAACTGCCCCTGAACAGAGGTAAATCAGACTACAGGATGCAACTCATAACAGCCTTAAAGTAGCATCCCCATGGGTGCACCAGCCCCTGTTTCATGACTGCAGAGCCCACCGGCGAAAAACATCACCCTCCAGCTGCTGAGCACACCCCACAGACCCAACCACCCCTGCCCACGGACAGATGAAAACAGTGCCACTCCAGACACAGCCAAGCTTTCGCCATACGGTCTTATGTGCCCTCAAGAGAGAATACTGACACTATTTTTAATCGAACCAACCATGGGCATGGGCTTGGATAAGAATTCGAAATCGAGGTCACCACGAGAATAGGGCATGAAGGGCAAAACGATCTGAGATTGTTTATGGTCATCAGTTAATGATGATCATTGTGATGGTATCAGAGTTCCATGAGATTACAAGACAGAGCTTCACTTTACGCTTCCATTGATAATACATCCTGGCGTCAACCAGACCCGAGAGGCACAGACACAAACAGTATTTATCGTGAAATTTGAGCAGTACTTTGAGGTATATCATTTAAGACGGTGAAACTCGACTGTGTTGATCCGGTCTACCCATCTGAGCCCGCAGCACACCCAACTCAGTGTCACTCGAAATAGCCTGAGCAACGAAGAAGAAGAAGAAGAGAGAAGAAGAAGAGAGAAGAGAGAGAGAGAGAGAGAGAGAGAGAGAGAGAGAGAGAGAGAGAGAGAGAGAGAGAGAGAGAGAGAATAGGAATGTGAATGCGATTTTTTGTTTTTTTAGAATAAATGAGATAACCTGCAACAAGCTTTTATTCACCGTGCCGGCAGAAAAAAATCTTAACCAAAGAAAACGTTCACATTCCAACAAAACACAAGCCTGTAAACCCGCTCACAAGAATGTAATTATAGTAGGATACACGTATACAACACACACACACACACACACACACACACACACACACACACACACGCACGCACACACACACACACACACACACACACACACACACACACACACATGAACGCTCAGACGTACAAATGAACAGAGAGAGAGAGAGAGAGAGAGAGAGAGAGAGAGACCCGAACTTTCCGGTAGTTCTGTCGACCTCCGGCAACATGTGACTGAACGACTTCCCTTATATTTTCTTGTTTATGGCTAAGTACTTTATATTTGTTTGTTTCATGTCTCTTTAATCACTTTCTCAATTGTGTCCGCGTCACAAGGTATCCTCAGTGTATCCTTTAGCCAGTAGGTTGGTCAGTGATTATTAGTTAATCAGTCTATAGCCGATGGACAAGCAGTCGGGTTTTCAGTGAGACAATAGGACATGCCCCAACCATGTCGGGATACTCACTCCTCGCAAATGAACTCCGCAGGACCCCATTCCTACCTCAGTAGGTCTTACAGTCCTCCCACAAATGGATTACAGTCCTTAGTCAATACTTTACAACCTGCAGGTAAACTCGGCCAAAAGCTAGAGCCAGTGCCCAACACCTGAAGTGATCCTCGCCATTGCACGAAGGTGAGAGGAGTCACAACTGTGGCGCGTGAAAGGCAGGAAGGTGTCAGAACGGTTTATGGCCACAGCAGCTGCGTGACGTGTCAAAGTGTTGTCTGCCTCCGACACCTTTGGTCTGGGAGGGAGGGAGGGAGGGAGGGAGTGAGGCGCGCGCGTGGTGGCGGCCCGTGGAGTGATTACTGGGGATTGTGGCTGGCTTTGTGCCCTCAGGGCCAGAACGGGGAGGGAGCGGGTCAGTGTGTATGTCTGTGGTCAGCACAGAGGCGATCGAGTCTCGAACTGTTCTTCCCTCCTGCTCCGTCCACCAAGTCAGGGTCAGTCAGCGGTGTGATGTAACCCTCTGCCCCCCTGCGGAGGGGGCTGGGCCGAAAGGAAGGAGGACAGGTGAGGTCTTTTCAGGCAAGGGCTGCTTCTATAGCAGACGTGGCTAGGAGGAACACGAGTGGGACAACCTGTGGCAGGTATAGAGCGTTATTCATGCTGTGAAAGCCTGGGCGTGGGGGAAGCAAGACCCACCCACTGTCCTACAGTCAGAGAGACACTGTTGGCCTTGGAAGATAAAGATTTTCATAGGAACAAAATACCCTGTGCCCGGCAATCGTAAACCTATGACCTGTATTTGTACACATCCTTGCGACGCATATCTGTATACCTGTCCCCGAGACCCACCGGTCAAGTTTGCGTTCGGACAGGCAGCCCTGTTGGCACGCACGACATGGAAGGCGTGATGAGTTTATGATTATTGTCCAGCACTCACATCCCGCTTGGCTCCTCCTCAAGCTCGGACTACAATGGCAAGGACTTTGGACCGGACCAAAAATAGTACGCCCTACGGACCAGTTCGATTCTTTCCAGCTTCATAACGAGGGTCGGAAGGGTGCTGACATTTTACGTGTGTTGTCTCCTGTTTGCTACCAGATAGAACAGGGAAACCAAAACAGAACACAGTCTGCGTTGCACTGTTGTCATATTTGTCAGTTATCAAAACACCGGACATTCTCCAGTGATGTGAGATCTTCGTGTCCTGGTCTGTTGATGACTTGACGTCGAAGGATGAGAGAAGTCGAGGACATGGAGTACTGGGGTATGGGGACCTCACAGTAAGTTTGTGGGCGTCATCAAAGTCACTCAAAGCAAAGTCACTTATTGTCCTCTTGTGGGTGTCCTCGTAGCAACCTAGAAAAGCCTTGTTCCTCTGCTGGTTTGGGTGCTGGGAAGACGACAGACCCAATCTGGAGATCGTTGTGAATGGAGTGGAGTGAGGATGGAGGGAAAGGTTGTGGTGGTTAGTTCATCATATGCAAGCTGCTCAGGAGTAATGCTGCTGAGGGACATGAAAAATGAGAAAGGCTCCACCTCCACCTCTCCACCTGACACACACACACACACACACACACACACACACACACACACACACACACACACACGGCCAACATGTCTGCTGTTTACACTCTAGGCCAAGAATGGGGGTTTCCAGTCCATGCACCCAGTGTGGACAAATGGCTAATGTGAAATGAGGGCGGGGATAGAGAAGGGGGATGGAGAAGGGGGGGGGGGGGGGAGCGCTGATCTGTGGCTGTGGATTCAACTCCCCTGTTCCTTCGTAATGAGGTCTACAGATGTTTATCACGTGCCTCTATCAAAGGTGAACGCTGCGCGTTACAGTGCCCTCGGCACCGGAGATGTCAGCATGCCCAGTGCCCCTGTCACTCGGTCAGTCGCTGAGTCCAACCAAAGATAGTTCGCCCTACGGAGGGCGTACAGTCTTTGGTCCAACACAATGACCCGTCCAAAGCTTGTTCTGGACATTCACAGTGCATCGTTGCCCTGACGGAGTGTTTGTTGTGTGTGTGTGTGTGTGTGTGTGTGTGTGTGTGTGTGTGTGTGGTCCCTCACAATACAACCTGGGGGTCCTCAGGGAATGCCCTTAGATTTTTATGTAAACAAAAAATAAGTAAAAGTACCACAAGCTATTCCTATGTGAAAAAATGTAGGCTACAATGTGACATGAATTAAAAACAAAAGCAGAGAGTGAGAAAGACAAAGACAGAGACAGAGAGAGGGAGAGCGAAACTGCCATGACATTCACACGTTTTATTCACAATGGCCAACAGCCCTTCTGTCAAGGGGGTACAAAAAGGAAATCATGATCAAAAGGCAACATTCATATGGGCCAGTCACTGGAAAAGTGGAGTCAACTCGGATTACTGCACGCCCGCTTCTTTAATTCAAATGAAAATATTACGTCGGTAACTGACTCAACACACTAAAAGCAAAAAGAATAAAAACAGTCACAACTACTACAGTAGCAAAAATTACCTTTTTTCATTGAAAATTTACTCATCCCAATCAGAGCATTCAATACAATTACAAAATCGTCAGACAAACACAATGGAACATTCTTGATAGAACCGAAGAGCATCCATACAGAGCAGTGACTGACTTCTTAAATCAAAGGATTTCTTTACATATTTTGCCAAAGAGACAATTATTTGATCGTTGTCTGAAGACATGCTATTCAGATTATGTAGGTCCGCAAATGGCATTTTGAAGAAATTATGTGCAACGTCTAGTATCATAGTAGGCAATGCAATTAAAAAAATGTTTTTCATCTTCGGTTGCAAGTGAGCACTAGGGACAAATAATTCTGTCGTGGGTTTAACATCAAACCAGGTTCTGTCCGCAAACAGACCAAGAGATCTGATTCTGAACCGGGTAAATACAGAGCCAGCTTTGTCATTACTTGTTAAACTTTTTTTGCTCGGGCTGAAAGATACCTTTGAAAGAAAAATACCTTTCATTTTCATTCTTTTCTTCTACACACGAATGCCAATTCTGCTTAAAATTACACAATAATCCTTGAATTCACATGTATATAAACCGTTCAGCATATCTAACTCCCTGGCTCAACCAAACAATACCAAACCTGTTCGTATGTTTTCATGTCGTAGGTCCAGTTGAATTTATCTTGACCATGGAAACTGTTTTTCAAGCAAAATCTTAAACATTTAACAAAGATACGAATGTATAAGGTACATCTTCCTGTTTCACCATAGCACATTTTGTTTGACGAGTGGGTAGGTATATTTACGAAGCATTTTATAGCGTATGTGTGGACTTTCTCCATTACTTTTTCTTTGAGTCCCCAGACTTCTGCTGCATGTGTGTGTATTGGTTCAATTCATGTCTCAAATAATCCCCAAACAAACAGCAATCCACTGAATTTAATTTCTTAAACGTTTTAATTATTCTACCACACCCTTTTGACTTTTCTTGCAACTCTTAGACCATTCTGAATTTAAACTTAATTTTGTTACAAAGATCAGTGCAAGAGATTGATATGCCTTTGTAACTGTAACCTCAGAGACTCAACGCCACCATTTTGCCCTCGTTAAAAGGTCCCCTCCCTTCCCGAAAACTGTTATTTTGGTCATACTCAGATTTACGCTCAAACGAAGTCTGTCAGCTTCCTGCTTAGAGCATTTAGTTGATTTTGCAGCCCAACAGAAATATTAGATAAGAATATGGTACCAAATGAGAGAGAGAGAGAGAGAGAGAGAGAGAGGAGAGAGAAGAGAGAGAGAGAGAGAGAGAGAGAGAGAGAGAGAGAGAGAGGAGAGCATGTTTATCAATACAGTTCCTTCAGAAACGTCACCAAGGACTTCGACAAGTCAGACAGCAACCCCGACAATTAACTGCTCCAGTTCGAACTGTTCCTTTATTTCCTTATCCAGAGTTGACTTTTACCACTAGACACAAACATCGACCCTGGGTAGGCGTTAACAGACTGTTCTGTTCCAAATACTGACATGAATGGTTCTCATAACAGTCATGCCAGATTTCATATTTATACTTTAATGTCATTTTCAGACTAATTCTTCTTCTACTCTGCTTCTGTGAGAAAAAAGACCCATAGAGAAGATGTGGTGTTGTAACTCTGGACTCGGGGCCTGAACTGTTGTTAGCTCACGTCACATTTCTGACATTAGAACTCATCATTGGCCCTATCTTTGTGCCAGCTAGAAAGTAAAATAACTAGTTTGATCTGCCTGGTATGTCTCTGGATGGACATATGAAAGAAAAGAATGGGAATCAACTTTCAGGAACAATAAATTCTCAGAACAATCTAATCGTGCATATCAATAAATAGTCGATTCCTCAGACAAGACCTCGGCGCATTCATGATTTTTAGGTGTGTCCAAACAGTGCTATTGTAAGATATTTCCATTGCATAAAAACAAAAAGCAGAACAATGGAATTTAACCTGGTTGGCATGTGGCAAAGGACTAGAGGATATAAATTCAAGACAAAGATGGTTTCTACTTTCACTTTCTCTGTCAGCACAACGTCCTTCTTCTGTTGTCACTTACTCGCTCAATGACCTGCTTATCTTCGAGGCTTCTCACAGCAGCCATTGGATAACTCTCATGACCATATGGTGCGTGCGCGCGCGCGCGCGTTTGTGTGGAGGTGCAAGTAGAAACAGCACAGGACACTTAACGCTGTCGGGATAAAAGCTTTCTGCAGGCTAAGCGTAGACCAGAAGAAAGTATTCACCACCACCACTTCTCTGCACTGTTTCTACACATCACAGTGTGTGTGTGTGTGTGTGTGTGGAGATGGGTGTGGGTGCACGCGCGCTCGCGGAGGAAGGAGAAGATAGATGAGCTTTTCGGGGGAGGGGATTGCGAAAGAAATCTAATGAAATAGGACCAGCGCATATTTCGATCGGTCGTGCTGCACTTTGGCACTTTGTCCCAGTTTCACAACTATCTAAACTATCCTGAACTATCGTTAATTCTAACGCTGGCGTCATTTCAAACACTGTAAAATACAGTCCTTCGAATGAGACTATAAACCGAGGTTCCGTGTGAACGCACGCACATCTTGCACACACGTAAAATCCCATCACCAACTTTCGAAAGAGAAGGCTAGTTTGGCCGTTGGTATGGATGGCACGTTACACATAGCATGCACCTTCCCCGAAGTTGGAGTATGGCTGCCTTAATGGCGGGATAAAAAAACGGTCATACACACGCAATGTTAGTAATGGTCAAAGTTACGACCGCTGAACATTTATGGAAGAAGTATCCCTTGCTTGAGGTTCTTCACATTCACAATCACGCTCATCACAATTGAACGTGTCGCCACGACCCAGGTAGGCCGTAAGAGCAGTGAGCTGTGCAAGCTGGGTGTATTGCAAGATAAGTATCAATAGGATTAGACAGGCGTATGCCCTAAACGCCATAATTATACTGTCCGTTGAAGACAGAGAAGTGGGTCACGAGGAGAGTCACCAGGGACAGTCTGACAGGCCGACAACTCCACGTAATCCCCGTGCCGCCCCAACGACCAGTGCAGGCCGTGAAATGCAGTGCAAGTTGACGGGCCTGTCTCCCCCCACCCCTCCCCCTTCTCCCGCTGTTATCTTGGTCAGCATACCAGGCCGTCCCTCCCTGCTGAGGTCACGGGGTTTGTGCCACGGCCTGCGCGGCAGAGAACACCACTGGACCACACTCCTGCACTTATCTCCCTTCTTACCAGCTGATACAATTACCTTCTGGCACTACACCACTGGACCACACTCCTGCACTTATCTCCCTTCTTGCTGGCTGATAGAATTACCTGCTGGCACTCAGCCCCACAGGAGGAGGGCGCTGCACAGATAGTGGAGGGTTCACGTCATCAGCGACTCCTCAGGAGCAGGTAATAGGAAGGGGTATGGAAACCACAATCACCATTTCGTAGTCGAGACTTCGCTCACAGACCTTGTGTGCATACGTGATCTCTGCATCATCTCATGTTATCACATGACCAAACGCCCATAGATCGTTTCTTTCTTTCTTTCTTTTTCTTTCCCTTTTTGGTTTGTTTGTTTGTTTTATACGTCATCATGATACGCCGACAGGCACTAAATGGATTAGTTGATCGGGATAACTCAGGCAGACGAACAAGATCAGAAAACACGATATCTGGGTTGGAAACAGCAAAGTAGGCCCTCTGTTAACACTGTCATTGAACTCCAGCGTGCAAATGAATAGGTAAATAAATAAATGAATAAATAAAAGTGTCATTTCACGAGTTCGAGTGATGACAATGATGGTCGGACCCATCTCGAAGGACATAGGCACTGTGATAGCATTGACACCAAGTGGCACTGGGAGAGCCATAGTCTTTACCTGCATTGCTGCATGATGTCTCTTAAGGGACGCAGGTTATCAGTGAGTAACAACTCATAGTAGATACGGTCAAGTCAGGCATGCGTTTCAAGGCTTAGTGTTTCGCCTTTTTACAACAGTGATGGGGTTGTGAGTGGAGGGTATGTGTTTCTGTTCAGATAGTTTGCCGATAGTGGTGATGATGCTCAGAGGAACGACATATGACATCAACATGGCGCTGAGCGGAAGTTGATTTGATCGCTTTTTTTTTTTCTTTTGTTTGTTTTGTTTTGTTGTTGTGTGTGTGTGTGTGTGTTTTTTTTTTTTTTTTTTTTTTTTTTTGCTTTTTTTTCAAAACAAAATTTTTGTTTGTAGATCACGCTTCGATGGATTTTGTGCTTACGCACATCATCATACCTAGTGACAAACTCATAACATTTTCTCGTGAACATAGCTGGTTTATGCTAATTTTAGCATTCATGGGATGCTGGGAAGGGAGAAAATCACATGATGGCGACCTCACATACGGTATCTTCAAGGGAAAGAAATCGATGCTCAGGTACATTTCTTTCTTTTTTTTTCATTTGTTGACTACATCCTGTATTAGCTACTTTTCGGATTGTGCTTGGCGATGCCAATCAGAATGAGTGCAGACAGGCAGTAGTCGGTGTCGCAGGCTTGGACAGAATGGTTCTTCAGCCTCAATCCCAACTGCTGCACCAGTACTTTGCGGCATGTGCCCTTCTACAGTGTCCTTGCCAATTCTGACTAATAGTTCGCTTTGGTCGATGTCAAAATGTTGCAAAGAACCATGACTTTTCAGCAAGATACTGGACATTTCGCAGCTAAGAAACGCCTCTGATGAGTAAACGGTTATAATAATAATAATAATAATAAGTGCAACAATAGTAATGATAGTACTAATAATAATAAGAAAAATGATAAAGAATGTTTGTAATGTGCATTGTTGAGGCAATCAGCCTCATCGAAGCGCTTTATACAGGACACCCATCTCTCTCACTCTCTTCAACACCTTCACTCCCGTCCCCTCTTATAAGAGGACTCATGAATGCATAGACGTGTTCCCATATTTGCGCATACGCACGCAGAGAGAGAGAGAGAGGAGAGAGAGAGAGAGAGAGGAGAGAGAGAGAGAGAGAGAGAGAGAGAGAGAGAGACCCAAACTGGGTTTATTTCATTTTTAAATCCATTTAAAAGAACGTTATAACTTATTGTCAAATACAAATTTATAGCCTACATATGCCTTTGCGACGATAAACCTTCAACGACTTGTGGTTATTAGGACTTTTTTTCAACAATTTTGCTAAATTTGAAAGTGAAAGATTGATTCTCGTTGCACAGAATTTCTTATAAACTAAATGCAGATTTTTTTTTTTTTTAGAAATAATGTTTATGACAAAAAGCATACAGGATCTAGTACTATGCAACAAAAATATTGGGTTTACGAAATAAAAGTTTATTGACAATTAAATCTTTAAAAATTCCGTCAGTTGATTAACCCATTTTATAGGGAGAGAGAGAGAGAGAGAGAGAAGAGAGAGAGAGAGAGAGAGAGAGAGAGAGAGAGAAGGGGGGGGGGGGGGGGAGGCATATAAGCTCACACACGGAAATCTGTGGTCGTGGCTGACTTCTAAAAAGTTACACATGTTGAAACAGGCACATTTTTTTTAAAGCGAGATTTAACAGAATTTCATGAAACAGAGTATCATCAACTTACAGGCAGTATGTTCCACACTCCGTACTGAGGAACATGCGCGCGCGCACACACACACACACACACACACACACACACACACACACACACACACACACACAGCGCGCACGCGCACACACACACTTATTGTTCTAAATTTAATCAAGGTGTTTGGTATGTGCTGTTTTAGAGAGAGAGAAAGAAATAAAGAGACAGAGAGTGATAGAGAGGGGGGGGGGAGGAGGGAGGGAGAGAAAGCATGTATATCAACAGCATTTCTTCAGAAACGTCACCCAGGACTGTACTGGAATAAGTACTTCTCTCTCTCTCTCTCTCTCTCTCTCTCTCTCTCTCTCTCTCTCTCTCTCTCTCTCTCTCTCTCTCTCTCGTCTTTCAATTCCCGTGGGAAAAAGGCAGACCACGAGCAAAGAGAACAACATATATCATCCATGATCATGGTAGCCCTCCACATGTCATTTACCAACTAGGCTACTGACTAGTCCACTAGGTGTCATTTAACAACTAGGTTACTGGCTAGTCCGCTAAGTGTCATCTAACAACTAGGTTACTGACTAGTCCACTGTCATTTAACAACTAGGTTACTGACTAGTCCACTAAGTGTCATTTAACAACTAGGTTACTGACTAGTTCACTAAGTGTCATCAAACAACTAGGTTACTGACTATTTCACTAAGTGTCATCTAACAACTGGGCTACTGACTAGTCCACTTGGTGTCATCTAACAACTAGGCTACTGACTAGTCCACTAAGTGTCATCTAACAACTGGGCTACTGACTAGTCCACTTGGTGTCATCTAACAACTAGGTTACTGACTTGTCCACGAAGTGTCATCTAACAACTAGGTTACTGACTAGTCCACTAAGTGTCATCTTACAACTAGGTTACTGACTTGTCCACTAAGTATCATCTAACAACTAGGTTACTGACTAGTCCACTAAGTGTCATCTAACAACTAGGTTACTGACTAGTCCACTAGGTGTCATCTAACAACTAGGTTACTGGCTAGTCCACTAGGTGTCATCTAACAACTAGGTTACTGACTAGTCCGTTAAGTGTCATCTAACAACTAGGTTACTGACAAGTCCACGAAGTGTCATCTAACAACTGGGTTACAGACTAGTCCGTTAAGTGTCATCTAACAACTAGGTTACTGACTAGTCCACGAAGTGTCATCTAACAACTAGGTTACTGACTAGTCCACCAAGTGTCATCTAACAGCTAAGCTACTGACTAGTCCACTACGTGTCATCTAACAAAGGTTATTGACTAGTCCACGAAGTGTCATTTAACAACTAGGTTACTGACTAGTCCACCAAGTGTCATCTAACAACTAGGCGAGTGACAGGCCCACTAAGTGCGATTTAACAACTAGGCCACTGACTAGCTCGCTATTTTTCATTTACCGACTGAGCTACTGACAAGTCCACTAAGTGTCATCTAACAACTATGCTCTCGACTAGCTCGCTTACCGTCATTTAACAACTAGGTTACCGACGAGTCCGCTAAGTATCATTTAACAGCTAGGGTAATGACTAGTCCACTAAGTGTCATTAAACAATTACGTTACTGACTAGTCCGCTAAGTGTCATTTAACAACTAGGTTACTGACTAGTCCACCAAGTGTCATTAAACAACAAGGGTAATGACAAGTCCACTAAGTGTCATTTAACAAGTAGGTTACTGACTAGTCCACTCAGTGTCACTAAACAACTAGGCTATTGACTAGCTCGCTAACTGTCATTTACTGACTAGGCTACTAACTAGTCCACTATGTGTCTTTGTCGACTAGTCTACTGACAAGCCCACTATGCCAGTAGTCGTCATTTACTGACTAGGCCACTAAATGTCATTTACTGACTAGGCTACTGACTATGCCAGTAATTATCATTTATCGACTAGCCCACTAAATGTCATTCACCAACTAGGCTACTGACTAGCTCACTATATGTCATTTACTGACGAGGCCACTAAATGTCATTTACTGACTAGGCGACTGACTATGCCACTAGGTGTCATTTACCGACCAGGCTCCTGACTAGGCCACTAAAGGCCATTTACTGACTAGGCAACTGACTATCCCACTAGTGTCATTTACCGACTAGGCTACTGACTAGCCCACTAAATGTCATTTACCGACTGGGCTACTGACTAGCCCACTAAATGTCATTTACCGACTAGGCTACTGACTAGCCCACTAAATGTCATTTACCGACTTCGCTACTGACTACCCCATCAAATGTCATTTACCGACTGGGCTACTGACTAGCCCATGAAATGTCATTCACTGACTAGGCTAATGACTAGCCCACTAAATGTCATTTACCGACTGGGCTACTGACTAGCCCACTACATGTCATTTACCGACTAGGCTACTGACTAGCCCACTAAATGTCATTTACCGACTTCGCTACTGACTACCCCATCAAATGTCATTTACCGACTGGGCTACTGACTAGCCCATGAAATGTCATTCACTGACTAGGCTAATGACTAGCCCACTAAATGTCATTTACCGACTGGGCTACTGACTAGCTCATGACCCATCATTTACCAGGCTACTGACTAGTTCACTAATGTTGTTTACTGACTAGTCTACTCACAAGCCCACTAAGTGTCATTTACCAACTAGTCTAAGGACTAGTTCACGAACTGTCATTAAATGACCAGGCTAAAGTCTAGCTCATTAACGTCATCTACTGACTAGGCTACTGACCAGCTCACTAGCGTGATTTACCGACGAAGAACTGACTAGTCCAGAAGTGTTATTTACCGACTAGGCTACCGACTAGCTCACTAGCGTCGGTTACCGACTAGTCTAATGAGTATGCCACTAGTTGTTGTTTACTTACTAGGCTACTGGCTAGCCCATTAACTATTATTTACCGACTAGGCTACTGGCTATACATTAGGTATCATTTAAATGCTAGGCTACTGACCAGCCCACTAAATGTCGTTCACCGACTAGTCTACTGACTAGCTCACGAAATATCATTTACCGACTAGGCTGCTGACTATGCATTGTGTATCATTTAAATGCTAGGCTACTGACTAGCCCACTTAGTGCTATTTACCGATTAGGTTACTGACTAGCATACTAAGTGCCATTTACCGACTAGGCCACTGACTAGCTCACAAAGTGTCATTAACGAACTACGCTGATAGCCCACTAACCGTCATTTACCAACTGGGCCATTGACCAGCCCATTATTTGCCATGCACCGCCGACTAGGTTACCGACTAGTCCACTAAATCTCATTTGCCAACTACTCTACTGACTTCCTTACTGAGTGCATTTACCTACTAGGCTACTGTCTAGCCTACAAAGTGTCAATTACTATCTAGGCTACTTACTAGCTCGCTAACTGTCATTTACCGACAAAGCTACTGACTAGCCCACTAAGTGTCATTTACTAACTAGGCTACTGATTGGCCCATTAAGTGTCACTAAACTATTGATGAGCTGTCGTTAACTAATTAGGTTACTGACCAGCTAACTGCTGTTCACGGAGTACTGAGTCATTTCGGACTCTGCCTTGGACTAGCTGACTACACCTCATTATCGACCAGGGCTACTGGCGGACGAACTCGTTCACTGTATTTCCCTATCTCACTGAATGACCAGCTGTCAAAACACGAAGGGATGGCGAGAGCGTGAACTGGGCAATTCCGCTCACTGATGTAATTAGATTTGTTTGTCGATTTACTTTTGTTATTCTGGAAGCACACTTATGGGTCATTAGCCTCTTTTTCACGTCAGTTGTGCTCTGTACAAAGGTTAATGTAATGTCACAACTTTGAAGCAACAAAACAAAGTTGAAATAGAGTGAACAAATGTTTAGCCTACAACAGAACAGCAGTTAAGATACTCTTTTTTTCGTAGCTGGAAACACACACACACACACACACACACACACACACACACACACACACACACACACACACAGAGTCTTACATATATGATCACAAATACACGCTCGCACACATGCCGGCACGCACGCACACACAAACATACACACACGCGCGCGCGCATACACACACACACACGCATCACACGCGCGCGCGTACACACTTACACACTCTCTCTTTCTCTCTCTCTCTCTCTCTCTCTCTCTCACACACACACACACACACACACACACACACACACACACACACACACACACAAACGCACACACATACACAAAGAAACACAGACGCATGGAGGCACGCGTGCGCTTTAATGTGTCCACAGTTTGTTATTTCTGTAGATTTTTTAAATACAAAACATACACACGTGCATGCGCACGAACGCATGTAAACAAGGTAAAGGGTGCATGGTTCTGTCTTTTTACAAGGAGTGAACAGTCATAACCACGTGACAATGAAGGGGGGTATTGATTCTGTCATTTAACCAGGGGTGAACAGCATTTAGCTCACGTGACAAGGAAGGGTGTATTGATTCTGCCATTTAACCAGGGGTGAACAGCATTTAGCTCACGTGACAAGGAAGGGTGTATTGATTCTGCCATTTAACCAGGGGTGAACAACATTTAGTTCTGGTAACAAGAAAGGGACTACTAATTCTGCCATCTAATCAGGGGTGAACATTTAGCTCACGTGACAAGAAAGGATGTGTTGATTGTGCCATTTAACAAAGGATGGAGAGCTTTCACTTCACGTGACAAAGAAAGGTGTACTTATTCTGCATTTTAACCAGGTGTGAACAGCCTTTCCCTCACGTGACATGAAAGAGTGCATTGGTTCTTCGATTAACAAGGGGTGGACAACCTTTCCCTTACATGACAAGGAAGGGTGCATTAATTCGGCCCTTAACTCACGTGAGGAAACGGAGATCGATTCTATCCTTCAACAAGGTGTAAACGAGGGGTTAACAGCCTTCATCGCTCGTGACAAGAAATGGTGCCTTGATTCTATCTTTTAACAAGGGATGAGCAGTCTTTATCATATGTAGCAACGAAGCGTGTATCAATTCTACCTTTTATCAAGGCAAGAACAGTCTGCAACACAAATCGCCAGGAAGTTGACAGCTGAATCGCGTAATCCGACATCTAGCTGGATTATACTTGTTTGGTATGACTTTACCTTTGAACTAAACTGACATTTCCCACCTTTCTTCACACTTGAAAGAACAAAAACCCTTTTGGGGTCTTTGAACCACAGATCTTCCAGACACCATTCGCACACTCAATCCATTCGACCACGGCGCTTCGGATGTTGTAACCTTTCTTCTGAGACAATACGACAGAGTCTGGAATGGCTGAGTGCTGAGCGCCTTTGGTGTGTAGACAGGGAAGAATTTGAATGGACATTTCCAGACCTCAACGGTCTGCTGGTCATCTGTGTATGGTCCAGATATCACACACACACACACACACACACACACACACACACACACACACACACACACACACACACACACTTTTATCATTTATTGATATTATGTAATATGTAAAGAAATACAAATAAAATAGACAGACATAAAAAAAGACACAGCAAAGTTTAAACTTTCCGTTTTCCCTCCGTTCATGATGTGCTTGGTTTTCGATTGAAACAAGACAAATATTTTCCATTTTTCATGCTCTGTAAATACTAAGCTCCTGTGTTAGGCAGTCATGTTGTACACCCTTCATGTTCTCTTCTTCGCCATCTGCAGGATTCCAGTGATGTAGAACATATTGTAGAAGAACTCCAATAAAAGCTCGGATACGCTTTCAACCAGTTGTTGGGGGAATGCGCTCAAGGTTGTTCACTCTCAGATTGTCCCTGATTCGAATCTCACATGGGATTTTTTTTTCTCTTTAAAATTATCAATATTTTGTCCTTGATTCTACGCTGGCTGCTTACCTTTTAGAACGATGCAAAAATGTACATGATTTTCGTGTACACTTAATTTTTGGTTGTACCTTTTGGGAAGCTTATGCAGCCTTTGTAGCTTGCCAACAAGCTGTGTGTAGATAAACCTATCTGACCGCTTTCCTGTGGATTCCAGCAGTTTCTCAACTCCTAACAGAGATATTAAAAAGGGTTCACCTTCTATCACAGCACTGTTTCCCCCATCACACCATGTACACTGTCACCGAAAGGTAAACAGCTGGTGGAGGAGAATCTCCGTTGGCACTGGAGCGACGGTGACTCAGAGTTCATCACCCTGCGGGGTTGTTTTCAATCAGCCGTTGACGGGACCATTATAGTCCCCGATAGCCTTCAGCGGGGCTGCCATTACAGTGACGTGGCCGCAGTGCGTGTGGAGCTCATTGAATAACCGACCACAATGGTCAGACTGATGTGGAATGATAAATGGCGTGAATTACCCATTGCCCAGTAGAAAGTGTATTTTACTATGGCATGGTCACACTGTCAAAGGAGAAAAGTGGTTCATATACACGTGTGTACATCGGTGGTATACGTAGAGAAGCCTGGTAACCGGTGTGTGTGTGTGTGTGTGTGTGTTGTGTGTGTGCGTACGTGAATGCACGCGCACGTGGGTACTGGGTCAAACACCTCATTCACGCGTGTGAGACCAAGGTGTTGACCAAGGCCAACAGACGAGACTATGGGAGCATGGTAGCGTCAAAACTCAGTAATAACTTTCCCCACCGTTTTCCAGAAGAAAGCAGGCAGTACCCTTCAGGAAAATAGCGATGATAAGTTATTATCGCTGTTATTTGTAAGAATCATAACTGTACTAATTGTTTCGCTAATACAACAGTGATTATCACTCAGGAAAGCTGTGACAAAAGGGAAAATAGCTTTCCCTGCTGTTGCCCCAGTTTTCCTGACTCCCATTACTGGCCTCTGGCACAGGGGTAGAAATGACTCTAAACATGTCAGGCAGAACAAGGAAAGAGTGATAATAAGCGATCTCCTCGTTATAGCTGATTTTCTCAATTTATAACTGTGTTCTTTTCAAGTTAATTTAAGATTTTCTACCATTTTTTCCCGTATAATATTAAGCGTTTTTCTTTCTCTTTTACGTTCAATGTTGATCATGCAATCCGCTGATGTGTTTATTGTTGACAAATTTCCCGTCACTGAACACATTATGAGCTATTGCTCGTTGCTGTTTCAGTCCAATCGCTTGCTTATGTACACATCACTGGTTAATGTGTTCTCCTCGAAAAAGTGTAAAATATTAACTACCCTGTAGAAAACGGTCGAAAGTCGGAAAATATTGAAAACGCTTGTTATTCTTAGAAGAACAGGGAAACAGATGAGGGCCTCAGTGATAACTGATGTTCCTTTTACCCCGGTTTTCTTGGGCGATAATGAAATGTTTTCCGCAGGAAAAGAGAGTCAACAGCTGGTATCGGCTTCAGTTTGACGCTTGCAATCTCCTACACATGAAGCCACGATGTCCGAGGGTTGTATACAGCTACCTGCGTCAAACGTCGCCACGGGAACAACAGGCAGAGACAACACAGACTCGACCGGTAATTACCACAGGTGTGTCAAGTGCCCCTCTGACCACTCAGCTCCGCGCTCCCCGTGCACGTCCACGTTTAGCGCCTTTCACCGGGGATGGGAGGGTAGAGGCCCCGAGGTTCCGATCCTAACAGGCCGCAGTCCGCCAGTCATGGACAGAGGCTGTTTTCACGTGGGCAGGGTCAAGAGGTTTTGCTCGTTACAAAGGTCATCCTCGTGTTTTCATTCTTCTTTCCCCTGCTGCCCTTCCACATTCCAACTCCTCCTCCCCATCTCCCCCTTCTTTCTCTTTTCCATCCCCCTCCCCCTCCGCCCTCCGGCCTGTGCCCGAGGTGAGTGGGGCGGAGGACGTTGAGCGGATGTTGGTTGTGGGAGCTGTGTAGCCCAATGGTTCTCTGGGCGTTACACCAACAAGTTGATGTTGTATCCAGGCTGTACAGTATACAGGCAGGTCCTGACTTTGTGAAGGTCTTCCATCTGTACGTACAGATACCAGGGTATACGCCTGAATTTGCGAGCCCGTGCGCGCGTGCATACACGCACACACGCACGCACGCACACACACAAGCATGCACATACACGGGCGCGCGTGCGCGCGCGCGCGCGCGCGCACACACACACACACACACACACACACACACACAGGGACATGATACCGTAAAAGTGAGTCGATCCATTTTTGAATGAGTTTTTCACCAACAGAAATAAGCCAAACACCACCCTAATCCTTGCCCAGTCCAGTCTCGGTCACAGAATACACTATTTTTCTCGACCCCCCCCCCCCCCCCCCCTCTCCCAACTCCCACCCAGATCTGCTTGTGAAAATTTGTTTACACACACACACACACACACACACACACACACAACAACAATATATATATATATATATATATACTTAAAGGAAATCATAAGGAGGAGTTTGTGATAGCAGTTGTCTGAGGAAGCCCAAAAACAGGGCGAAAATTTAAATAAAGTGTTAGAGTGCAGCCCAGTTCAAGTGTTATGATTTCCTTTAAGTGTATGCTGACTATTGCGAGCATTGTCTACTGAACAGTTTCCTTGGTGGAGTGGTGCCTGATTATGGAAATCTGAACCAATCAGTGTGTGTATTGTGTGTGTGTGTGTGTGTGTGTGTGTGTGTGTGTGTGTGTGTGTGTGTGTGTGTGTGTGTGGAGAGAGAGAGAGAGAGAGAGAGAGAGAGAGAGAGAGAGAGGTTGTGTGCGCGTTTGTATATGAACGTGTTTGTTTGTATATGAATGTGTTTGTTCGTCTGCGTGTTTGTGTGTGTGCGCGTGCATGCATACGTGTGTGTGTGTGTGTGTGTGTGTGTGTGTGTGTGTGTGTGTGGTGTGTGTGAGTGTGTGTGTGTGTGTGTGTGTGTGTGTGTGAGTGTGTGTGTGTGTGGGTGTGTGTGTGTGTGTGTGTGTGTGTGTGTGTGTGTGTGTGTGTGTGTGTGTAAGCACGCGCGTGCACGCGTGCTTTCATGCGTGCATGCATGCGTATGTGCGTGGACACGTTAGTATCACATGAGACAGACTATGTTCTTGTGTGGAGCCATAGCAGATTGGTTATCAGTGGAGCTAAAGCAAAGACATTGTCAGCAGCTGACATTGGTAGTGACCTGGACTTGTCATGATGGACTTAAAAGTACACTCTGAAGAACAGCAAGAGAGTGAAAGATTAATCAATTAATGATCAAAGGATAATCAATCAATAATCAATCAGTGATGGAAAAATTAATTGATTGTTAATCAGTTGATTAATGATGAAACGAAAATAGTCTATCGGAAGTCATGACAACTGTCTGATTCATCGTTTCATTAATTAACACTAACGAACGAATGAATGAATGAATGGAATGATTGATTGATTAATTAATTAATCAATCAATCAATCAGTTGATTGTTAATCATCTAATTATGAAAGAGTAATCAATCAATCAATTATTACGTGATTGGTTAACTGTAATTAATTAATTAATTAACAATTAACCAATGAATGAGTGAATGAATGAATGAATGAATGAATGAATGAATAATTAATTAATTAATTAATTAATTAATCAATTAATTTCCGATTGTATAATTAATCAATCAATGAATCTGACGGCAAGAATCGCACGATGTAGACTTAATTAATGAACTAATTGATTAATTATTAATTTCCCAATCACTAATTAATTCATTAGACAGAAAGATGGAGACGGGGAGAGTTAATCAATCAATCAATCAATCAATCAATTAATCAGTTATTGAATTTAAAGATACCTTATTGCTTAATCGATTAATCAATCCGTCAATTAATTGTTTAATTAGTAAGTAATCGATCCATTACTTAATTAACTCACGAACAAACTCTCTCAGTCTCTGTATGTCTGTCTGTCTATCTCTCTCTCTGTGAACTTTTCTGAGTGTAATGTTTTTGAAATCATCACGATAGTAATTCTCTCAACTGTAACCGACGCTCTTGAGATGAAAATATGAATAATCAACGACTTTTATTTTGTCAAGTGAACTTTTTGCTCTTACTTTATGATAGATGTGAACTGAATATTTCAAACGTATAGGTTCTGTCACTTGAAACCGTTGCTCCATTTGGAAAATTTGGCTGGGGAAAAAAAGTGCTAGGCCATGTTTTAGAAAAAAAGACAGTTTGGAATGATGAAAGCTCCTCGTGGCTTAATGATACGTTATGTAATGAAAACATGAGTAAAAGAATTGATATTGTCATAAGCTTAATTGATTTTGATTTTTTTAAAATGCACTGAATATGTTTAACCAATGACTAATGGAAAGTGCTGAAATAATGAAGAACGTAAGCATGCTAAAGAGTGGCAAAAGATCGGTACAATCAGAAATGTGTTCTTAAGGAAAGAAAGACCTGGAGGCTGCTGAGTATCAGCCGTCGTTCGTTAAAAGACACAGGCAAGATTGCTTATGTGATAACTAGACGTGAATATAAACATTCATTGCAAAGAAAAGTAAAAGAAGTAAATAAATCATTCATAGTTATCATGATCAGCAGGCACACGGAAAACAGACGAACACCCTTAATGAAGTTTTGTGATCCAATATAATCTAGACTAGAAGTAGAACAAAGAAAGTCGCCATGCCGAGCTCGTTGGTCTCTGCCTATGCGCGTCTTACAACCGAATTCTATCACATCTCCTCCCTTTTAATGGACAAACAAGTGCACCGAGTTGCACAGAAACTTATGAAGTTAGAGTCTGTTTGGGATAACCAAGGGAGCGATCAGTCTTTGACAAATTTCAAAACAATTCGAAGAACCAGGCTGGTACGGTAGACCACAGGGTGTGGAGGATGGTATTAGTCCCTGTATCGTGCTGGAATGATAACAGCTCGTCCACAGCGGGTTGTCTGAACGGGAACAGGTGATGCTGTAGATGGACCGGTCTGGATGGACCGCTTTGGAAGGCAGGTCGCTGGTGTCCCGGGAGGATTTGGATGGTGGCATTGGATACCAGCCTGAGGTGGTCCTTGGTGACTGGGGATCAGCCAAAGGATATACTTTTGGCTGAGGGTCAGAACAGGGGACCCTGGGTTCAGTTGGGTGTTGTGGGCAGGCGGCACTCTGAGCAAAGGCACTCTGAGGGATGGAATGGGATAGGCGGAGATGTCTGCAGTTCCGCCTATACCGCATACCTTGGGAGTTCTCCACCAGGTAAGATCTGGACGCGATCTGGTCGAGGACTCTGGCAGGTTTGGACCATTGGGGATCATGATCCAGTTTCTGCAGGACATAGTCTCCTGGGAGGAGTTCAGGAAGGGATTGAACTCCATGATGCCTATCGTAGTATTTTTTGTTGTTCTCTTTGGCTTTAGCATCCCTTTGAGCTATGGTCTCTCTATCATATTCCTGCGGTTTCAAGTTGACAGGAAGTGTTGGAACTGTAGTCCTCAATCTTCTTCCCATGGCGAGTTCAGCTAGACTCACTCCTGTAGACGCCGTGGGACTTGCTCTGTAACGCGAGTAGAGCAAGAAAAGGGTCCTTCTGTTGCAAGATCCGCTTGGCGATCTGCACTCCTCTTTCTGCTTCTCCGTTGCTCTGCGGGAAGTAAGGACTACTGGTAGCATGCGTGAAATGCCAAGTGTCAGAGAAGGTCTTGAATTCCAATGAGGAAAATTGTCGTCCGTTGTCTGTGACTACAATATTCGGGATCCCATGATGGGCAAAAATGTTCTTCAGTTTTCCGATCACACAGTCAGATGTCATGGTTGGCAGGTGAGCAATTCCCAAATACCTGGAGAAGTAGTCGATGACAACAAGGCACTGAGAACCTTTGACTTCACACAGGTCGGCACCAACCATTTGGAAAGGCCCTTCGGGTAAAGGTGTAGGCTTGAGAGGCTCTGATCTCTGCGATGGCTTCTTTTTCATCACAGAGGGCGCAAGAGCGTACATTCTGGGCAATTTCTTTGGAGATTCTGGGCCACCAAACAGCATTGTTGGCGCGCTCGCGACACTTGGTGATTCCTTGGTATCCGACATGGATGGCTTCCAAGATTTCCTCTTGCATAGAGACTGGGATGACAATGAGATTTCCTTTGATGAGTAGCCCTTCGTGAACACTGAGCTCGTTTCGGACTGCATAGAACTCCTGGAGTTCAAGGCTGACGTCACTCCTGTAGATGGGCCATCCTTTTGCCGTGTACTCGAGCGCTGCGCTGAGGGTGGTGTCGCTCTTTGTTTCTTCTGGAATTCTTCGGAGCTGCTTGTCTGACACTGGCCAGGTTGACCGGACAAGGTCAATATGAGTCACAACGTCATCCATCAACTGGCGTTCTTGTGGGCTTTCCGGCTTTGTTTGGGGGCTTCTTGACAGTGTGTCGGCGATGATGAGGTTCTTGCCAGGAGTGAAGACGGCTATCGGGTTGAACCGCATCATGCGCATAAGGAGCCGCTGGCAGCGAAGGGGCGTGTCCTGAAGATCCTTAGTGTTGATGAGTGGTATGAGGGGCTTGTGATCTGTCCCAGTTTGAAGTCTTCTAGTCCCGCGAGGTATCTGGAGAATTTTCCGCAGGACCACACTGCTGCTAGCCTTCATTTTTCTATCTGAGCATAGGCGCGCTCAGCAGGTGTGAGGGTGGGTGAACAGTACGCAACAGGTTTCTTGACCCCATTATGTTCTTGGAGAAGGACGCCACCAAGTCCATAGCTGCTGGCGTCACTGCTCACTGTTGTGGGTTTGGCAAGGTCAAAGAAGGCTAGCGTCGGAGCCGTTGACAACATGGTTTTGACGGCACTAAGACCCGCTTGCTGAGGCTTTCCCCACGTCCACTCCTTGTCCTTTTCCAGTAGCTCTGTCATGGGACGCAGGGTGCTGGACAGATGTGGAATGAAGCATCCAAGAAAGTTGACTATTCCCAGGATCCTTTTCAGGTCAGTGATGTGCTGCGGCTCTGGCATGTTGATCATTGCTTCTACTTTTTCGTTGCTTGGACGAATACCTTCTCCACTGATGCGATGACCCAGGAAATCAATGCTGCTTTTCCGGAATTCTGACTTCTGGTTGACTTTGAGACCGACCTCCGCGAGTCTCTGCATAACTGCCTCAAGGTGTCTCTCGTGCTCTTGTGCGTTCTGGCTGTGGATCAAAATGTCATCAAAGTAGCAGATGACATTGCTGACTCCGTGGAGAATCTCTTCCATCTTCCTCTGGAAGATCTCTGGGGCTGAACTAATGCCAAATGGTAGTCTTTTGTAGTAGAATCTTCCAAAGGGTGTCATAAAAGTTGTCAGCTCTGCTGTCTGTAAGTCCAGAGGGATCTGCTAAAATCCTGATGTGGCATCTAGTTTTGTAAACTGTTGACCCCTTCAGCTTGTGAAGAACGTCATCGATCGTTGGTATCATATACCTTTCTCTCTTCACCGCTAAATTCAGCTTCTTGAAGTCCGTTCCTCCAGATTTTTTCATAACAGCGACCATTGGTGCGCACCAATCTGTCGGTTCGGTAATGGCCTCGATGACATTGGCTGCTGACATTCTCTCTAGTTCTGCTTTCACCTTCTCATGCAGTGGAACTGGTACCCTCCTTGCCGTCGAGATGCTGTAGGGTTGAGCGTCGTCTTTGAGTTGAATTTTCACGGGAGTGCAGTTGACAGGCTTATCATCAAGCTCCCTGAAGACATGAGAGGAAAGCTCGTCAATGCGCTGGATAAGGCGAAGTTGGCACGCTGCTGTTCGTCCCAAAAGATTGTCAGTAGTGGTTGAGTCAACAACAAAAAAAACTGCAAACAGTAAGGTCCATTTTCCGTTTCGACAGTTGCAATGAACTGTCCTCTGCAGGGTAATGGACCAGATGGGCTACAGAGTGCTACCTTTGTTTGCTGTAAGGGAGTAGGGGGGGGTAGGGGAATTGGTTGTATTGGGATGAAGAGATGATAGACACATCAGCGCCCGTGTCAATCTTGAAGCGGATAGGGGTGTTGCAGACATCCAAATATGTGAACCATGGCGGCTCACTGGTTGGAGAGGAGACGGAGCCCAGGTAGTATGTCTCCACCTCGTTGACCTCTGGCCGCCGGTTCTGTCTGCAGACGTTGACAAAATGTCTGTATTTCCCGCACTTGCGACAAATTGTGCCGCGAGCAGGACACTCGTTTTTGCTGTGGTGTGGTTCCCGACCACAGTTGCCGCACGTTCCACCTCCTCGATGTTGGTCCGTACCGCCCCGTTGTCCTCTGGCGTGTTGACCTCTGGGTTGATGGCCTCTGGCGTGTTGACCTCTGTTACCCCTCTCCGGTGAGTTGAAGTGGGAGGAAGAATGCCCTCCGTGGTCACCACCACGGTGCAGTCCCCGTTGTGCACCTCGAAAACTATTGGAATGCACTGCATCAAGGCTGGCGCTCATGTCACATTGTTCCTTCATCTGCTGCTTGACAAGTTCGTGCTGCTTTGCTATCTGGATAGCATCTTTGAGAGTCAGGTTTGGTTGGAGCTGAAGTTTCTCCGAGAGGTCCCTGTCACAGAGACCTACCACCAGTTGATCCCTAATGGCGGTGTCCTTGCAACCGAAGTCTGCACTCTCGGCCAGTTCGTACAGGGCACGAATGTACGTCTCTACATTTTCACCTTGTGCCTGGTTGCGCAGGTTAAATTTTGCGCGCTCATGAATAATGTTTTTCTTCGGAGTGAAATGTTCATTAAACATCTTAATGACATCATCAAAATTTGTATCTGGTGGATCTTCGTCTGCCTGGTGACCAGTGGTGATGGTGAAGGTGGAATATATCCTTTCAGCATCAGGCCCCATGCTGTAAATCAGACTAAACACTTGAACTTCGAAGTCCTTCTTAGTGAGTTCACTACAAGTGCGATATCGAAGAAATCTTTGACGCCATGAGGGCCACTGTTCTGGTTGTGAGAAGTCAAAGGCATCTGGTGGTTTAAATGCCATGACTCGTAATAACTGACCAAGTGTTAAAACTAATTAGCTTTGAAAAGAAATGCTGAATTCACAAGTCCCAAATTTTCCGACGTAGTGAAAAAAAAAAAAAAACCGGGTGGGTATGCTAGTATTTTACTTCGTGGAAGAAACGTAACTGTAATACTGAGCAAAGTAGGTAATATGAAGCACAGCTGAGCGTCTATCATTAAATTTTGAGGTAATTCACACATATCTGACTTTCTGCACGCTGTCCGTTGACTTCGTAGGCTAGGTTCGTAGAAACGTCACAAAGAGTCGTTTCGAAGTAAAGGGGCAAAACGTCACTGAGAGGCGGTCACTTATAGGAGACGTGGCACTTGAGGACAGCTGCCACCATATCATGATCAGCAGGCACACGGAAAACAGACGAACACCCTTAAGCCTGTTACCTCTATAAAGGAGTTTTGGGATGCTGTCTTGGCATACTGGAATGATCAGTACATGAATTTAGATACAAAACTGGTTTAAATACATTGATTCGCTTTCTCATCTGCGTAGAGAATCGCAAGAAAATGGGATTTCGTTCTTTGCTGTCCGTCCCTTCAACTCTACATTTTTAGACAACCTTCGCTACCTAAATCAACCTTATTGATGCCGTCAGCTTGAATGGAAGCTGTTTGAAAGTTTTCGTTGTTTCCGTATAATGCATTTAAATTTAGAGAACTGGCAACCTCTTGAAAGTTCTAAACACGCGCGCGCGCGCGCGCGCGCGCGCGCGCGTGTGTGTGTGTGTGTGTGTGTGTGTGTGTGAAGAACGTAACATGTGCATCTTTAATCGTGTATGTAATGGCGATCAAAAAGGTTGTTGTATGTACATTTCTGATTCTGGTTGCAGTGTAAACGAATATTTCATTTTGTTAAGTGAACTTTTTGCCCTTACTTCATAATAGATGTAAACTGAATATTTCAAACGAATAGATTCTGATTGATTGACTGACTGATTGATTGGTTGATTAATCTTTCATACTAAAGGATGAAGACTTTAGGCTTAGGCCTAGTCTTATATTCTGTTTCTTATCTTGCAGACATGATTTCAATACAGATTATTTAGACTGACATGTCAACATGACGACACTGCCAGTACAATTCTGGTATGGGCAAGCGGTCTGTTCATAAATAATGATGTGCTGAGTGAGCAATATAGAGAAACATAACAGAGAGAGAGAGAGAGAGAGAGAGAGAGAGAGAGAGAGTGTGTGTGTGGGGGGGGGTAAGAGAGAGAAGAGAGGAGAGAGAGAGAGAGAGAGAGAGAGAGAGAGAGAGAGAGAGAGACTTTGAAACTGTATTGTCATTGCCAAAGGGTCTTTTGGCAAGGGAGAAGGATATGACTACAATCAATGACAAAGCGAACAACAACAGCAATAACAAGAAATGAGTGAGGAATGCAGAGTAGAGAAAAAAGAAAATATCATTGATATGAGACAATAATCCCACGCAAATGAAAGAAGGAAATATATCCAAATACTTACAAACAACACTAGATGACACATTTGGAACATGCACACTTAAATGTGATGGGGAGAAAAAAAGAGAAAGAAAAACGGCAGTCAAAATAATTCAGAAAAGCTCAACCATCCAAAAACTGCAGAGTAATCACATCTTCACTTCCGTTATGCCTCACAGTTATTGATTCTTTTTGTCTGACACTCCATGCCTCAGTGATAAATGTTGCAGTAGACTGTATGATATTTACGTCTCTTGATGACAGTGTATCAGAAATGTCTTCTCTTTTAGCGATATCTAATTTAAACAGCGAACACTGTGCTCTGATATCTTAAAAAAAAAAAAAAAAAAAAAAAACAACCTGTACAACGAACTAAGAGATGGATTTGATCGTCAACAGAAGTTTGGGCAAGGCGATTCCGCGGATGTCCCAGGGTAAAACCACCTCTTATTTGCATTAAATCCAAAGCATCTCAATCTGAATTTTGCAAAATATAGTCTATGCCGTTTATTCCTAATCACTTCAATGTATTTCTCTTCCTGAAAGATATTTTGAATGAGTGGAACCAGATATACTTTTCTTTGCTATCCATGTCAGAATGTCAGTCTGTTTATAACACGCAAAAAAAAAAACGATCTTTGAATTCTGAAATAAAGCTCTGTTCATGCATGCCCTACTCCCTGGGGCAGCCACACAATCCAAATCCATTATCAGATAAAATCGTTTTTACACAATACGCCCAGTTTGCTTTACCATGCTCCATCTACCCCTAACATCATGTCATATTCATTTCTACAAAGTCTTTTTGGAGGAAGCGTCAAAATCTTCAACCAGAATCATTCGCATTTAACATACGTTCTGATAAATAAAGGGTATCTACCAGTCTCACTATATAAGACTTTATTTGATGCATGGGTGGATACACACTTTATGGCAAAACAATGTACTTTTCCCATTTGCTTATTGTTTGAAAGACCCCATACTTCAGCACCGTAAGTGAGCATTGATTCTATTTGGATATCAAACATTTTCCAAAAGAAACACGCATCAGGGGAATTTAGCTTTCGGTATGCTCTTAGGATTTCCATGACACCCTTTTTTCCTTTCCGGCATGACTCATTCCAAGTATTTGTTAAACTCAGTCGTGTTGTAAATGTCATTCCTAAATACTTGTAACTTTAACAACTGCCATACAACCTTTTTTTTTCGCCCAGATAGATGACCACCATTTCGGAAAACTAGAATATTTGGGTTTTTTTTTTAGATTATCCGTCAGATGTAATCGGTCAGCTTCTTCCTTCAATGCATTTATCTGATATTGCAAACCAAAGGCTGTGCTGGACAAGAGAATGACATCATCAGCAAAAAGCATTTGAAGTATTTCAATAGTTTCTGGTATAATTTGTGTTCCGTGCTTTCTTTTCCTGGATAGTTCCACTGCTAATTCGTTAATGAAGAGGGAGAACATTAATGGGCTCAAAAGACATCCCTGTTTTACACCACGCGGACAACAGAAAAATGCTTTTTAGGTACTATTATCTTGAACGCATGCTAAAACCGAGTCATGATTGCTTCGCAAAGCGCCATACAGCTTGCCATTCACATCAGTTTTACGTAGAATATTCCATAAGATGTTACGATTGACAGAATCAAAAGCCTTCTTAAAATCCACAAAGGCAACATAAAGTTTGGTGTTAGGCAGTAAGTATGTTTCTACTAATGCATACAGACTAAACATATAGCCCACAGTACTGTAATTTGATCTGAAACTGGCTTGCTCCTCCATTATCTTTTCCTATATTTCTGTCCACTTTGTTAATCGTTTATTTAGAATGTCTGTATAAACTTTACTGAGCATACTTGTCAGCGTTATTCCATGGTAATTGTCAGGGTTGTTAGCATCTCCCAGAGAGAGAGAGAGAGAGAGAGAGAGAGAGAGAGAGAGAGAGAGATACGGATACGGATACGGATGTTTTATTTATACAGGCCATGGCCCCTAATGAAGGGGGTGTTGAGATCAAGTCGTTTCAAACAGAAATATGCAAATCATCAAACATCTAGGCATGCACAAGTAAAAGCATACTCGATATTAAACAACATACAACGATCAATGCCTAACTACATGCTATACTTCGAATTTTAAATGCCTTGTACAAGAAAATAGCAAAACGTTTTACAGTAGTTTCATTTGTAGATGCCATTAGTAATGAAAGTCGAAATGAAGAAGGATGTCTACAATATTTTTGATGAATGAACTGATTCCTCAGGTCACTTAGAGCGGGGCAGCACAACACAAAATGAACTTCATTTTCCTCGGCACATTTACAAAGCGGACATATCAGTTCAAGATTATTATGCTTCTTATAACGATAATGATGGACAGAAAGATCAGAAATACCTAATCTGAACTTTGTCATGATATATTTTAAATGATTATCCATTTCAATAGATAAATATACTGGCACACAATGTATAGATCTGAACTGTCTATAAAAAGCAAATCGGTCACTTTCATGAACGTGACATGACCATTCTTGCCATCTGCAATCTATCAATCTATTCCAAAATGCACGAAGAAATCCATTTATGTCCCCAACGTTCTGTTGTAGCCAAACATAGCCAAATCCAAGTTTATATAATTTAGTCCTCACGTTAGAAACCCAGTTTCTTTTCCCTTTACTATCGAAATCATACAACATATTATATGCTTTCCTGGGTAACCTTGAGATATCCATTTGAGTTATTTTCAACCAATAACGTATGCAAGCTGTTGCAGAATTCAAATATATTGGATATCTGTTTACTTCGCCATAGACTAAATCATTAGGTGTTCGCATGCTCACTCCTAGAAACTTTTTCAATGCAAATAAATGGACATTTTCACAATAAACAGCAGAATCATAAAGACCCCAGATTTCAGCTCCATACTGGGCAATAGGCTGTACCTGGGAATCGAACAATTTTACAAACAATTTCAAAGACTGGTTTTCTAATTTTGATAAGTGTTGCATGATACATAGTAGTGCACGCTTAGCTCTACTGGCAAGATCCTTGCATGCAAAAGTAAAGCTTAATTTCGTTGAAAAATATATTCCTAAATATTTATATACGTTGACCACAGGCATAAGCACTCCATTATAAGTCCACCTTTCTCTAATTGCTAAAAACCCACCCTTTCTAAACACAATTATATTGCTTTTTGACATGTTAATTGTTAACTGAAGTGAAGATGCAGATCGTGATAGATTATTCAGTTGAGTTTGTAAGCCAATAATAGTTTCAGACATCAGAACAACATCGTCTGCCAAGAGAAGAATAAACAACTCAAGAACATCGCAAGTAAATTGTGCACCATGTTTTCCATTTCTAACAACCTCTGATGTTAACTCATTAATGAAAAGAGAAAATAAAACAGGGCTGCACACATCCCCTTGTTTTACACCAGAGGTACATTGAATATAGTCAGTCATGTTTCCTCCACACCGAACCTTAGCTTTAACACAGGAATACATGCTAACTATGCATCTAAACAGTTTTCCATGAACACCAGCTTTTAAGAGAATAGGCCACAGAATAGTTCTATTAACAGAATCAAATGCTTTCTCAAAATCTATAAAAGCGACATACAACTTACGATTTAAAGAAAACTGTTTTTGCACCAAAGCCATCAAAGTAAATATATGATCAACAGTTGAATAATTGCGCTTAAAACCTGCCTGATATTCGCCAGTGATATTATTATCTTCAACCCATTCCTGTAATCGGCGATTGATAATAGTGCTGTATAATTTACTACTAGCGTCACTTAAAGAAATTCCTCTGTAGTTATTAGGATCATTCACGTTGCCTTTTTTGTACAGTGGTAGAACAATACTTTCCGTCCAATGTTCAGGATAAATTCCCTTATCAAATAAAGAATTGAAGAAGGTTACAAAAAAGTTCATAATCAGGTCAGTTTTACAAGCATACCTCAGCAGCTCACCAATTATACCGTCTGGTCCAGGAGCTTTACATTTCTTAATTTTTCTTAGAGCAAACATTACTTCCTCTTTTGAAATCGGACGACTTAAATAATCCTCCTCTCCTTCATTATGATCCAGTTGTAACCCGCTGTTAGGATCTACGTCTTTCGTTAGAAGTGACTTAAAATGGTCGTACCAGGTTTCAATATTGATGCTGTTCACTGGTTGTTTTCTTTTTAATGAAATTCGATGTACATTCTTCCAAAATTCTTTCTGATTTTCCATAGATGCAATTAGTTCTGTCAGCAATGCGTTGTTAAATTGTTTCCTTTTAATCCTTTGCAAGTGTTTTGTACTCGCGTCTTGCCCTACAATAGAAATCACGATCTTTGTCGTCATGCGTACGTTTAAATTTTCTAAATAAATTTCGGACTTTCTTTTTATTGTCATGGCATTCAGCATCAAACCAATCTTTTGATTTCGAATCATTAATTCTTATTTCTCTCTTCATACACTGTGCTGCATCTTTGATGCAGGTGTTGAAAACATTCAACGCCTCATTTACATTGACATCAATAACACTAACTGCATATCTGATTTTTTCTTGAATCTGTTGCGTGGAAATATTACTCATAAACACATCAGCACGGTCTTCATTCCATATAAACCTTTCCAATGTAAAACTGTATTCAGAAGGACCTGTCTCCGAGTTGACATTATTCCTGCTGTAACTTAAATGAAATTCCACAGGCATATGATCCGAATCGAATCTCTCAGACACTCGTAACTCACATGAATCACATAATAATGCAAACAAATCACACGACATAACAAAATAATCATTTACACTGCATCCATGGTCTGAAACGTACGTGTAGCAACCTTGACGGTCGCCATGACACACACCATTAAGAATACACAAATCCAGTGCAGTACACATATTCAACATCATTTTGCCGTAATTATTCAGTACAGAATCCTCAGATAATCGATTAGCGTTGATTGGATGACTTGCATGTCGAAAATCGAAAGTACTTGATAATTCTTGACAATAATGTGAAACATTACCCGTTCTACTGTTCAAATCCCCGCACAACAATACGTATGCATTTTTGTAAACTAGTAAACAAGTGGACAAATAGTCTTCCAACAACGCAATTCCATTTTCAGAGTCAAAATATGTATAATACGGGGAGCCTTCTGGAGGCACATATGAGTATACATACAATACATCTTTGTCCACACCAAACAATGTTTTATTAATAATAAGTGCACCAAAAATATTAGATTTTATTTCAACTTGTTTGACATATGACGCATACATATTCTTAACTAGACACAAAATTCCACCAGATCGTCTCCCTTTAATCGTCAGTTTTATCGCAGGTAAACAAAACAATTTGTATGCAGAGAATACACCAGATTTAAATTCATCAGTAAATGTTTCTACTAAACAAATGAAATCGAAGGACCGAAGAAAGTTTACAAAGTCATTGTCTTGTAATTTTGATAGTAAGCCATTGACATTCCAATGCAGAAAAGATAACGAACTACTTTTGTCATGTTTATGGATAGTTACATCTTCCAAGCGCCTGTGTTCACAACAATCACTCACAGAAACACACACAGAAGTTGAAACACACAGGGAGTCTTCGTCATCCAGGTAAACACTCTCACTGCCATCAACACCAAAACCACGTGCACGTTGAGTGTCATTCTGGGCTGCACTGGACGGTGATACCGGTGTCGCTTTTGGAAATGTTCCCTCACAGAGATCAATTTTATGTACATCAAAATAGGGCTGGCCGGTTTCCTATTTAAGTTCTACGAGCCTGTCACGAGCGTCGATGGAGAACTTCTTACCGTCAATCAAAAGGTAATTGTACACCATCGTGGCTCTTTTCCCGTCCTGCTTAGCGCGTTTCAAGTGTGGAGTCAGCCTTCGACGAATGTCCCTGACCCCTTTTGAAAAGTCTTCCCCAATGAATACATCTGAACCTTTCAGCTTACCCTTAGCTTTAAGAATATTTACCTTTTGCTTGTAAAAGGCACATCGGGCGATCACTGGGGAGTCAGGTCTGGAACTCAGTCGGTGCACACGGTCAAACTCCACATCGTCAGTCAGATCCAGCTTCTCCGTCAGAAGATCCTGCACCAAGCCCTCACAGTCTGCGTTGGTTTCGCCGTCTCTCCGGGCAGGCCGTAGAAAATCAAGTTGTTGCGCTTAGAACGGCCCTCAAGGTCGTCTATACGCCTCTCGCAATCTTCCAGCTTTTCACGCAGGTCGTTGTTGCTCTTCTGCAGATCCCCGTTGTCTTTCCGTAGCTCTGTCACCTCTTTCTTCAGCTCCCTCATCTCACTGTGAAGGGTCGCGTAGTCCTCCCTCAGATCATGGACTTCCTGCTTGACTGCGTCTAGCTTGGCGTCCATCTGGTCGCTTCTCGAGTTCAGGGCAGCCATGATGTCACGGTTCGTGGGTTCGGGTTTACTTGGAGCTTGGTCAGGGTCAGGTGTCATGGAAGAGTCCGTACTTGCACGGCGTACAGAGCCATCACGAGCCAGGCGGGACTGCTTCGTGGAGCTGGAGCTGGACGACTTCGGCCCGGGGTTCGTCTCCACGTCGCCGCATCGGAGCAGAAGATCGCTGAAGAAAAAGGCGGTGAGGACCAAGCCTACCATGACACCGGTGACACGGGTGTGTACTGTTAACACGCGCACCGACATGGACAGCTTAAACCTGGCTCTTCTTGCCATAAAACTAATAAAAATTGCGACGAATCCGCCACATCGACCTCTGAAATCTAGGACTGCTGATGGCATGTTGACACTGTCACCGATCTGAAAGACTGTACTGATGACAACTGGAGAAATTAACCGAAAACGTTAATTAATCGCAGAGCCGAAGAAAACGTGTCCTCTCCTCTTGGATGATGACAGCTCACCCCCGAGAGAGAGAGAGAGAGAGAGAGAGAGAGAGAGAGAGAGTATTTTACTGGTTGAACATCAGTTGAATGTGAATTATTATCTTGAGAGTGTGCTTCTGTAACGTTCGTTGCACGTCGCCTAAAATGTTGCGCGCCGTACATCTTGGGCCCCATGAACCCATGCATTTTGTATAGAACTCAAACTTTGCCGTACCTCGTGGGTCCCCATGAACCCATGCATTTTGTATAGAACTCAAGCTTTGCCGTACGTCGTGGGTCCCCATGAACCCATGCATTTTGTATAGAACTCAAGCTTTGCCGTACCTCGTGAGTCCCCATGAACCCATGCATTTTGTATAGAACTCAAACTTTGCCGTACCTCGTGGGTCCCCATGAACCCATGCATTTTGTATAGAACTCAAACTTTGTTGTACGTCGTGGGTCCCCATGAACCTATGCATTTTGTATAGAACTCAAGCTTTGCCGTACGTCGTGGGTCCCCATGAACCCATGCATTTTGTATAGAACTCAAACTTTGTTGTACGTCGTGGGTCCCCATGAACCCATGCATTTTGTATAAACTCAAACTTTGCCGTACCTCGTGGGTCCCCATGAACCCATGCATTTTGTATAGAACTGAAGCTTTGCCGTACGTCGTGGGTCCCCATGAAACTATGCATTTTGTATAAAACCCCAGCTTTACCGTGCGCCGTGGGTCCCCATGAACCCATGCATTTTGTATAGAACTCAAACTTTGCCGTACCTCGTGGGTCCCCATGAACCCATGCATTTTGTATAGAACTCAAACTTTGTTGTACGTCGTGGGTCCCCATGAACCCATGCATTTTGTATAGAACCAAAGCCTTGCCGAACGTCGTGGTCCCCATGGACCCATGCATTTTGTATAGAACTCAAACTTTGCCGTATGTCGTGGGTCCCCATGAACCCATGCATTTTGTATAGAACTCAAACTTTGCCGTACCTCGTGGGTCCCCATGAACCCATGCATTTTGTATAGAACAAAGCCTTGCCGAACGTCGTGGGTCCCCATGGACCCATGCAT